>CM059871.1:40070280-40522603 GCA_030490815.1 Acer saccharum
ATTCCAAAAACAGTAATTTGTTATAAGAGTCTTATTCTAAAATGGGTGCAAAGAAAGTCAGGTAAGAAGCATCACATGTAAATAATAGATTTTTTACGTCTCTACCAACAATTTGAGGGGGTAAAATGATTTGCTCAAAGAATCCAATTCCAAACTTTTAGCTTCATTAAAGGTCAGATAAAATCCATTTTCTTCAAACTTAGAGCCTTATTATTTTAAGAGAGAAAGAGAATAGGTAAAAATAAAGATTACCTTGAATATCAACTATTCCATTCAATTTGTTATAAGATAGAGATAAATTTTTTAACGATGAAAGAGTATTTAGAGATGATAAAATGCTATTGTTGAAGCTATTTTCACTTAAATAGAGCACTTCCAAGTTGCTCAATGTTGACAACTTATCAAAACCTGTAACATGAGAAAAAACAGTTTCATTAGGTATTTCAATTAATTAGTAAATCAAAGTATCAAACTAATTATATTATTATCTATACTTTCTTGGAGAAAGTAATGTTTCATGAACTCCATGACTACAGAAGAGTAATATTTGATCAAAACATGCAAGGAAATTGTTTAAAATATATATAGACAAGTGCGTAGGAGAGTGTAATAAATTATTCATTAATTAAGATTTAAAATTAAGAATTAGACAAGGATTAAAGGCAAAGGTAAGATACCTTCATTCTCAACACAACCGGCTATCCCATTATAACCTAAATCAAGGCTGTGTAGTTGTTGGAAGGGAGAAAACAAAGAAGCATTTAGATACCATTCTCCCATTTCCGAATTCCAACCCCTTGTATCAGAAAGATCGAGTGAGATGACCTTGCCGGTGGTATCGTTGCACTCAACCCGCCAATCCCATTGACAACAATCTGAATTGTGATCTCCCTCAACCCAACTGTCAAGTTCATGAAAAGTATTGAAGAAAGGTTTAAGTTGCAAGAGAGCAAATCTCTCTTGTTCCAGACACCCCTCACTCCACCGACTTTCTAATGATACAATAGTAATCAATACAACTACAAATACCCACACCCATGGCTGCTGCTTTAAACCCATCTCAATGCACACTTTAATATTTTCCAGGTTGAATCTACTACCTTTGCAATTAACAAGAGAGACTATTTATAATCACATGGATGGCTTCTTCTATTAGTTAAACTCAATTTTAAAAATGACATATAATTGACTATTCTCTTTTCAAAGGCTCAGCATTAATAATTATTTAAATATAAAATTGTGCATATGATGTCCATTTAGATTGTATTAACTTTTCTTTTTTTGAGGACCACTTGTGCTTGACCCGGCTTGAGTCAACCTAAAAATATCTTTAATCTCTCTGCAGTATCCTCTGCCTAAATATTATTGAGTATTGATGCTTAGGCATTGTTCTGTCCATGTTGATCAGCCCCGAAAAGATAATAATAAATAAAAGATATATAATCTTAATCTCTTAAAAGTTATGGTGTAAGCAATTAATTAATTAGAGAAATATGCAGGTTTACTGTCAAATGTAGCAGCATTTTTTTTTAATGTCCATTTAATTATATCACTGCTAGAAAAACATTAGCAGTTGTTTTGTAGATATATACGATCAAGTCACATAAGTTGGCATTATTTTCCAGTGTGATGGATCGTGATGTCCGGCCACTTGGGTTGTAATTATTTTCAGCCTTGCATTATTTGACAAGTGTGGTTGACTCCGAGTCAACTAAAAGAAAAACACGTTTTCCTGGAAATTGGAAAGTCTACACGTTCTTCTCTTGCACACGCTTTCCTGGATATTGAAAAGTCTACACGTTCTGCTCTTGCACACACATTTCACACTTGACTTAGAACATTTCACACTTGACTTAGAGCATCTCCGATATAAAAGTGGTCTATATAAATAAATATAAAAAAAAAGAAAAATTAATCTTACATATTACTTTTTATTAATTTCTATTAAATTGTTCCTAAGTTTTTTAACTGATTTTTCATGTCATATTTGCTATAATGACATAATTATCCTCATAATATGAATATGATTGTTAATTTGTGATTTCCATTTTAACTGTTTATGATTTCTTTTCTTTTATTCAATTGAAGAACAAATTATTAGATAATATTGTTTTTCTTTTTCTTTTCTAAATGAAAATTGTATAATGAACAATTAATTCAGCTCCTAATTATTTCTATATATCCTTTTCTAATCCCTTCATTTATCCTTTTTTTTTTTTTTGAAACATTAATCCCTTCATTTATCTTATTTCTCAATATTTTTTGAGCTTAATGATTCTCAAATTAATGGAGTGTGGTTATATCTACTAAAACAAATATCTGGCTTATGTAGTATATATGTCGAATTTGGTTCCTCTACTGATTTGATATTTTTCCTGACGTCACATAATCTCATGACACATAAGCATTGCAATGAATGTATGGTTAAGATGTGATTGGTTTCCACAACCACTTTAACAACAACCAATCACATGCTTTAAAAAGGTCAGGAAAAAAAATCATATCAGTAGAGGATCCAAATCCATGTATATCACTTAAAGTTATATGGCTATGGATGATTTTGAACCGATAAATAGAGATAAGTTTCCATTGAAAACAATTGGATTGACGAAGTCAAGCAATAGTATTCAGTAGACATATCATTGTCCCAATGAAAGTGATCAAAATTTAATATTTATTGGATGCTAGTCCATTTTTCCACACATACATGTTGCAGAAGACTTTGAATTGACGTCTTACCCTTAGGTATAACTAGGGGTGGGCATAAGAACCGGGACCGCAATAAACTATAAAAAGTTTTTGTGAAATAGTGGTAATCTGTAATAAAAACTATGTCATGCTAGCTAGTTGTTGCAAAAGTTTTACCGAATGATTTTTCTCCTCATTAAAAGATCACGGTGTAAGCAATTAATTAGTTAGAGAAATGCAGGTTTACTGTCAAATGTAGCATTCTCTATTTTTATTTTTTTATTTTTTATTTTATATATATATATATATATATATTTGTATAAGTCTATTTGTTTCACTGCTATAAAAACAATAGCAGTTGATTTGTAGATATATACGATCAAGTCACATAAGTTAGCATTATTTTCCAATGTGATTGATTGTGATGTCTGGCCACTTGGGTTGTAATTATTTTCAGCCTTACATTATTTGAGTAGTGGCGGTCGACTCCGAGTCAACTAAAGGAAAAACACGCTTTCTTGGAAATTGAAAAGACACGTATTCTTTGAGTAGTGGCGGTCGACTCCGAGTCAACTAAAGGAAAAACACGCTTTCTTGGAAATTGAAAAGACGCGTATTCTTCTCTCGCACACACATTTCACACTTAGAACATCTCCGATCTAAAAGTGGTTTATATAAATAAATAAAAAAGATGAAAAATTAACCTTACGTATTACCTTTTATTAATTTCTATTAATTTGTTCCTAAGTTATTAAGCTGATTTTTCTTATCATATTTGTTATAATGACATAATATGAATACGATTGTTAATTTGTGATGTCAATTTTAACTTTGTCATATATTGTAGTAACCTTGATTTATTTGAGGATTAATTGTAGTGCTTGACCGGGCAAAGTCAAGCATAAAGACCGATAGATATCAATTAAACGATGTATATATAATATATCCATAGAAAAATGTATCAAATTTTCCAATTTCTTGGAAGTTAATGCATTTTTCCGCACATCAAGTCATCAATGTCTCATCATCTCAAATTCTACTTACTAGTTACTACCCTTATAACAGTTTATGATTTCTCCTTTTATTCAATTGAAGAACAAATTATTAGAGAATATTGTTTTTTTTTTTTTTTTCTTTTCTAAATAAAAATTGTATAATGAACAATTAATTCAGCTCTTGATTACTGCTATATATCCTTTTCTAATCCCTTCATTTATCCTTTTTTTTTTTTTTTTGAAATATTAATCCTCTCATTTATCTTATTTCTCAATATTTTTTGAGCTTAATGATTCTCAAATTAATGGAGTATGGTTATATCTATAATCTACTAGAACAAATATCTGGCTTATGAAGTATATATGTCACTTAAAGTTATGTGGCTATGGATAATTTTGAACAGATAAAGGACGATAAGTTTTTATTGAAAGCAACTGGATTGACGAAGTCAAGCAATACTATTTAGCAGACATATCATTGTCCAAATGAAAGTGATCAAAATTTTGTATTTATTGGATGCTAGTCCATTTTTCCACACATTCATGTTGTAGAAGACTTTGAATTGACGTCTTGCCCTTACGTATAACTAGGGGTGGGTAGAAGAACCGAGACCGGAATAAACTATAAAAAGTTTAGTGAAATAGTAGTAATCTGTAATAAAAACAATGTCATGCTAGCTGGCTTTTACAAAATTTAGCACTTGCAACGTTTTTTCTCCACATTAAAAGATCATGTTTTTTTTTTTTTTTTTAGTGAAATGTAGCTTCCATCCAATTCATAGTTTATTTGATAAGTGTGGTTGACTCCGAGTCATCCAAAAGAAAAACATGCTTTCCTGGAAATTGGAAACTCTGCATGTTCATCTCTCGGTCACAAATTTCTCACTTGATTTAGAAGATAATTTGAAATTGGGTGTTGGGAATTGAACCGTTGAACGTGGAGGCACATACTTAATATTTGCCTATAACACATAGCAAATAAATGTCTACTGATAGAAAAATAAGATGAGAGAAAATAAACCAATCACACAAACACAAGATATACATGGAAATCCTAAATCAAGAAAAAAAACCACGGACCGTCGGGACAACAGAGAAAAGATCCAATATGTATTAAATTTGTACAACCACACACTCTTGGGATTCTCTCTCTAACCCCAAACCCCCGAGTACATCCTAGCTCCCAACTCACAACGCTCACTCGGTCCTCCTCCAAGTACACCCCCAAATATCCCTAGGTCTCCCCTGAATATTTCCCTGGATCTCTCCTCTAAATCCCCATATATTTCTCAGATCCCTCCTTGGATATTCCCAGAGGTCTCCCCTAGATCTCCCCACTCTCTGATGTTACATTTGTTGTTTTGCTCCAAACAAATAATCTAATTACAAGGTTCTATTTATATTAGTTACAGGGAGTTTGAATCCTACAAGGAAATACTTTTTCTTCACGCTTAAGACTCCTATTCCATGCAATTTCCTTCTCCTTCATGCATAAGACTTTCTTGTTCTGCACGAAGAAAATTATTTTTCCTTTTTCGTTTAGGCACAAAACTTTCAGAAGGAAACCTTCCTTTTTCAGCGCAACTTTCCCGATGCATGCAACAACGCCGTTTACCGCGGTCTGGGCCATGATCTGCAGCCCGCACCCTGTACCGCGGAATACTTGTCCCCAACCCATACCATTGACATCCCTATGCTTGGGCAATGGTGTGTTATTTCAATTAATTCCCATTATTTTTCAGAATGTGGATCCCCTCCTCACCTTTTGTGTCATCACTTTGTCCTCACCTAAATTAATAGTCTTGATTAATTCTATCTTGTTGCAGTGTAAAAACATAAAAATTATTTAAAATAATTCAGATAATTGATTTACTATATTAGACACGTAACAATAGATTATGAAGGTGGTAACAATGTGAGGACATAAAATATGAAGAGAGGATCCGGATCCTATTTTCCATTGTGAATGACTGTGATGTCCACTTCTGTAATTCTGTCATAATTATTATCATTTGTCAGCCTTGCATTATCTGAGTAGTGCACTAGTGCTTGACTCCAAGTCAACCAAAAGAAAACACACTTTCTTCGAAATTGGAAACTCTACATGTTCTATCACACTTTTCACATTTAATTTAGGAGAATTTGAAACTAATCAATATGTCGAACTTCAATTTAGGTTTAAAACATTATCGGTAAAATAGTTCAATATGTTACTTGAATATTAACATAAAGACGACGCCCTCAAACATGAAACATAATATCAAGATTAAATAAACTACCTTTAAAAAAAAAAGATTAAATAATTAAAAAAAAAAAACTATAAAATAATCTAAACTATAAAAATCAAAATATATTAATAAAAATAATTAAAACTAATTATTTTAATTATTTCAAAATTCTAAATAAACAAAAGGAAAAATGGTGCCTCAACATCAAAATACTGTAAAATATTATAAAATAATAATATTAAAACAACAATAAAAAATTTGTTATTTTATGTAATTAAAAATGTTTAAAAATTAAAAATATATTAAATAAACAGGAAAATTAAATCAGCGATCTCATCTCAATCTCATAGAAGGGGTTGTTGAGGGAGAGGTTAGAGCCATAGCCTTGTTGAAGCCGAAAGAGACATCATCGTTCACCTCAGTCTAATAATTATCACATAAAAAGAAGGGGTTGGAGCCAAAAGAGAGATCATTCGCCTTTGCAAAATTAAAATGGCAAATCAAGATTCCTCATGTTTGAAATAAAGCATTAATTTATTTTTAATATACAATTATACATATAAAAAAGATCATTGGATCAACTTTCAACCTCACGGTCTTCAAAATCGGCCATCATACCGTTACTTATTATTAGATAAAATTTTCAGTGACATGAGCACTGTGACCTGTATTGTTTTACTACACTACTCATACTCCAGGAATTGGAAACTGGGTTGTAAGAGCTTCAACTCTTCCACGAAGATCCGACACCTTATCCAACAAGGAGAAATTGGGTGATGTGACAAATTTCATGAAATCTTGAAGCTTTGATCCTTTAACCGATTGTTTAGCTTCAAGAGTTATTTGCACACCCTCGTGGATGAAGTCCGCAACTGCTATGAATTCTTTCTCTGTAAATCCTCTTGTTGTCATAGCAGGTGATCCTATACGAATGCCGCCTGGCACTAGCGCGCTCTTATGATCTTATCACCTTCATAATTTACCATTAACTGGAGTAAGTACCAGGAGGACAAAAATGAAAGAGAGTTGAGAAATACAATTAGATCAAAATTCAAACAAAACAAGATTCACCTGGCACTGAATTCTTGTTGAGGGTGATAGAGGCCATGTCAAGAATTTTCTCCACTCGAGCCCCATCTAGGCCCTGTAAATGGAGCATATGTTTTTTCAAGTCAGAGAAGGGCAATAGAAATTACTGCTCAGAAGTTCAACTGTTTATTATCACATTATACACTTCCAAATTAAATTTTAGACATTACAGTTTCTTTTAAAATAAAAAGTAATTCGGTTTTTGATGACAAAATTTTGTAACATTCATATTTCAAAAAAAAAAAGTTGTAACGTTCAAGATCAACATGGATAAACCAATTGATAATTGCGAGCATAATTACACTGTGGTGCATGTCTCATATTATATGGTATGCTAGCACACGCATCTAATTCTTTAGGAATACTGATTGGTAGCAATTGACAAGGCAATGAGAAATCAACAGCAGCGTGAAAACTCAAAATCTATTCAACAGCTGAAAAACTCACCAATGACCTCAGATCTACAAGAACCAGATGATTATCACTGCCACCAGAAACCAGCTTGTAACCTAATTCAATCAATCGGCTTGCAAGAGCTCTGCAATTAGAAACCACCTACAGAACAGAATAATTAAATCCAGTTAGACAGGTTGGGTCACCCTTTGGAACAGGTTTAATCATGCAAGTACAATACCTTGTCCTAGTAATTCTTAAATTCCGGGGACTACGCATGCTTCAAACAAACTGCAAGGCCCCCAATTGTATGGTTATGCGGACCACCCTGCATACTTAATCCTTTATTATGTCTCCTGAATATTCAAGAACTAAAAATCTAAAAGCAGAACTCCAAAAAAAAGCCAAAAGAGTAAAAGAGACATGTCTAACTAACCTGTAAACCTGGAAAAACAGCATTATTAATGGCAGATTCTAAATCCACTCCAAGGACAGGATCTTTCTTGAAGAAGATCATGCCACCTCTTGGATCTCTCAAAGACTGGATGGAAATGCATAAATTTATCAGGTCACATACTTGCAGAGTACAACAAAGAAATCAAACAAATATTTGGAAGAATAATTCTGCTTGGGAGAGTACAAACAAATTTCTCTGATGCATAAAACAATTTGTTTTTTTCATTTTTGTGGAATATACAGTGAAAAACCAAATTAGGAGTCAACCACGGACTTTGTATGCCATATGCATCAAGAAACTATCAAGAGAAATTGGAAATATTAAGCACAATACAAGCAGTTCAAATATTTAACCCATACCTTATGTGTTGTTGTCGTTACAATATCACAGTACTCAAAGGGGTCACCAACCACAGATGCAGCAACAAGCCCACTTAAATGAGCCATATCCATCATGAGAAAAGCACCAACAGCATCTGCAATCTTCCAATACATATCGATTCCAAGTAGTTAGTCACTAAGAAACGGAAAAATATACAAAACATAGAAAGAAATTTTCTGTAAGATAGTCACTGCTATAAGATAGTAGGACCAAACTGGCAATAATCCTTACCTTCCTCATGTGAGGATAGTCAAAATCTGGAGGATATGCACTGGCACCAGCAATAATGAGCTTTGGCCGAAATAAAGTAGCTGTTTTCTCAAGCATATCATAATCAACAAGTCCTAATTAACAACCAAAGAGAAATTGAGTCAACCACAAAGCCAACATATCAACCAATCTACTCCTCACCAATCTTGACATTAAACTAGAATTACCTGTAGATTCATCAAGTCGATAAGGCATGGACTAAAAATAAATTGAGGTTCCAGAAACCCGTCTTTTAGGAGTCATAAACCCATAAGACAGATGTCCACCATGAGGTAAGTCCAAACCCTGAGTAATTTAAAGAACACATTATTTTGTCCATCCCTACGGTGTCAATTCTAATTAGAAAAAACAATTAACAAATAAAGTATATACTATATAGAAAAACTAACCATTAATCGATCATGCAGATTAAGAATTGCAGTATAAACCTCAAAATTAGCAGGAGAACCAGATAATACTTGAACATTAACACCCCACTTCTTTTCATCCAGGTGAAATGCTGCTAGAGCCATTATTTGGCAAAGGGTTTCAAGTTCATCTACGTGCTCATTACAACCATAGTATCTGAGAAATTAAAAAAGGAACCTTTTGTTTATTTAAAATTATAAAAAAAATCAAAATGAAAAACAAACAAATTCGTATGCAATTTTCATTAAACAAACAAGGTTTACCTTTTACCAGGCAATCCTTCAGAATACTTGTTTGTGAGACATCTAAAGCACACTAATAATTCATAAAACACATTAATCTGCAATCATTAGGAACTACAATCAGAAGGTAAACCACGGATACCTCCATTTTCATGTACAGGGCCAGAGACAGAAGATGGTGGTCTCCCAGTAACCAAACATCCTTCAATGTGAGAGGATCTACAAGGCTTCACAAAGTTGATTCGAGCATGATTAGAGAAGCCATGCATACCGGACCCTTCCGAAGGAAACAGAGCGCCTTTGGCGCAAATGGATGTTGCAAAGAACCCATCACTGCTGCTCCACTACAAGCCTGCATATTTCTTTCCACTAAAAGAGTCCTAACATGACTCTTCTTTCACATTTGTTATAAGAATTAAGTCTCCACATAAAACCCAAAGGATGATAACAATTATATATCTATATTGTGCAATTCGCTGCCCGAGCTTTATTCACATGTGGTTGATCTTAACAGGTCCCAACAAACCTGTTGGGATTTTCAACAAATCTTGCAAGCTCACTCGGCATAAATTCATTTCATGACATTGCTATTTAGAAAACTTTAGATGAAAATTGGATGGAACATTTCCAATATTTCGACTGAACAGAAAAATATAGAACTGCTCAGACAGTAACTTCAAAAGGAGTCTATTTCTGGTGTTGCATGTACAGTCTTAAGCTTTTATAAAAGAAGTCTATTTCTTCCTGCTAAACATTAGTCAAAGTAAGCGATGCCATGCAGATCATGGAATGGTGTCCACCATTGTCGTGACTGCCAATCTTCATTGAATGTCAAAGATTTGGATCCAATCTCCTTAGAAAGCTCAAGAAAGTGAATCCCGCTTTTCAAGCTTTCAAGAACACTCTGTAAGAAAACATGTTCATGTTATATAACGATGAATGCATTGAAAATCCACAGGCACTCATTTTTAGAACAACAAGTATGAGTTACCTCTTCTTCTTCGATGTTATCTGCATTCTGCTTTAGCTGTAGAATGGGTGATTCAACCCTAGCCATTAAATACTGATTAGAGCATTGCAATCGTTCTTTAAATTGAACAAATTCAATCACCTGAAATAAGAAAATACAAATTTCTTGGTTTACATATATAATGGCAATGCAATTGTTTGTAAACTTGTACAATTTTGGGATGAGATCAATCATTGAAATTATCAAAGTTCCATGTATGAGAGCGACACAGCAAAACTGAAGTGAGGGCCTCAAACTATAAATGTTTTAAATAAAATAAGCAATTAGTCCAATTAATAGCCTGAATCTACTACTTGCATGAACATAGAAATACAAAGCAACTAAAAAGATTCCCCATCACACCTTACTGTTAGTCTGTTACAATGTCAGGTAGTATTCATATAAGCCAAGACGGCATTAGGGACATTCAGGTAGGATTGCAAAACAAATCAAGCTGCTCCTGGACAACTAGTACTTACTGCATATATATCAAGATGCAGATTTTGAGCAAGTAAACCAACCTTAATTGCTATTCAAGCTTGAATTACTACAAAGTACAATAAGTAAATGTCAAATGGAAACCTACTTAACTACGAAATGGTTCTCCTCTTATCTCATTATTCGCATCCTTCATTGGCTATTAAGATTTTATCATGTATGGTTCCTCTTAAAGACAGGGGAGCACTCAATTTTCAATATTGCTCTCCTATTTAGTGGCAAATTTAGAACTTACCATTTTCATTCCCTGAAGCATACTGGACTCATTTTGAATGGAAGCTTTAAAAACATTTTCATACCTTTTTGTTTATGAATATATTCCAAACAAACTTGTTCTGTTTAAACTTAATTACTTCAAATGCAGAATCAAGCAAAACTCTAACTAGCACATATTCAGGTTTCACATGCAAGTGGAAGAGCAACAATATTACTAAGTAGAGTGAGCGAGAAAGTGTGTAACAATCACAATCCCAAACATAAATCTTTGATAAAAATACAATTTATAAGAATGTCACTTTCTACCAAATCAGGTAGAGGAAGAAATATTTAATAAACAAAGTTGCAAATTCATGATAGGAGACAAACAGTAACCCAACTCTTGATAGGAGACAAACACGAACTCTTCACTACACATGTGACAAACCACCGCCGTGTTCAGCCTTTGTCCTGCAGAGCCCATCATTTTCAATCAAAAGAATAAACAATATAGCTGAAAGCAACATGCTGAATTGAAAATGATTTTGTATGTACTGGGCGGTAGTCTATTCATAATCTGTTTGAATAAGTAACGGACGAACACTTTTATGACATGAACTTTGACAATTCTTAACATCTAGACCCATCTACCAGAACACAAACTGGTTTTAATAGGTAAACAGGAATCAACAAAAAGAGATACATAGTGACCATTGACAAAGTTGTGCGGTCTATTAACCAATTTTAGATAAAAGATTTAAAAAGCAAGAGATTAAAAAAATGTTAAAATTGATATGCTCTAATGCCAACCAATAGAAACCAAGATGTTGCGAGCATTGATTAATCAATTCAATACTGTATAAAGATAATAAAATGGTCTAAAGCCCTCAACAATAGTTAAGGTGCATATATTGACATTAACACCACTATGTTCAGTTGCAATTGAGGTCGACAATTTTATAATTGTTGACTATTTACCATACACATTTGCAGGTGTCTATCACCACATTCGAGCAAAATCATTCATTTCATTTCAGAAAGCACATCAATACAAAAAATCCATACTTAATAGTGCAAACTGCTGTACAAGAAATGAAAATCATACACAACAAAGTAATTTTGAACACCTTTACATTGTATCAAAATGAGTTTGATTAATAAATGGGAACACTCTATTTTACGGCCATTCTATAAGAACAATCAAGACTTACTTGTGATCAGAAGGATTTGGTGTGATTTCATAAACAATTGTGGCAACAACATCCCTCTTCAACTGTTAGAGAAGAAAAAAAACAGAGAGAGAGAGAGAGAGAGAGAGAGAGAGAGAGTAGATGTGGTGTCAGATGAACCGCAAAACTTAATGCATGAAAGAATAAAAATTAAAAAAACCATTACAATCAACAAGCTCAATCTCAAGCAATTATCTGGGTAGCTTCACCTTTAAAGCCAATGTAGTGTATCTGAGTTGTGTCACCTCTGAAATTTTCTGGGAAATGCAATGTGATATTCACTACACTTTGAAATTTGGAATATCTAATACATGAGTTGATATAAGATCAGAAAGGAGAAGATAACCGATGATGAATCTAAATCCAAATGCTGTATAAAAACAATGAGTGACATGTCAATCTAACATGGGATATTGCAACTAAATGTAACAAGTACTAATTCCATACAATGATATGTACCAAAACAAAGTCAATGTTAAATGCCGGATGATGATTTGGGGTGCTTAAAAGAAGAGGAGTTTCCGATTTTTGAAGGAGAGGTGGATGAGACCGGGCATGGGATCAGGGATTTCCTTGTTGAGCACTTGAGTCGGATGAGTTTGAGAAGATGAAATATTGTGATTATATGCTTGTTTGTTGTAGATTCCCTTCAGTGTTTAGTTGAATGCCGTATGTATCAGCTATGCAACAAGTTCTAGTTTTGAAATGTTATGCTTTAACTCCATTCTATATATAATATATTGCATATTTCATGATAGAGTTCGACTTGTATATTAGAATCCTTCCCTGGTGAGAGTAGGCTCTACATTATCGGACCCATAGACTGTATTGACTCTTGTCTAGGGGAGGTGGGAAGATTAAGGTTGTAGGCTCGTCCCATAGATGAACTTCTTAGATGTTTGCATATATTATCAGTCATATATTGGTATATGTTAACTGGAGTATAATTTTCTAATATCTTGTCAAATGATTATTGTGAGAAAGAGTTAATCAAATCTTAATTGGTCGGAGTTAGAGAGCAGAATTAAATTAAAATCGTTCCATCTAGATTACTGTTATTCAATTATAGCTGGTTTTGTGCTGTTCTTGGCAAACCAATTTGGAAACTATCCCCACAAATCAAAGTGAGAGATATCAACTGATTGCAGTTTGAAATTTTAGTAGGGAGAGAAATTTGCGATATGCTTCACTATCTCCTGTTACCAGACGAAATGAACCCAAATTTTGGGGCCAAAATACTGGCTTTGCCTTGGCATATATCATTAGTGTGAGTTTTGAATGGCCCTGTGACTGTGAGATTGGGATTTAGAAGTGGGAAGTGGTTACCTGAAAGTGTTGAGTACTGAATTGATGTTAAACTTGTTAAGGGGAGACAAGGAAATGTTTCTTCAAAATTATGAGCAGAGAGATTTGAATAGATGAAGTGATGTCTAATTTGAGCATACCCTTGAGATCATTATTTGCCGATAACCAGCTCTTGAAGATGTCTTAGTTCGAAATGGACTGAGAAATCTCTTTCATTCAATACACAAAAAGGAAGTCTCTAACCCTGTGGAGTTACTCATGAGTCTGTTATCTGGGAATGATAGAAACCTTCAAAGAGTTAAGTCATCAACCCAGTGGTTGGGAGAAACCCAGTTATGGCCTTCAAGTACAAATGTTCCAAATTCTGATAAGTTAAAGACAAATCCACCAAACCAGTCAAAAACTGTTAAAAGTTTAGAAACTTATCAGCCATGGTTTCATCATCCAACCACTAGATCATTATTAGTTCAAGTGCTAAAAATTCTGTAGGGTGGAGTGGAGTGGGACTCTTTTATGAAAATAGTGTGCATTGTATTACAAAATAGTAGTATTGTATTTCTTACCAATTTTTTTATGATTATTGTTCATAAAGAAATTGCAGGTTCATATTCTTGACACAAAAATAAACAGAAAACCCAAGTGTTTGCATGTTTCTGAGCTTTGTATTTGATTTTTAGTATCAAATTTTAGGGAGTATACAAGTTTGTTTGTTTGTTTGGCCTCCAATCTTCACGGCTCATTGTATATATTATCTAACGAATATGCTATTGCATAGGAATCATCATGATGATCACCGTCTTTTATAGTCAGATTTTAAAAATATGACTTTTTTTTTGTTGTTGCAAAAATAAGAATAATCTACTTGTTTTTTAAATTGAGAAAATAGATTTTAGATTATCTAAATACGAAATTGTCAAATCTTTAGCAAACTAATTAGTAATTACCTTTAAATTGTACATCACCTCTTAGCAGAGCTGATAGTACACCTCCCTTCCACATATGTGGTGAGGGGTTCAAATCCACCATACGTATTTTACAAGCATATATGAGGAGTTAATTCTCGGGTTATGGAAGTAGTTATCTCCCGAGTAGATATCCAGAGCGTACATGTATTGTTTGATCCTAACAGTCCTATTGTAATAGTTATTATATTACTTCAACAAAAAAAAAAAAAAAAAAAAACCTTTAAATTTGTTTCTCGATAAGGATTTACAATAAATTCGAAATTTAGGAAAATGGACACAATTTGAACCCACAATCCAAACCTCATCTAGTTGAATACTTGAATTTAAAATTTCTTAACTTAATGGTAATTGGTAAGCCTTGAAATAACAATTGTCTAGTCAGCTCTCATTTATATCATCATTTCTTTAAAAAAAAAAAAAAAATTAAGATACTTCAAATAATAATAATAATTTTTTTCCTAAAAAAAATTAAAATTTTTTTGGCTGAAAAGTGATAATTACATCAACAAATTATTGTACCATTTTCAGAAATGAAATTCGCAAAACAAATCTTAGACTACTTTAAAAGTAAAAAGAAGAAAACAAAGTCAGAGGTTCGAACCTGCACGGCTGCATGATACATAGAGTTAAACTGTTAAAAGGAACCAAAAATAAAATTACTTAAATGGCCCTAAACGAGTCTAGTCATCCTTGGCTCACGCAACTACGCAAGTACCTACCAATCAAACTTCAAAACTCGTTGCCTATTGCAGTAATCTAAGCTTTCGAACTAGTTAGGGTTTTAACAAAACCACTCTATATATACTTGTGCTTCATCGCTTAAAACAACTATCTACTATTCTACTCTTGCTTTGCCTCTCTTATCTTCTCCATCAATTCACTTGCCTGCATTTCACTGTTGTCTAATATGGCGACGCTTCTCTTTAACAAAAACCACTTCTGTTATTTTGACTACTCCGATGATGCGGCCTCACACGTTCTGCATAGATCTCCGATGGTCGTCTTTTGAGACCACTAACTTCCAGTAGTTCTCAGGAATTGAAAAGGTTTATTCTTTTCTGCATAGATCTCACGAAATATATGGCTAAATGCCCTCAAAACGATGACATTCTCTTAGAAAATATAATATATATTTTTTTCTTCCTTTAGAAAAAGAAAGAAAGAAGCAGTAATAACAATTGACCTCCCCCATGGTGAGCACTTCCAGTGCATCCGTATACAATTGCCTCCTAATAAGTTTCTTTGCATTTGCATGAAGCATCAGACCCATCATCATTGCCCTGTCAAATGACAATTTAGATCTCAACTTAAGACAAAAACCCTTAAATCGTAGGAAATAATTGCTCGCCAAATAAATGCAATAAAAAACAATATATGAACAAAATCTCTATTCATCTGCCATACCGCCGATCAGTCTCGGTTCCAAATCTTATTGTCTCCCTATTCTGATCTTCAAGTTCTATATTGAAGTCCTCTAGTGGTAATGAACCATCTGCATGTCTCTCAACAAGGGCAGCTGCAGCTGCTCTGTCAATTGGATGTAAACATTAAGAAGTCACTAACCAGTGAATTTGAAGAAAAAAGATAGGTAATTAAATTAAATGGTGATGGACATCAACATCAATGGACCAGAAAAGGGAAAAGTTTCATATAAATTCCTCACCAATATGAATCTAAAAAACTTAGCGCTGTTGGACAGTGGACAACACAACAAATCAGTTAATTCTTTTCTCATTAAAAGATATGTACTTGACACATTTAAAATTGTTAAATAGCATAAGTAAACGAAACAGAAAAAGAAAAATTCTCTCAACCTAGTCTAATACAAGAATTTAGCTCAGTTATTGTAAGTTCCATAATTTGTTTGAAAATCAAATTAATGTTGCTTTTAACAACTCTCTGAGAACAATGTGGATAAGAAAAAATGCACAGGCCAAGATAATTCAAATTGCTTATTCAGTTCAACATTCAAACTATGACCCAAAAACACCAAACAAACAAGAAATTATGAAGAGAGGAACTTTGGAACCTGCATAAAGCAAATATAATCATTCTTCTCACTCTATTAATACAATGCTACTGAAATACTAAGATATCGGTCAAAATCTACATACAGATTACAAATGAAAGAGTTACACAATGAGATAGAGCCAGGACCCTACAAAAACAGAAATATAGAACAAAAATAAAAGTTTTTTGTAAACATAGTTTAATCAAAACCAACAAACCATAATCCACTTAAAAGAACTAGAGAATTCGATCCTTCTAAGACTAATTAACACAGTAAGGACATAGTCTAAACCCAGAAAACTTAGCCAATCCAATATCCAAATTTCTCATTGAATTCTACATAGCAAGAACAATACTTATAGATGGAAGTGTATGTGTATATATACCAAAATCAAAGAACTACAAAATTCAACATAGTGATCAAAACATTGACAAAAAATAATAATCCAAACTTTGATCAAAGGCAACCAACCCCAAAAAAGTTAGAAAAGAAAAAAAGTAACAAAAACAAAGTGTGCAAAGACTCACTTGACTCGGGTCAATCTACGAGAACGTTCTTCTTCAGCCACCAAGGACTTGCCCTCATCAGCAGAGACACGAGTAGCAAGAATCTTGGCGTTGTTTTTAATACCCAATTGGCTCAGCTTTTCAGAGCCATCCCCATCTTTCAAGACTTTTCCAGCACATATCAAGTTGATCGTCTCAGGAAGCATGCTTGATTGCTTTGCCACTTCTTCTCTCAACATGGGTACGGTCCATTGCTCCAATTCTACCTGTAAATCGCCTGACCATGTGCCTGCTATCTTCAGTTTGGCCATTGAAAGACTCGATTTTTACACACAGTGACTGATGGGGAGAGTGAGAGAGAAAACTCGGTTGGAGGGGAACTTGAAGAAGAAGAATATATTGACCAGGATCGGCAATTATAAAAGACGACGTGACGGGATGATTTACTTGGTAACTAAGTTTTGGCTCCCACTTGCAAACTTCTATGTTGTTTGTGTCGTGTCAAAAGGAGATATATAATATATTATTATCAATTTTTATTTATATAATTATTAATTTATTAGTACAAATTGGAAAGGATAGGTTTATTAAAAAATACCTTTATAAAAATATTGGAATAATAAAAAATTTAGGTGTAAATTATCCAACAACAATGATACGTTTAATATGCTGTTGTGTTTCTCAAAATCTCTCAAGGAGAGAATATATTATATGTGAAAATTACCAACAATGACCACATATATTATGGGAAATTCGTTTTTAACCACAAACGAAGTTTTAATTGTTAATAACCATATTTTTAAGAAATTACTGAAAAGCCCTCATATAACCCCCCCCTCCAAAACACACACTCTCTCTCTTTTTTTTTTTTCTTTCTCTCTCCTATCCTCTCCTCTCTCTCCTCGATCTCTCTCTCCCCCTCAAAGCCACCGCTGGCGTGCCCGTGCGGCATCGCCGAGCGTCGGTGACCTTTCGGGCTACACGACAGCGCCGCCGTCGTCGTGCAACTGGGCCGTGCACGCTGCTGCTTCATTGCAAATGAAGGGTGGGTCGTCGTCGTGCAGCGTCGTCGTCGTGCAGCGCCGTCGTCGTGGAGCTGGGCCATCGTCGCTGCTGCTGCTGCTGTCCTTCTGAGCGCCGCTGCTGCTGTTGTTCGCTTGGGATTACGGTCGTCGGAGACCCCCGTGGCGGGCCATGGATCTGCAAAAAAGGAGAAACATTAAAAAAAAAAAAAAACCTAATTGTGAATTTTGGGAATTTGGGGAAGAAAGGGAATCAAGTTTCACATATTTCATTTTAGGCATGATTTCAGGTTTCAAATATTTCATTTTAGGCATGATTTCAAGTTTCAAGTTTCATTTTAGTCATAATTTCAAGTTTCAACATTCAATTTTTTAGCCATGATTTCAAGTTTGAGGTGTTTTTAAAAATAAAAAAACTAATTCCAGGGGTATTCTAGTAAATTATGGATATACAATGAAATTTAAAAAAAAAGGTGGTTATTAACAATTAACTTTTCAAAAGTGGTTACTAACAAAAGTTTAATAAATCCAATGGTTATTTTTGGTTTTTTTTTTCTCTCTCTCTCTCTCTCCCTATATATATATATATATATATATATAATTTTTCTATTATCAGTTTATTCTGATATAAAATATATCCAAATGAAGAATGTGGACCATTAGATTTACATACTTTCACTCAAAGTGTATGCACTTATCAAAACTTCTCTATAATCTATAGTTCATATTCTTCGTCCTGATATATTTTAAATCAGAACGAACTGACAGTAGAAAGACTATATATATATGAGTAATGCTATTTGCCCATATTTGGTGTCCAAATCTGGTGCGAACACTCTAATCCATTCATTTAAATTGTATTAGATTTGTATTATTTAAATGAATATATTAAAATGTTACCACATCATTTGGACACTAGATTTGGACAAAGTAGTATTACTCTATCTCTCTCTCTCTCTCTCTCTCTCTCTCTCTCTCTCTCTCTCTCTCTCTCTCTCTCTCTCTCTCTCTCTCTCTCTCTCTATATATATATATATATATATATATATATATATATATATATATATATATGAAGGTGTGGTTCCG
Source organism: Acer saccharum (assembly GCA_030490815.1). Lineage (NCBI taxonomy): Eukaryota > Viridiplantae > Streptophyta > Magnoliopsida > Sapindales > Sapindaceae > Acer > Acer saccharum. The sequence continues at coordinate 40,089,258 of CM059871.1, forward strand.
AATCATATTCATTTCCAATCCTCAAATTACTATAATATTTTTAATATATATGTATATATTTTCTATTATTAGTTCGTCATGACAATAAATATATCAGGACAAAGAATGTGGACCACTAGATTTACATACTTTGACTCAAACCACTAGATTTACATACTTTGACTCAAAGTGTATGCACTTGTCAAAATTTCTCCATAATCTGTGGTCCACATTCTCCGTCCTGATATATTTATTGTCAGGAAGAATTAACAATAGAAAGACTATATATATATATATATAATTGGTAAGTTTTGTTGGATACGTTATTTCCCCTCTATGTAATCTGTAATTTTTGATATCAATAAAAAATCATTATCACCCCTACAACTTGACTCGATGGTAAAGAGATCGAATTCGAGTCTCCCTGTGATATATGAAAAGTTATTTAATTAATACAATGAATAAATTTACTTTAAGGCTATGTTTATTAATGTGTATTGTATTGTATTATACAATTAAAATGTATTAAAACAATACAATACAGTGTATTGTATTGTTTTAGTATATTTTAATTGTTGCATTGGGTGCACTGGTTAAAACTGTGCAATCAAAAAGATGATGGTGGTCTGGGGTTTAGAAATTTAAGTCACTTCAATCGAGTGCTTCTTGCCAGACAGGGTTAGGGGTTGGAGGTTGGAGAAGTTTCCAGAGTCTCTGGCTGCTTGAGTGCTTCAGGGGTGCTATTTTCCTTCCAGTTATTTTCTACGTGCAAAGATTTCGGGCTCTTGTGGAAGAGTCTAGTTTGGGGATTGTGTAACCAGTCTGAAGGATGAGGATTTGAGAGTGTTGTGTGTTGTTTTTAGGTGTATTTGGTCTCTATGCAATCAACCGGTGCATGGTGGCGGGACTTGGATGGTGGAGGAAATTCTTCCTTGGTCCAAGGATTTCTTAGAGGAGTTCCAAGCTACTAATATCAAGAGTACTGATCGGAGAATCTTAGTTAGGCAACAACCGACAATTTGGTCTCCACCAGGTGAGAATTCCTTCAAGCTAAATACTTATGCTGCTCTTGATTCTTGCTCTTCCACGGTGGGTTTGGGTCTGGTTATTCGGAATCACGAGGGAGTTGTGATGGTTGCTAGTGCTTAAGGTTTTCTGGCCAACTTCTCTCCTGATATTGCTGAGGCAATTGGGATTTTGCACGGAATCTCTCTTGCTGAAGAATCTGGTAAAGGGATGGGAATGGGGGCCCAATGGAGCAGAGGAGGGTCCCCCCACCCCTACCCTCGCCCTCAAACCCCATTTAGGCGAATTGGGGATGGGGGTGTTTGGGGGAAGGTTCCCCTGCCCCCACCCCCGTCCCCCATTTCCCCCATTTCTATACTATAATTTTTCAATCCGAAATTTAGAATTCAAAATTCGGAATTTGATTGGATCAAACTTTTGTTTTTATCTTGTTTCAATATCTAATCTAATAATTAACAAAATATATAATCTAAAATATATAATTGATTTAATTTAATCCAAAATTAATACAAATAACTATAACAATATAGTATTAGTGTATTACAAGTAAAAGTCTAAACAAATTTTAAGCATTCAATTAATCTAAAATATGAGTAATAGACTAATAGAGTAATTTTTTTTTTATTTTAAGAAAATAAAATAAAATATATATAAATAAATAAACAAAAATATATAGGGGAAATGAAAGAATTGGGCCCCACCCCCATTAAGGTTTTTGGGGCAAAATTTGCCCCCACCCCCACCCCAAAACCCCATTTGGGGGTAAATTTTGCTTCCAAATGGGGGTGGGGCTCCATGGGAGAAATTTTCATCCCTAATATGGTATGGTCCCTTTTGTTATTGAGTCGGATGCCCAAGTTGTGGTTAATTTGATTAATTCTAATAGTGATATGCTTTCGAATATTGGCTTGGTTATTAGTGATGTTAGTGATCGTCTTAGGCGTGTTGGTGTTGGTCCTATTTCTTTTGTTTCAAGGAGGGTGAATGTTGTCGCCCATAACCTTGCTAAATTGGCTCTTTTGAGCCCTGGGAATCGGTTTTGGTTGGAGTCGTTTCCTCCGAGTGTGGAGAGGTCCGTCTTAGCTGACCTTCCTGTGTAATGGTGTTTTGTCTAATTAAATTTCTTTTCTAAAAAAAAAAAAAAAAAAAATACAGTAAACACTATTTTAGCTAATATATAACATTTTGTGGTATTATGTTGTATTGTGTTAGAAAAAACACTTATTTTTTTTCAATAAATATAGATTATTGATAAAATATGTGTTATGATGTTAATATATATGTTTTAATAATTTCAAATTATATAGGAAATATTTATTTTATTTATAAAAATATTATTTGTTTAATTTTTTTAATTAAAATAATATTTATTGATTTTTATATAAAAATATTTATTGATTTATTTATGGTAAAGATATTTAAAATTAATTATTAATTTTTTTTTAAATATTATATTTTTATAATATAATATAATAAAATAAAGTTATATAGGAATAACTCAATACGATATAATACAATGTATCACTAAATGCTTGTTTGTATAATCCAATCCATTACAATACAATCCAATATAGTATAATATAATACAATAGGGTGTATCAAACGAGACGAGCCCCAAAGTCTCACTGTATTAATACATCTCTAGTTATGTGGATTGTCGAGAAGATATTTGAATCATGCTGTTTTACTTTATGTCAAATTTCAAAATAAAAATAAAAATCCCACTATAATTATTGTTATAACTGAAATTTTTAGTATTCATGCGCCATGTCAGCAACGTTGACAAGTCAACACTGAGTTTGTTAGTGCCACATCTTGGAGACATGGTTGACAGGTCAAGGGTTTCCACAATCAAAACCACTGGGTTGTTGGGCCATCTTATGAGCCGCTGAAAACGGTTTTAGTTGTGGATCAACGAGTCGTAGACCCAAAAACAATGATGCATGCCCCAATGTTACGTCGGACTCATTACAGTTCACTCAGGTCACTCGGGACACATAAATCCCATCACCTCTCATCTAAGTAAACCATGATGCACGCCCCAATGTTACGTCAGGCTCATTACAGTTCACTCAGGTCACTCGGGACACATAAATCCCATCACTTCTCATCTAAGTAAACCATGATGCACGCCCCAATGTTACCTCGGGCTCATTACCCAATTCACTCAGGTCACTCGGGACACATAAATCCCACCTCATCTAAGTAAACCATGATGCACGCCCCAATGTTACCTCGGGCTCATTACACAATTCACTCAGGTCACTCGGGACACATAAATCCCATCACTTCTCATCTAAGTAAACTGGAATTAAGGAGAACCGTTCGTACCACCTTGAAATATGTGTACCTAGACTGTGTCAGCACCACAAGCTATAAAGTCACATGGCAAACATATATAGGGTTACCTACTTTGACACTCAATGTAAGAGTATGAACTTGGACCAATACATCACGTGGGCTCATGTCATGTCTGTCAGAACCAATGGCAAACCTGATTTCTACTTGAGTACTAGTTGGCATTCACGCAACCTGGCCTATAAATAGATAAATGAAACTCATAAAACATGGAGGATAAAAGAAGGCAGAGAGTTTCTTTGGAGGAATCTAACATCCCTCTATATTAAGATTAACACCAGCAAAACGGAGTATAAACGCTGTCTACAGGCGGCGCTCCGCCTCTTTTTCCTACTCTCAAAACCAACCAATTTTAATTCACTCGGGACTACCTCGTCCTAACACACATTTCCTTTTCTTTTTCATTGACTATTCAACGATTGCCCACGTGGTGGTGTTGAATCTTTGACCTTAGTGTTAGCAAATTCTACTCGTTAACAATTATTATTTGAACAATATATATAGTGTTTTATTTTATAGTTCCAGTGTCAAATTAAAAAAAATAATAATAAAAAATAAAAAATCACACTATATTATTATTATTTTATTATTATTATTTAAATTATAACAATTGCCGGGACCATGTGAGAATTATACTCTATTAGCACAATCCGGAATAACTGCCCCCACGAATGGGGAGAGGGCACCCACACTTGGGAATAGCCAAGGAGGGACAATGAATATTGTACATATATACATGCATGCCTTGGGCGTTGAACCGTGGTGGTGGAGACTCACTTTAGAGAGTTCAACCACATTAGCAAGAGGTCATTGGCTATATTATTATTGTTATTATATGTCAAAAAAAAAAAAAAAAAAATTATCAAAAAGAATCCCAGTGGCCAGTGCCCACTGCCCACTAAGCAAACTGCAAAAGTGAGTGTCTTAAGCGAAGTAACTGATAAGCGAAGTCAATGTGATCGTTGCTGAATCAGCCATGGCAGCCGGTGGCAAAGGACCCAAAACCACCCCTAAAACACCCAAAACCGCCCCTACCACCACCACCAAGAAACGAAAAACCACCAAAACATCCAAACACCCAACCCCAGAACTCCTATCTCTCCTCTCCACGTCCACCTCTGCCGCCTACTCCTTCCTCCTCCGCCACGAAATCCACCTTCATCCCTCTCAAATATTCTCTCTCGAGTCCCTCCTCTCCTCCATCTCCTCCCGCTTCCCATCCCCTCCACGCCCACTCCCTTCTCCTTCCACTCCCTTCTTCCCCTCCTTCATCTCCTCATTCTCCGCTCCGTTGGACCCACACTGGCTCCGCTTCTTCCGCATGTCCCAACAAACCTTCACCCACCTCCTCCACACCCTCTTCCCCGCTCTCTCCTCTTCTCTTCCGTCGTTTCCTCCCGACTCCGCCCTCGCCGCCACCCTCTTCCGCCTCTCCCACGGCTCCTCCTACAGATCCCTCGCCCGTCGCTTCGGGTTTCCTTCCTCCGCCGACGCTTGTCGCGTTTTTTACACAGTCTGCAAGGCTATAAACGACAAGTTGGGAAATTTGGTCGAGTTTAGAGAGAATTTAGAGAGGATTGTTGTGGGTTTTGGGTGGATTTCGTTGCCCAATTGTTGTGGGGTTCTAGGGTTTGGAAAATTCAATGTTGATGGTGAACTGTTGGGACGAAATGGGTCGTTGTTGGTCCAAGCTTTAGTGGACTCTGAAGGTAGATTTCTTGATATCTCTGCTGGTTGGCCTTGTACAATGAAACCGGAGTCGATTTTGTATCAAACGAAGTTGTTTATAGGCGTGGAGGAGTCTAGAGAGTTGTTGAATGGACCTGCTTATGAACTTGGTGATGGCAATTTTATTCCTCAATATATATTGGGAGATTCTTGTTTCCCTCTCATGCCTTGGCTTATAACACCTTATGTGCGAAACAACGAAGAGGATAGCTTTAGTTCAGCTGAAAAGGAGTTCAATGTCGTGCACAGTCGCGCAATGGGGTTGGTTGACACTGCTTTTGCGAGAGTTAAATCGCGGGTGGCAGCTTTTGGGGAGGAGGTGGAAGGAGGACTGTATTGAATTCTTGCCTTTTGTAATTGTTACAGGGTGTTTGTTGCATAATTTTCTGATAAAGTTCAGCGAGCCAATGCCGGATGATGATTTGGGGTGCTTAAAAGAAGAGGAGTTTCCGATTTTTGAAGGAGAGGTGGATGAGACCGGGCGTGGGATCAGGGATTTCCTTGCTGAGCACTTGAGTCGGGTGAGTTTGAGAAGATGAAATGTTGTGATTATATGCTTGTAGTTTTAGTTGTTGTAGGTTCCCTTCAGTGTTTAGTTGAATGCTGTATGTACCAGCCATGCAAAAAGGTCTAGTTTTGAAATGTTATGCTTTAACTGCATTCTATATATAATAAATTGCATACTTCACGATAGAGTTCGATTTTGTTGGTTACAGTTTTCCATTTACAACTTGTGGATCTCTGACTTGTATGTTAGAATCCTTCCCTGGTAAGAGTAGGCTCTACATTATCAGACTCATAGACTGCATTGACTCTGGTCTAGGGCATGCAGGAAGATTAAGGTTGTTGGCTGTGGACATTTCGTCCCATAGATGAACTGCTTAGATGTTTGCATATATTATCAGTCATATATTGGTATGTGTTAACTGGAGTATAATTTTCTAATATCTTGTCAAATGATTATTGTGAAAAAAGAGTTAATCAAATCTTAATTGGTCAGAGTTAGAGAGCAGAATTAATTTAAAATTGTTCCATCTAGATTACTGTTATTCAATGATAGCTGGTTTTGTGCTGTTCTTGACAAACCAATTTGGAAACTATCCCCACAAATCAAAGTGAGAGATATCAACTGATTGCAGTTTGAAATTTTAGTAGGGAGAGAAATTTGTGATATGCTTCACTATCTCCTGTTTACCAGATGAAATGAACCCAAATTTTGGGGCCAAAATACTGGCTTTGCCTTGGCATATATCATTATTGTGAGTTTTGAATGGCCCTGTGACTGTGAGATTGGGATTTAGAAGTGGGAAGTGGTTACCTGAAAGTGTTAAGTACTGAATTGATGTAAGGGGAGACAAGGAAATGTTTCTACAAAAACATGAGCAGAGAGATTTGAATAGATGAAGTGATGTCTAATTTGAGCATACCCTTGAGATCATTATTTGCCGATAACCAGCTCTTGAAGATGTATTAGTTCGAAATGGACTGAGAAATCTCTTTCATTCAATACACAAAAAGGAAGTCTCTAACCCTGTGGAATTACTCATGAGTCTGTTATCTGGGAATGATAGAAACCTTCAAAGAGTTAAATCCTCAACCCAGTGGTTGGGAGAAACCCAATTATGGCCTTCAAGTACAAATGTTCCAAATTCTGATAAGTTAAAGACAAGTCCACCAAACCAGTCAAAAACTGTTAAAAACTTCAGAAACTTATCAGCCATTGTTTCATCATTGCAACCACTAAATCATTATAGTTCAACCACTCTTTTATGAAAATAGTGTGCATTGTATTACAAAATAGTAGTATTGTATTTCTTACCAATTTTTTTATGACTATTGTTCATAAAAAAAATGGTAAGAAATTGCAGGTTCATATTCTTGACACAAGAATAAACAGATAACCCAAGTGTTTGCATGTTTCTGAGCCTTTTATTTGATTTTTAGTATCATATTTTAGGGAGTATACAAGTTTGTTTGTTTGGCCTCCAATCTTCACGGCTCAGTGTATATATTATTAATATAACGAATATGCTCTTGCGTAGGAGTCATCATGATGTTCACTGTCTTTTATGGTCAGATTTTAAAAATATGACTTTTTTTTGTTGCAAAAATAAGAATAATCTACTTGTTTTGAAATTGAGAAAATAGATTTTAGATTATCTAAATATGAAATTGTCAAATCTCTAGCAAACTAATTAGTAATTATCTTTAAATTGCACATCACCTATTAGTAGAGCCCCTTCCACATATGTGGTGAGGGGTTTAAATTCCACCATGCGCATTTTACAAACATATGAGAGTAGTTATCTCCCATTATTAGAGTAGATATCCGGACCGTACATTTATTATTTGATCTCGACAATCCTATCGTAATAGTTCCTGTTATACTTAAAACCTTTAAATTTGTTTCTCTTTCTCGATAAGAATTTACAATAAATTTGAAATTTAGGAAATCGGGACACAATTCTGATCCCACAATCCTAACCTCACCTCGTTGAATTTGAAATTTTTTAACTTAACGGTAAGCCTAGAAATCACAATTGTCTAGTCAGCTCTCATTTATATCATGATGTCTTTTTTTTTTTTTTTTTTTTTTTTTTTTTTTTTTTTTTTTTAAATTAAGATACTTCAAATAATAATAATAATTTTTTTCCTAAAAAAAATAAATTTTTTTGGCTGATAAGTGATGATTACATCAACAAATTATTGTACCATTTTCAAAAATGAAATTCGCAAAACAAATCTTAGACTACTTTTAGGACATGTTTACTAATCAAGAATCATTCATTCATGGGAAAGGGAATTAAGGTGGCGTTTGGTTAGCTGGAATGGGCAGGAATGGAATGGAATGGAATCCATTCCATATGTTTGGTTGGTTAAAATTCAATGGAATGGGCATTCCATTGGAATTGTGATTCCACCATTTTGGTGGAATGGGCATTCCATCCAAAAACCAGTGGAATGCCCATTCCATTCCAATGTAAAAAAATTATTCCATAAAAGCCCTCATATGCACAAACTACATTCCAAAAATATCATCCTTTCCAAAAATAATATATTATCATTATATATTATATTAATGATATATAAATATATATTATAATATATATATATATGTATTATATATTATATTATTATATATACTATATATATATTATATTATATTATTATATATATTATATAATATATATATATATTATATTATATTATATATTATATATTATATATTATATAATATATATATATATAAATATATATTATATTATATAAATATATTATTATATATAATATATATATTATATATTAATATATTAAATAATATATATTATATATTTATATTATATATATTATATTATATATATATATATTATTATATTAAATAATATAATAATATATAATATATATTTGGATAATAATAATAAAATATAAAAGTATATATTATATATATATATAATTATATATTATATTATTATATTATATTATATTATATTATATTATATATATATATATATATATATATTATTATTATATTAAATAATATATAATTAAATATATATTATTATATTATTATATATATATTTAATTATAATAATTATATAATAATATAATAATATATAAATATATATAATATATATTATATTATATTATATATATATTATTATATTAAATAATATATAATTAATATATAATATATACTTTTATATTTTATTATTATTATCCAAAATATATATTATATAATATATATTATATATAATAATATATAATATTTGTATTATATACTATATAATAATATTAATATTACTAATAAATAATATATATTATATATAAACATATATTAAAATATATATAATAATATTTATATTATATATAAATATATATTATTATGTAATATATATTATTTTATTATAATATATATATATATATTTTTTATATAATATGTTATATATTATAATAATATATATATGATTTGTTATATATTATAATAATATATATAATATTATATATACTTTTATATTTTATTATTATTATTATCCATAATATATCATGTTATTATGAATGTTTTATAATTAGGGGTATTTTGGTCAAAATACAGTTACTTCCATTCCATTCAGTTGTTAACCAAATAAAATAATACTGATTCAGGTGCTAATTCTAAAGTTCCAACCAAACAAAGAAATCAGCTTTCCATTCCATTTCATTCCCATTCTCATTTCGATTACCATTCCGCCATTTAACCAAACGCCACCTAAGTTCTTGATTTTGAAATTCTTGTGTTGACTAAATTTATAGAGAATTAAGTTTTATTGACCCCACACACATATCAGGAATTAAATTCCTGAATGAAAGGGAACTTGATTCCCCTCACTTACCTTGAGAATCAAGTTCCCTTTCGTGATTGATTAGGGAATTCATATATTTTTACTTAAATATCCTCACTTAATTTTTTTTTATTTTTAAATATATATAAAATGAACCGCAAAATATTTTAGAAGAAAAAAATGAACCGTAAAGTATTTTAAAAAAAAAAATGAACCGTCAAGTATAAAATAATATGTGAACTATTGACTTGATTATATATGTATATATATGAATTGTGAATTGTGAGTTATAAACAACCGGGGGGGGGGGGGGGGGGGGGGTGTGGTAATTACTCTAGTAGCCATCAACTTATTCTACCAATATCAAAATGGCCACTAAATGAGAAATCGGTTTCAAAATGGTCATTTTTAACAAACACTGTTACACTAATGGTCATTCCATCCAATTCCATCAATTTCCATCAAATAGTGGCATTTTGGTAAATAAGTGAATGACATTAATTTATTTTAGATATTTTTTGGAAATCAATTTTTTTCTTTTGTTTTTTGAAACAAATAATTATATTTAGTATGTGTATATACGTATAGCATATCTCAAACATATATATATATATATATATATATATATATATATATATATATTGAAAAGATTAAGGCTACAAAATTTAAAAATTATAAAAATACATTTGAGGTAAGTTGAAAAGAAATTTTTCTTTTTTTTTCTTTTTTGAGAAGATTAAGGCTATAAAATCTAAAAATTCTAAAAAGTATATTTGAGATAAGTTAAATATATATATATATATATATATATATATATAGAGTAATGCTACATTGCCAAAATCTAGTGCCCAAATAATGTGGCAACAATGTAGACTATTCATTTAAATCATGCAAATCTAATATAATTTAAATGAATGGTCTACAGTGTTGCCACATCATTTGGGCATCAAATTTGGACAATGTAGCATTACTCATATATATATGTGTGTGTGTGTGTGTGTGTGTGTGTGTGTGTGTGTGTGTTTGAGATATATTATACGTATATACACACACTAAATATAATTATTTGATTAAAAAAAAAAAGATTTTCAAAAAATATCTAAAATAAATTAAGTCATCCCCTTATTTACCAAAATGTCACTCATTGGATGGAATTAGATGAAAATTGATGGAATGATCATTAGTGTGACAGTATTTGCCAAATATGGTCATTTTGAAACCAATTCCCCATCCGGTGGCCATTTTGATAGTGGTGATATAAGTTGATGGCCATTAGAGTAATTGCCACAAAGATAGTTTGATTACAAAAAAAAAACTTCAGTGCAGCAAATAAAATAAATGTGAACCAGCACAAAGTCATACTGTATTTGCTTTGAATTTTTTTTCTTAAAAAAAAAAAAAAAAAAAACTTTATTTTATTTATTAGTTGTACTTATACATCTCCCATATGTATATATATAAGGCTATTTTTTGTATACATAGGTATTTTTGTAATTAACTTTGTATAATTTGATTATATTTTTAATTCTTCAAAAGTTAGTAAAACACAGTAATGAAATTTAACAACTTAATTCTGATTCTCTTTCATTCCCTTTCCAATGGAACTTGATTCAAATTCCAACTCATTGCCGATTAGTAAACGCGCCCTTAATGTAAAATATAGAAAACAAAGTCAGAGGTTCCTGCACGGCTGCATGATACCTGGAGTTAAAAGGAATCAAAAATAAAATTACTTAAATGGCCCTCAACGAGTCTAGTCATCATTGGCTCACGCAAGTACCCACCAATCAAACTTCAAAACTCGTTGTCTATTTCAGTAATCTAACTTTCGAACTAGTTAGGGTTTTAACAAAACCACTATATATACTTGTGCTTCATTGCATAAACAACTATCTACTCCTGCTTTGCCTCCGCTTCTCTACCCTCTTATCTTCTCCATCACTTCACTTGCCTCATTTCACTGTTGTCTAATATGGTGACCCTTCTCTTTAACAAAAATCACTTCTGTTCTTTTGACTACTCCGATGATACGGCCTCACACGTGTGTGCGGTGATATAGTACGCAATAACTCAGGTAACTAGATTTACTCTGTTTTTCTTTCTGTTTCGTGTATTTTGGCTTTTAGAAATCTGTTAATGGCATTTATTTGATGTTTATCTAACGCAAAATCAACTTTAACTGACAGATGCGACATGGGGTTAAGTCGATCTGCGGAATTTCTTTCGTAGATTTACTTTGATTGGCCGAAGCTGCCTTCGCTCAGGTAACCATGGTGTTACAAGCAAGTGTTTTTGTTTAATCTCTTTATGTACATATTTATTTATAAATAAGATCTTTTTTGTTTACATGATTATTGTTTTGATCTAGAAACATTATTGGAGCATAATCATATATGTATGTTGTTGTGTGGCTCCACATCTGAGTCAGCAGCAGATGCCCATTAATGGCAACCCGTCTGCCGCTTGGAGCCCATATTAATTTTACCGGAAGAAGATCCTTGAGACTCATTATTGTTTCAAGATACAATTACTTGGTTACATAGATCCACATTTTATATCTGGGTTCTTTTAAAATGTTTCAATGTAGATTTGTATTGTATTTTGATTAGGCCCCTTTTGTTATTTTCATTCATTCCAGGACAATTAACATTTAGCATGCTATCAAATTTCATGATGGAATAATGTTTTTGATAGAAAAATCTCAGTTATCTGAGAAAAAATGTATGCTAAATGGTTAATGGCACTCAGTCAGACACGGGTGATTGTTTATCAATCCAAGACAAGCCACCTTTTGCATGGTGCCTAAACTTAGCTACTGACACGATTGGAGGGAGCCGATTCTATATGGTTTCCTTCAAATTTAAAGGAGCTACATTCATAATTCTATCATATTTCTGCAATCATTTATGGATCATTGTGTTAGATTTTGAGTTTGTAGTCGGTGACTGAGTGGGGTATATATAGCTCATCGACTAAGGGGATCGGTTTGGGTGAGGAAACACTTAGTTTAGGCTCTATATATCAGAGTCAACAGCAAGAGCCAGTTCATGGTGCCTTGTCTGCCGCTTAGAGCCAATAGAAATTTGCCGGAATAAGATAGCTTGAACTACACATGTTTTTTTCATGCTACAATTTTTCGCTACAGTTTTTTCATCTCTTGAGTTTTTCTGCTTTATAACCTATACTTTCTTTCATACTCATTACTCATGAGGCTGTTTATTTTTGTGCTTTCATGCATCAGCTATTTTTGAGTCTGACCCTTAATTTTTTACACACCTTTTGAATGTGCAATTAAATTACATATCTCTCTTCATACTTTTATCAAGTCTTTGCTCTTTCTCATGCTTTTTGTATTAATTTGTTTTGCATTTTAGATTGTTGATCAGCAATTAGACATCTATCCTTCTCTCCCTACCAAATATTGTGTCCTTGTAATTGCTTTGTGACTTCTGTTTTATTATTATTTTGCAGATTCCATGAGATAATAGCTAGCAAAAAATAGAGCTGATTTACAAGACTCTAGGGGTCTTACATCTGGCAAGGAGAAGCCTTACTCAATAATCTGAAACAATTTTGTTTAATTTTTATTTTTAAGGATCGGTGAAACATGTTAAATTTTAATTGGATTCCAAGTCATAATTAAATTGTAAAATCTTAAATGGCTGGAGGATAAAATCGTTATTTTAAATCCTTTAATCAAAGTTAAGGATAAAATGGTCAATTTACAAGATCTTTATTTTGGAACGAAAATCTGTTTAAAATCCGGCATGATTACTCACAATCAAGGTAAAACCTATCTTTTCTACAAGGCAATCTATTGAGATTTGGATGTGAATTCTTAAATTCAAAACTGGATTAATCCCCATTTATTAGGCCGAATCGGATACGATCAGGCTATTTTTGTCATTTTCTGTAATTTGGTTTAGGGTGGGCTCCTAGTGATCCAATTGGAGCGGATCCAACTAGTGTTTGTTTCTTAGATTATCATTTTCAAGAATTAAATTTTTAACACAAGTATATAACATAATTGTTTAATTTTATCGATAAAAAACACAAAAAACTGAAAAAAAAAATTGAAATGTTTCTAAAAACAAAAATTTTTAACTATGTTTATTTTTAGCTATTTTCTAATCCCGCACAGCAGAAAATCAATGACAGTAAAAATGGGGTTAGTCCTATTATTGCAAAAGAATTTTGACTAGAAGATATTTTCTATCACAAATTAGAGTTAATAAGTTCCAACACATAGTATTATTGGGCTGTATTTGTGAAAATCAGAAACATACAATATGATTTGATTACAACCAGAATACTATAAAATAATAATAATAATAATTAAATAAGAAAGTTAGATGTAATGACACTTGGGGAGATGATCTACGATGAAATAGTAAAACGAAGTCATCCATGTTTCAACAACATAGAACCATGTCCGTCGCCAGTAAGGATTTATAAACAAAACAGCAACAATTGTCAAGAGCACAATTGCATAAGACACTGTAAAACTGATGTAGAAGATGTCCATGAAATCATTTTCTTCTCCAATGTCACTTGAATATGTTGGCAACAACGTCGGTGATTCAATTGGATCACAACTTTTTGGCAGTGGCAGACCACATAGAAGAGGATTTCCCTCGTAACTACTTACATTAAAGGTAGAAAATTGTGCAACCAACCCAAGGGTCCTTCCAGATAAATTATTATATGCCACACTGAAAACTGCCAGGAAAGATAGTTCAACAAGTTGACGAGGGATTATCCCACTCAAATTGTTGTAGGAAAGATCCAAGCTCTCAATTTGTTTGAGATTCGAAAATGTTGACGGGATTAATCCAGTCAAATTGTTGTGGGACAAATTCAATGTATGGATCATGGCAAGGTTTCCAATTTGAGGAGGTATGCCACCCGTTAGTTTATTGCATGAGAGATCAATTCCAGACATTTTGGTGAGAATTTTCCCATGGTAAAAGTAGGACATGGTCTTCGTTCTAAACTCTACAATCTCTTCCTTTCCCATGAAAGGAGAAGTTGTCTCATTTATACGTAAGTCGTAGTAACTTGAAGGTGGCACAAGAAAATCTCTGTCACGGAGTCTAGTCATAAGGCAAGGGGGAATATGCCCAGAAAGATTGTTATGGGAAAGATCTAACAACCGTAACCGATCCAATTGGCATAACTGAATTGACACTTTACCTTGAAGATTGTTATTATTCAAGATAAGGTAGGTCAAGTTAAAAAGCTCACCAATCCAATTTGGGATGCTACCATTTATGTGGTTATAGCCAAGATCCAGAGTCACCATAGAAGAACTATTACGGAATGAATCTTGTAATTTTCCTTGTATCATATTTCTAGACAAGTGAACTTGTTTGAGTGATGAAGGACTAAAACAAGATGGTATATTCGAGATATTATTTCCAGCAAGGTTCAAAACTTCAAGATATTCCAATTGACAAAACTCTTGTGGAATTGGACCTTTGAGATGATTATTAGTCATTACAAGCTCTACCAACTCTGTCAAATTTCCCAACCAACCTGGAATCTTACCAGAGAGTTGGTTATCACTGAGATACAATCCCCTTAGATAGGAGGCATTGTATAAGCTATTTGGGATCTTTCCATGGAAGTGATTACCATCCAATTGTAAACTCATCAAGTATGTCAAATTGAAATTTGCAGAGAAAATCTGACCTTGAAGGCTATTGTTTGATAAAGCAAGGAGTTCTAAAGAGAAGCAACCCTCGGCCAAGTGCTCTGGTATTTCGCCCGACAAGTGATTGTAGGATAAGTCCAAACTTAGCAACGACTTCATATCACCAATTGAAGAAGGTATGTTCCCCTCTAAAGCATTTTTGGACATGTTTAAAGTTGTTAATCCTGGAAAATACACTCCAACTTCGGCAGGAATGTGTCCGTCGAAGAAATTGATGGAGATGTCTAACGTCATTAAATTCAGATGAGAATGAATTGGCAATGGGAGAGGTCCTGTTAGAGAATTATTAACAAGAAGGAGATGTTGTAATTGTGTATTATTCTCTAACAACCAATCTGGAAACACCCCTGTGAAGTTATTGTGAGACAGATCAACTGCTTGCAAGTCCTGTTGATGGTACAGGAATTTGGGGAATGTGCCTCTGCAACCAGACATTCTGATGAAATTTAATTGGAATTTTGGGGCCAAAGAATATAACTCTGTTTCAGCATATAGGTCGTTGTTCTTACAGGAGAAACTCTTGAGTTTGGAATGATTGAAAAATGGTTCGAGTGAAATTGGGATTTGGAAGTGATTATATGAAAGATAGAGTTCTTGAATGGATGTAAGAGCTTTAAGGGGAGAGATGTTTCCAGAAAATTGATTTGAATAGAGATATAATACTTGAAGGGATGTCAAATTTCCAAAACACCAAGGCAAGCTACCACTTAGATCGTTAACGGAGAGATCCAGCAGTTGTAGATGTTTCAACTCACAAAGGCCTCCTGAAATACAAATAATATATGGTGTTGGTATATGGTAACTTTAAAATTGATACGTTTGTTGTTATAAATTAAAAAAGATACAAGAGAAATGTACACTTGGACAGTGTAATTAAAACGTTTCAAAAATTTTAACAATTTGAGATAGACGTAATCCTAACTATCAAAAGTTTTACATTCAATATCTAAATACAATTTTAGTTTTTTTACTGCTAACATATATTCATCAGCTAATGTTTCGTCATTTTTGTTCAATAGTAGACGGTGGTTTTAGAAGTTATCAATTTTCATCTTATAGAGAGGACAAGTTAATATACTTTCAACTATAGAGTGTAGAAAAAAAAAAAAAATGGTCAACAATTATAGAGAATTTATGCAATTTTATTTTTTACTCCGATTATAATATGAGCTCCAACAACTTTACTTTAATGAGAGATGCTTCAACTCACAAGGGCCGCCTGAAATATATCTTTTCATAAAAGGTTTAGGTTGAATTTTTTTATGGGATAATTAAAATGACTTAATCAAAGAGAGAGAGAGATTATTAACCTTGATCAGGTAATGTGCCTTCCAGATTACAATTCCATAAGGATAAACTCTCAAGAGAAGTCAGCAGTCCAATGTTCCGTGGAAAGCTGATGTTGAGATTAGTATGATCCATGCTCAGATATTTCAAATTCTTCAAATTAGACAAATCTATAAAAACAAATCCAAATATACATTAATACTTATTTAAGCTAAATCGGATGATCATAACCCAAATGCTAAATATTATTGTTAATTCCTAACATCTATAGTGTATAATAGATTTGGTTATTTTAGATTCAACTTTAATTGACCCATTTTATCTCAGTAACTAACTCCAGTTTTCTTTGTAGAATACTGATGTTGAGATTAGTTTCATCCATGCTCAAATGTTTCAAATTCTTCTAATTATACAAATCTACAAACACAAAAACCAAAAAATAAAAAATAAAAAATTGAAGCAACACAAAAACCAAATATACTTCAGTGTTCAACAATATTTATTCAAGCTAAATTGGATGATAATCCAAATGCGAAATACTATTGAGAGACTAAATCGATTGGTTTTAATTTGAACATCCTTAATTGGAACATTTATCTTATAATTAACTCTGTTTTTTTTTTTTTCAGAAAAATAATTAAATAATATAATGATTTAAATTTATTAAAAATGAGAGACTGAGGTTATTAACCTTGGTAATGAAATGTGCCTTCAAGAATACAGGAGTCCAACCATAAGAACTTAAGAGAAGTCAATTGTTCAATGCTTTGTAGAACACTAGTGTCGAGATTAGTTCCACCCATAGACAAAGATTTCAAGTTCTTCAAATTAGATGAATTACTTGGACAAGGGTTATAGGCCATGGTCCAATACTCTAGAGTCTAGAATGTCCTTTTCCTTTTAAAAATTTTATTTTTATAAATAAAGTGTTAATTTTTTTTATTAATTTTCTTTTCAAAAAAAAAAAAAAATATATATATATATATATAGTCTTTTTTTTCCCTCAATATGCTTTAACATTATAAAGGCAGCTCCTTAACTATCAATAGTTGGATTTATAACTTTTGTTTAGTCAATATATTATAATGTCTAATTAATAGTTTACAAACTCTCACATTAAATTTATTAAATTCGATGTGCACCTGAAAAAATTCTTGTGATTTTCTTCCTTAATGCACATCGATATAAAAAAGTCAATGCAAGATATGCGAGCCATTAATTAAGAATAAATTTTTTTTTATATAATTCTTGATGAAAGTATTTGTTATTATTATTTATTTATTTATTTAATAATAAGATGACACCAATTCAATAATGAACTACTCAAGAATATAAAATACATGGTAAAATTTATGTATAAACAGTTATTTAAATTTACAGTTCAATTTTTTTATTTATTTAAACTTACAAATGATTTAATTCTATAATGTTAGAAGCCATAATATTATGTGTATTTTACAACTTACTTTGATCAACAAAATATTTATGTTGTATTAAATTTAGATAAAAATATTATATCCTTATAATATTGTCAAACCGTTGGGACTTTTTGTGTAATTTACCCTTTTATAAATATGCATTTGGGTTATCATACATGTACAAAAATTTCAAATTAGACAAATCTACAAACACAAAACCAAATATACATTAATGTTTAACAGGATTTATTTAAGCTAAATTGGATGATAACCCAAATGCAAATTTATTTAAGCTAAACCGAATGTAGAGAAAAGGTAGTGTATGACTTTATGAGACTGAGATATATAAATTCAAATATAAGTTTTGATATTTTTCAATTTAACATATATATTATTTTCTCGATCTATTATTATTTTAAGATTGTTAAATAATAAAATATTTGAACTTTTTATTTTTTTTACTGAATAAACCTAAGCTATAAGACACTAGTCAATTAACAGAAATTTATTTATAAAAAAGGTAAAACATACATCAGTAGATATGGTTAATAGAAAAAAGAAACACAATTGAAAATATATGTGCCGGGTCTTGGATCTCTTGGTAAAAGAAATCTAATTTATAAATCATAATATATGGGTATAATATTAAAACATTCAGAAATACGTATTTTCACCTTTTATGTCTAAGTTGCCATTGAGTTGACAATACGACATGTCCAATGTTTCAAGGGAAGTGAAAACTGCAATGCTTTGAAGAAGGCTTATATGGATGGAAGAGATGCTCATGTACAACGATTCCAGGTTGGTAAAATTGTGCAACTCTATAATTGAAAAAGAACAGTAACATTACTTAAATGAAGATCACTTAAATGAAGATATATAGGACTTCTATGTTGCAAACCATCTCATGTCCAAATTTATCCACATCATGATAAAATCTTGATGAAATTTATGAATTTTGATGAGATTTTTGTACCATGCATGCAAAAAATCTCATCAAAATTCATTACATTTCATCATGGTATGGATGGTTTGTACTTGAGAATTCTCTCTCTCTCTATCTCACTATACATATAATGGAAGTTAACATAATCTAACATACTTACCTGGACTGCTCATTATTCCACTAAAATTATTATAGTCAAGGACAAGTGTCTTCAAAGATGGGAACGACCCTAATGATTGCAACAGGGTTTTTCCATCATGAATGCTAACATTCCGTAGAACAAGAATTCGCAAGTTCCTCAACCTTATACCGTTACCTGTAAGTGGAAAGATATAAAAAAAAAACTTATCTTCAATGTGTTAACTATAGAAATTGATTGTTGCAACAAAACCGCACTTTTTTAATGTTTATTAATTTAAATTTAAGAATTAGATTATATTTAGTTTAAAGGAAACATTTCTGATTTATTGAGCTAATTGGATAGACAAAACCACCATATTCGAAGTAATCAAATTTTCTTTAATTAATACCTTTCGTGGTCACTAATTTGTTTATCTGATTACTGCTCAGGTCCAACTCCTCTAAATTGCTCAAAGAATCAAATATTTCTGATAATAGTTAAACAGAGTTAGTGAAAAAGCACAAAATAATAAAAATAAAATAAAAGAAGATGAAGCATAACAATTATTTTGCCATCCAGCTATTAAAAACAAAGTAAATATATATATCCTTTTTTTTTTTTTACAACCTTTTAACATGTCTCGCATCACCGACATCAAACCCAGACCCAGCAAATATCACAAACCACAAGACAAAACTCAGTTCATCAACACAACCCAGATTCAATTAAAAAAAAAAAAAAAAAACTAAAAATCTAAAAAATCAACTACACACAGCAAAATCTAACGCAACACACACATTGAAAACCCCATAAAAATCCCACAATCTTCAAATATCATCCAAGTATCCAACCATCATCCATTTAAAAAAAAAAAAAAAAAAATTTGATGGAGAGATGAAGAACAGCGGAAAGGATTCGATGCAGATGGGGCATTGATGGCGAGGCAGATGAAGGTATATGAGATGGAACGGTGATGGGGATATTCTCGGTGGAGGAGCTGTGCGAGGTGTGGATGAGGGCAATATTCTCTGCGCCGACGGCAGTGATGGCGAGGCAGAGGAAAGGATCTGGTGGAGCAACATGGTCCATCAATGGAGGACTAGATGCATCGACCTGGTCCATCAATTGAGTAGGTTTGAGTCGTTTGACGAAGAAGATGATTTCTTTTTTCAGATGGAAGAAAAAAAACAACATTAAATATTTTCGGGATCTGATTTTCTGGGTGTTTGTGGATGGATAGATCTCAAAGTTTTCTTGAGATCTATGTAGTCCAAAAATGGCGAGAGTTCAAGACTCATCTCTGTTGCAAAAATGGAGATGGAGGAAGAGAGAGAGTTTGGAGAGAAAACGTTGAGTGAGTGAGATAAAAGAAGGAGAGAGAGAGAGAGAGAGAAAAATTGGGCAGAGTGTACTTTTTGGACAGTGTGTGTAGTATTTTTTAATTAATTAATTAATTTTTTTTTTTTTTGCCTTTTCCGTTGGATTCTAGAAAACTTGGAAGATTGTGTTGGAATAAGAGTTGAAAAAAAATTATGAACAAACCCGACAAGAGAGGACCACTAAAATTTATGAGATTAAAATGAGAATTTATAAATAACATCTTCTTCTAAATCGAAGCATGTTTTATTTAGTTTAATAATTTCTAAGTGTGATAACCAGTTAGGCCGTGATCATAGAATTGTTATGTGGGGGGATAAAGAAGACAAAGATTATGTTAACTCTTTTAATTCAAAATTCAAGATGGGTATGAGTTAATTAATTATAGGTTAAACGGCTTTTATTTATTTATTTAAAAAAAATAAAAAAAAATAAAAATTATTAACTTTAAATATCGTGCTATTATATATATTTGAAGAAAATCTTTAATGGGACGGTCCCATTGCCACTTGGTGATAACGTCCAATGAGATTGCATAATTTATCTCAAGAACAAAAATATATATTATTAAACCATAATTTGGTGCAATCTAATTGGACGGGTCTCATCAAGTGGCAATAAGACCGTACCATTGAATATTTTCTCATATATTTAAAGTAAAAAAGAAAAAGGCATTATGTTATAATATATGAAAATAAAGTAACTTTAATAGACAAATCTTGGTAAGAACTCCAGGTTCAATTGCAACATTAGAAATACTAACAATTTTTTATTGTAAATATGTCGTAAATAAATTTATATTCATATATAAAAAAAATATATATATATTATATTTAAAATGTAATACTACAGAAATGCACGTGCCTTTCCACTAGTATATATATATAAGGGTGAAATTCATTTTAGTTCCTCTAGTTTGACCTAATTAACGAATTGGTCCCCCGGTTTTGAGAATTATCCCGTTAAGTCCTTCTGTTAGTTTTTTCGTTGAAAAAGGTGTTTCTGACAGCGTCAGAGAGTCAAATGACCCTATTGCCCCTGATTAAATGAAATCTGATGGGGACAGGGTCAAATGACCCTGCTGCCCCTGATTTTTAAACAACTTCACCTTCTTCTCTACCAACTTCATCTTCTTCTTCTTTCCAGACACTAAACCCAACCCAGAAATTCAAACCCACCACCATCATCTCCATCAGTTTTCCACAAGTCCAACCACCCCAAATCCAACACCCACTACCAAATCAAACCCATCCATCTCCAAAACCATAACCACCACTATCCAGTTCCAGATTCAAATCACATTTAGATTAAAATAGCACAATAAATTTACAACAAATTCACCCACACAATCGAATTCACGAATTTTAAAAAATAAAATAAAATTACAAAATCTCACAAAATAAAATCCTCAAATTATCTTCTTCTTCTTCTTCAAACCAAAATCCCTAGAAAAAAATCAAAAATCCCCAAAATCTTCTTCTTTTTCTTCTTCGACAAACAAAAATTCATTTGGAAAAAAATCCCTAATTTTCCCCAAATCTTCTTCTTCTTCAAATCCCTGGAAAAAAATCCCCAATTTTCCCAATTATTTTATGGAATCCCTAAATGGAATAAGTCCCCAATTCGTAGCCCTTCCTTTTCGACCCGCAAATCGGATCTGGAACGAGAAGAAGAAGAACGATCGATCTACACCTAAAACACGACGCTTGGGCGAACGAACTTCGTCTGATCTTGGGTCTAGGACGATCGACTTGAACCAGGGTGCTGGTCGATCACAAACGACCTGGTTCGTCTCCTCAAATCGCACGGGTTTGTTGAGAAAACCCATCAACTCGGGTGTGACCTAGGCCTGGTGCAACTGCCACCAGTTTCCGGGCTCGGATGGCCACCGTGAGGACTCGAGAGAGAGAATGAGATAGAGGAGAGAGAGAGATAGATCAGATTTTTTGAGAGAATAAGATAGAGGAGAGAGAGAGAGAGAGATCAGACTAATGAGATAGAGGAGAGAGAGAGAGATCAGATTTTTTTTTCCATATTTATTTATTTATTTTTAAATTGTTTTATTTATACATCATATTTTTTTTTTCCATTTTTATTTATTTATTTTTAAATTGTTTTATTTATACCGTTATTTACATAATTACCCTTCGTTCTATAGTTTCTAGAAGCTCGAAAGGTCAATTTACGATTTTACCCTCTAACCTTGGACGGAATCTTACCAAACCCTAACGGATTTGGACGGCAGGGACTAACATTCGAATTTTTTTTAACTATAGGGACCTGTCAAGATAAAGCTCAAAAGTGGGGGACCAGTTCGTTAATTAGGTCAAACTAGAGGGACTAAAATGAATTTCACCCTATATATAAAGATAAAACAGAGGAGAAATGAAGATGAAGCATAATAAAACAGATATTAAGCAGCAAAATAATAATAATATAAGAAGATGAAGCATTACAATTGTTTTGCCTCATCCAGCTATTAAAAACAAAGTAAATATATACATGAAGATAAAGAAGAGGAGAAATGAGTTTAATAACCTGATAAATCAACACATCCTTTCAATCCAGCATTATAGAGATATAATGTTTTTAATGATGAAAGTGCACTTAGAGATGATAAGATGCTATTGTTGAAGTTGTTACCATCTAAATCCAGATACTCCAAATTACTCAATCTTAAACCTGTAAAAAGAGAATCAGCTATTACATAAACTATTTCAAGAATTAATTTGAAAACTAAACTAATTGTATCAATCTAAACAATCTCTAAAACAACCGTTGAAATTAATCAACAAATTAGCAGTTGTCAAGAAAATAATAATGATAATGGACAAAAGCACGATCCCTTGCTTCTATTTTTCTCCAATAACAAGTTAAAAGTTATATTTTCCTAATTATTAACATTAATTTAATTATTAAAAGATTTAATGGGTCTTTCAGTGATGGAATGAATGAATGACATCTGGAAATTAAACAATCAAATTTTGCTTTCGTCAATATGTTTGGGAAACACAATTTCATTAATCTCATTAATTTTTGCTTGATTCCAAAAACAGTAATTTGTTATAGGAGTCTTATTCTAAAATGGGTGCAAAGAAAGTCGGTAAGAAGCATCACATGTAAATAATAGATTTTTTTTTGTCTCTACCAACAATTTGAGGGGGTAAAATGATTTGCTCAAAGAATCCAATTCCAAACTTTTAGCTTCATTAAAGGTCAGATAAAATCCATTTCCTTCAAACTTAGAGCCTTATTGTTTTGAGAGAGAGAGAGAGAGAGAGAGAGAGAGAGAGAGAGAGAGAATAGGTAAAAATAAAGATTACCTTGAATATCAACTATTCCATTCAATTTGTTATAAGATAGAGATAAATTTTTTAATGATGAAAGAGTATTTAGAGATGATAAAATGCTATTGTTGAAGTTATTTCTACTTAAATAGAGCGCTTCCAAGTTGCTCAATGTTGACAACTTATCAAAACCTGTAACATGAGAAAAAACAGTTTCATTAGGTATATCAATTAATTAGTAAATCAAAGAATCAAACTAATTATATTATTATCTATACTTTCTTGAAGAAAGTGGTGTTTCATGAACACCATGACTACAGAAGAGTAATATTTGATCAAAACATGCAAGGAAATTGTTTAAAATATATAGACAAGTGCGTAGGAGAGTGTAATAAATTATTCATTAATTAAGATTTAAAATTAAGAATTAGACAAGGATTAAAGGCAAAGGCAAGAGACCTTCATTCTCAACACAACCGGCTATCCCATTAAAACTTAAATCAAGGCTTTGTAGTTGTTGGAAGGGAGAAAACAAAGAAGCATTTAGATACCATTCTCCCATTTCCGAATTCCAACCCCTTGTATCATAAAGATCGAGTAAGATGACCCTGCCGGTGGTATCGTTGCACTCAACCCGCAAATCCCATTGACAACAATCTGAATTGTGATCTCCCTCAACCCAACTGTCAAGTTCATGAAAAGTACTGAAGAAAGGTTTGAGTTGCAAGAGAGCAAATCTCTCTTGTTCCAGACACCCCTCACTCCATCGACTTTCTAATGATACAATAGTAATCAATACACCTACAAATACCCACATCCATGGCTGCTGCTTTAAACCCATCTCAATACACACTTTAATATTTTCCAGGTAGAATCTACTACCTTTGCAATTAACAAGAGAGACTATTTATAATCACATGGATGGCTTCTTCTATTAGTTAAACTCAATTTTAAAAATGACATAAAATTGACTATTCTCTTTTCAAAGGCTCAGCATTAATAATTATTTAAATATAAAATTGTGCATATGATGTCCATTTAGATTGTATTAACTTTTCTTTATTTGAGGACCACTTGTGCTTGACCCGGCCGGAGTCAAGTATTCAACCTAAAAAATATCATTAATCTCTCTGCAGTTTCCTCTACCTAAATATTATTGAATATTGATGCTTGGGCATTGTTCTGTCCATTTTGATCAGCCCTGAAAAGATAATAATAAATACAAGATTATAATCTGAATCTCTTAAAAGTTATGGTGTAAGCAATTAATTGATTAGAGAAATATGCAGGTTTACTGTCAGATGTACCATTCTCTACTTCTCCTTTTTTTTTTTTTTTAATGTCCATTTAATTATATCACTGCTAGAAAAACAATAGCAATTGTTTTGTAAATATATAAATTTTTTTGGACATATGTTAGCAAATAATGTTAAGCGGCACACATGCACGTTAATGTATACTATTTAGCAATATTTCTCAAATAAATTAAGTATAATTGTATAAAGAAGGAAGATATGATCAAGTCGCATAAATTGGCATTATTTTCCAGTGTGATTGATTGTGATGTCCACTTGGGTTGTCCAATTAATTATTATCAGCCTTGAATTATTTGATAAGTGTTGTTGAAAACACTGCTTTCCTGGAAATTGCAAGCTCTACATATTCTTCTCTCACACTTGATTAATTAGGAGACTTTAATTGAAACTGGGGTCAGTCAATCAATATGTCGTTTCTTCCTCTATTATAATATATGTTTTATAAATAATTGTGGAGTGTTTGATTTGTGATTCAAATTTCAAAGACTTTGAATCTGTTTAATTTCTTTCTTATTTCCTGCTATCAGGCTATCAGCCAACTACCCGCACTATATTTAATGCTGTCAGTGAAATATCAAGTTAGAGAATATTCTCCAATCAGTTTCCGCAATCAGACGTGATATATATATATATATATATATATATAAGACAACACTTGGGTGCTGACCGGTTAATACCTTAGATACTGACCAACCCAATAGTTGGTTGCCACGTAATCCAAAGGAATGAGAAAAATGTAAAAAGTGAAAGAGTTTTGACCACATGACAATACTCCATTGGGTGGTCAGTATACTTGGGTACTGACTAGTCGGTACCCAAGCATTTTCCATATATATATATATGGACTATGGTTTAGTTTCCGGCTATCGGCTCTTCGATTCATTTACAAATAAGATAATATAATAGTTATAATTTCAGATCTTCAAGATGTATTTTAAGCTTTCCACGCTAAGACTTTGAATTTATCGGAAAATTGCCCCCTACCTTCAATTTCTATTTGTTATCTTGATTCTTGTCCATTATATTGTCGTAGATATTATAATTAAAAAAGGGGTAATTACCCTAGTAACCATCAACTCTTGCCACCACTATCAAAATGGCCACCAAATGGGGAAATGGATGGAAAATGACCATTTTTGGCAAACATTGTTACACTGATGGCCATTCCATCCAATTCCATCCAATAAGTGGCATTTTAGTAAATATGAGGATGATATTAATTTATTTTAGATATTTTTTTGGAAATTAATTTTTTCTTTTGTTTTTTGAAACAAATAATTATATTTAGTGTGTATATACGTATATCATATCTCAAACACACACACACACACACATATATATATATATTTCTTTTTTGAGAAGATTAAGGCTACAAAATCTAAAAATTCTAAAAAAATATATTTGAGATAAGTTGAAAAGATATATATATATATATATATATATTCTTTTTTTGAAAAGATTAAGGTTACAAAATCTAAAAATTCTAAAAAATATATTTGAGATAAGTTGAAAAGAAATATATATGTATATATATATATATGTTTGAGATATGCTATATGTATATGTACACACTAAATATAATTATTTGTTTCAAAAACAAAAGAAAAAATTGATTTCAAAAAATATCTAAAATAAATTATTTACCAAAATGCCACTTATTGGATGGAATTGGATGGAAATGGATGGAATTGGATGGAATGGCCATTAGTGTAACAATGTTTGCCAAAAATGGCCATTTTCCATCAATTTCCCCATTTGGTGGCCATTTTGATAGTGGTGCCAAGAGTTGATGGCCACTAGAGTAATTACCCCATTAAAAAATAACAAGGCCAAAATGTCCCCATCTTGCGTGAATAAGATGGGTAAAAAAAAATTCAATTGATGGCAACTAAATTGAAAAGTAATGGAAATCATTATCAAGAAACACAAATAACGCGGTTTGAACTCGTCCATTGATGTGTACATTTGAAAGTAAACAATTTTTTTTTTTTTTTTTAGGAGACCAAACAATTTCATGTCGATCCAGAAACTACCCTTTTATATTGTTGCTTAATATTTTAAGCTTAAAATCAGTCAAATAGGAGACGTTGCAGATAAGTCTACAAATGAATTCAAAGAAAAAACAAAATCTGGAATCAATCGCCTAACCTGTCAATGCCGTAAGCTAGTTCTAATTTGATGCTTCTTCCGGATCTCCAGTAGCTCAATATAGAGGCTTCCTCTTCAAGATCCGACCCGACTTCATCACCTATTCCATAAGGGTATGTTTGGCACACCTATTCCTCTTGTTGCAAATAAAGCATTAATTTATTTTTAATATACATAAAAAAGATCATAGGATCGACATTCAACCTCGCAGACTTCAAAATCTTTCATCACATTGTTACGTATTATCAGATAGAACTTTCAGTAACATGGGCACTGTGACAGATTGTTTTACTACACTCATACTCCAGGAATTGGAAACTGGGTTGTAAGAGGTCCAACTCTTCAGCGAAGATCTTACACTTTATCCATCAAGGAGAAATTGGGTGATGTGACAATTTCATGAAATCTTGGAGCTTTGATCCTTTAACCGATTGTTTAGCTTCAAGACTTATTTGCACACCCTCATGGATGAAGTCGGCAACTGCTACAAATTCTGTCTCTGCAAATCCTCTGGTAGTCATGGCAGGTGATCCTATGCGAATGCCGCCTGGCACTAGCGCACTCTTATTACCTTCCTAATTTATCATTAACTGGAGTAAGTAATAACACTATAAGGTGTTTGATAAAGTTCAATGAGAAGTTTTATCTCTGTAAATGAAAAACTTGAGAGAGCTCCATTAATGGAGATAAGAGAAGAGAAAACAGTTATTCTAACAAAGTATATATTCAAATATTAAGAGAGCTCTTACAATATCCAATTACAAGGTATATAATCAACTAGGATTCTAGCACACTAAAAGTATTTTCTGGAAATCTTCAACTAACTTCTAACAACCTGATGCGATAGGCCACATCAGCTACCAACTAATTGCTAACTAATTCTGATAACAGATGAATACACTAAATTGTTATTTAACTAATCACCATCAGCTATCAAGGCAAGATACTGTTGTTCAAATGTGCTTGTATCTGTACTCTGATGCTCTGCATAAGTCTCTGTTTTTATCAAACTACTCAGCATGTTAGTTGAATTCACCACAGTATATTTCATATGGTGAGTGGATCAAACATTGGATCAAACTCCAAGACTTGTTATGTAAGTGGACCTTGGATTCATTTACAAATAAGATAATAGTTATAATTTCAGATCCTTGGGATGCATTTTAAGCTTATAGTTTGCAGGCTTTCCACGCTAAGACTTTGGATTTACCTTATTTGTAAATTTATCGTAGATTTCCATTATATTATCATAGATTTTATAATTAAAAAAATAACAAGGCCACAATGACCCATCCTGCATGAACAAAATGGGCAACTTAATGAAAAGTCATAGAAATCATCATCAAGAAACACAAATAACGCGGTTTGAGGAATTGGCTACGGTACGCAAGAAAAAGTGTAGGCTACGGTACCAACCACCTTTTAGCTAGGAACAACTCCATGGTATCTTCAACAATCTGAGGAAGGTAATTAGAGAAAGCATTATGCTATCTTCAAGACTTCAACAACATCAAACTAATATCAATTAATTATATCATAAAACAAAAACATGTTACTGATTTTAGAACTACTCTGGGGTCCTATGAATAGATTTAAACACAATTTGAGAAAGAAGACGTACAAAAGAGTTCATTACATGGTCAGAATATTCTACTACAATATCAAGCTAAAAAAAATGCAGGTTGTGGTGTAAGCAATTAATTAATTAGAGAAATGCAGGTTTACCATCAAATGTAGCATTTTTTTATTTTTATTTTAATGTCCATTTATGTCAGTGCTAGAAAAACTATAGCAGTTGTTTTGTAGATATATAAATTTTTTTGGACATATATTAACAAATAAAGTTAAGCGGCGCATGTGCAAGTTAATGTACACTATTTAGCAATATTTCTCAAATAAATTAAGTATAATTGTATAAAGAAGGAAGATACGATCAAGTCGCATAAGTTGGCATTATTTTCCAGTGTGATTGTACACTTGGGTTGTCCTATTAATTATTATCAGCCTTGAATCATTTGATAAGTGTTGTTGAAATACACTGCTTTCCTGGAAATTGCAAGCTCTACATATTCTTCTCTCACACTTGATTAATTAGGAGACTTTAATTGAAACTAAATGTCGTTTCTTTAAAGGTCAGTCAATCAATATGTCGTTTCTTCCTCTATTATAATATATGTTTTATAAAATAATTGGGGAGTGTTTGATTTGTGATTCAAATTTCAAAGACTTTGAATCTGTTTAATTTCTTTCTTATTTCCTGCTATCAGGCTATCAGCCAACTACCCCCACTATATTTAATGCTGTCAGTGAAATATCAAGTTAGAGAATATTCCCCAATCAGTTTCCGCAGTCAGACGTGATATATATATGGACTATGGTTCAGTTTCCGGCTATTAGCTCATCGATTCATTTACAAATAAGATAATATAATAATTATAATTTCAGATCTTCAGGATGTATTTTAACTTTTAAGCTTATAGTTAGCGAGCTTTCCACGCTAAGACTTTGAATTTATCGGAAAATTGCCCCCTACCTTCCCCTTACTTTCAATTTCTATTTTTTATCTTGATTCTTGTCCATTATATTGTCAAAGATATTATAATTAAAAAATAACAAGGCCAAAATGTCCCCATCTTGCGTGAACAATTTGGGTAAAAAAAAATTCAATTGATGGCAACTAAATTGAAAAGTAATGGAAATCATTATCAAGAAACACAAATAACGCGGTTTGAACTCGTCCATTGATGTGTACATTTGAAAGTAAACAATTTTTTTTTTTTTTTTTAGGAGACCAAACAATTTCATGTCGATCCAGAAACTACCCTTTTATATTGTTGCTTAATATTTTAAGCTTAAAATCAGTCAAATAGGAGACGTTGCAGATAAGTCTACAAATGAATTCAAAGAAAAAACAAAATCTGGAATCAATCGCCTAACCTGTCAATGCCGTAAGCTAGTTCTAATTTGATGCTTCTTTCGGATCTCCAGTAGCTCAATATAGAGGCTTCCTCTTCAAGATCCGACCCGACTTCGTCACCTATTCCATAAGGGTATGTTTGGCACACCTATTCCTCTTGTTGCAAATAAAGCATTAATTTATTTTTAATATACATAAAAAAAGATCATAGGATCGACATTCAACCTCGCAGACTTCAAAATCTTTCATCACATTGTTACGTATTATCAGATAGAACTTTCAGTAACATGGGCACTGTGACAGATTGTTTTACTACACTCATACTCCAGGAATCGGAAACTGGGTTGTAAGAGTTTCAACTCTTCAGCAAAGATCTGACACTTTATCCATCAAGGAGAAATTGGGTGATGTGACAATTTTCATGAAATCTTGGAGCTTTGATCCTTTAACCGATTGTTTAGCTTCAAGACTTATTTGCAAAACCTCATGGATGAGTCGGCAACTGCTACAAATTCTTTCTCTGTAAATCCTCTGGTAGTCATAGAAGGTGATCCTATGCTAATGCCGCCTGGCACTAGCGCACTCTTATTACATTCCTAATTTATCATTAAGCGGAGTAAGTAATAACACTATAAGGTGTTTGATAAAAGTTCAATGAGAAGTTTTATCTCTGTAAATGAAAAACTTGAGAGAGCTCCATTAATGGAGATAAGAGAAGAGAAAACAGTTATTCTAACAAAGTATATATTCAAATATTAAGAGAGCTCTTACAATATCCAATTACAAGGTATATAATCAACTAGGATTCTAGCACACTAAAAGTATTTTCTGGAAATCTTCAACTAACTTCTAACAACCTGATGCGATAGGCCACATCAGCTGCCAACTAATTGCTAATTAATTCTGATTAACAACTGAATACACTAAATTGTTATTTAACTAATCACCATCAGCTATCAAGGCAAGATACTGTTGTTCAAATGTGCTTGTATCTGTACTCTGATGCTCTGCATAAGTCTCTGTTTTTATCAAACTACTCAGCATGTTAGTTGGTACCATTCTGCTGTCCTTTGAATTCACCACAGTATATTCCATATGCTTATCAGTAAGTACCAGAAATGAAACAGAGTTAAGAAATACAATTAGATCAAAGTTCAAACAAAGCAAGTCTCACCTGGCACTGAATTCTTGTTGAGGGTGATAAGAGGCCATGTCAAGAATTTTCTCCACTCAAGCCCCATCAAGGCCCTGTAAACGGAGCATATGTTTTTTCATATCTGAGAAGGGTAATAGAAATTACTGTTCATAAGTTCTAAGTTCAACTGTTTATTATCAAATTATACAATTCCAAATGAAATTTTAGACATTATAGTTTCATTTAAAAAGTAATTTGGTCTTTAATGACAATTTTGTAACATTATATTTATAAAATAAAAATAAAAAAACAAAACAAAAAGTTTAAACATTTAAGATCAACATGGATAAACCAATCGATAATTGCGAGTTACACTGAGATGCATCTCTCAGATTATGGTATGAGTTTATGACAGGATGCACATCTAATTCTTTAGGAATACTGATTGGTAGCAATTGACAAGGCAATGAGAAACCAGCAGCAGAGTGAAAACTCAAAATCTAATCAACAGCTGAAAAACTCAACAATAGCCTCAGATCTACAAGAACCATATGATTATCGCTGCCGCCAGAAGCCAGCTTGCAACCTAATTCAATCAATCGGCTTGCAAGAGCTCCGCAATTAGAAACCACCTCAGGGAGTCAGGGTAGAATAATTAAATCCAGTTAGACAGTACAGGTTGGGACACCCTTTGGAACAGGTTTAATCATGCAAGTACAATACCTTGTCCTGGTAATTCTTAAATTCCGGGGACTGCACATGCATCAAACAAACTGCATGGCCCCCAGTTGTATGGTTATGCAGAGCACCCTGCACGTGTAATCCTTTATTATGTCTCCCAAATCTTCATGAACTAAAAATCTAAACACACAACTAAAAAAAAAAGCCAAAAGAGTAAAAGGGACAAGTCTAACTAACCTGTAAACCTGGAAAAACAGCATTATTAATGGCAGATTCTAAATCCACTCCAAGGCCAGGATCTTTCTTGAAGAAGATCATGCCACAGCATTGTATGCCATATGCAACATGAAATTATCAAGATTAATTGGAAATATTAAGCACAATACAACTAGTTCAAACATTTAACCCATACCTTATGTGTTGTTGTCGTTACAATATCACAAGAAAACTCACCAAGGGCCATAGCTCTACAAGAAACCAGGTGTTGTCCTGCCATTCGAAACCAGCTTCGGAACAAAATTCAATTAATTAGCTTTCATAGCTCTACAATTAGAGATTACCTACAAGATGGAATACAAAAATTCAATTAGATTGGTTTGGCAAATGACAACTCCTGGAACAAGTATTAATCACTGGAATAAAATAATCTGTCCTGATAAGGTTTAAAATCTGAAGACTGTGCATTATTACAGTAAACATTTTAATTCTATCAGCATCTTAAAAGTTGCTTAAAGGAGATTTTCTACTACAGAACTGTATCATTGATCGTGTAGGTTTATACTTGGTATGGTTTATTTCCATCATATAATTTTGGACTCCATCAGTGAAGCTCAAGAAAATGTATAAATATATTAGACAGAGAACAGAAAATTTTTTTAGAGAGGTAAGCATGATAATGCCTCTATATATTTCTGTTATAAAATTGCTTAGGTAGACGGTCTACAATGAAATAATAGCAGGAGGTCATCCACGTTTCAATAAGATAGAACCATGTTCTTCTCCAATAAGGATTTATACATAAAACTGCTGCAATCACTAAGAGCACAGTTACATAAGATATTGTGAAACTGATATAGAAGATGTCCATGTCCATGAAATTGCTATCTTCTCCATCCTCAGTTGAAGCTCCAGGGGTTGATGATGGTGATTCAGTTGCGTCACAGCTTTTTGGCAACGGAAGTCCACAAAGAAGCAGATTTCCCTCGTAAATCATATCCAAAGGTTCCAAATTGTGCAATCCTCTCAGGTGTCTTTCCGGTTAAATGGGCCACACTCCATTCAAGTAGTTGTACGAAAGATCTAAGCTCTCAATTTGTATCAGATACGAAAATGAAGGTGGGATTGACAACTCGTTGTGGGACAGACTTAGGGAATGAATCATGGTAAGGTTTCCAACTTGATGAGGAATCTCACCGGTTAGTTTATTGCATGAGAGATCAATTCCAAATAAGTAGTTCAGAATTCTTCCCTTGTAAGAGTAGGATATACTCTTGGTTGTTAATTCTATAGTTTCCCCCTTTCTCATTGAAGGCCCAGCTGGGCCCACACTAACAGCCGGACCTGGAGTCGTGGGCATTGGACCTGGAGCTACATCATAATCTTTATCATGGAGTGCAGTCATATCTAGGCAAGGAGGTATGTGACCAGAAAGATTATTATGAGAAAGATCTATCAAACGTAATTGGTCCAACAAACACAATTGAATAGGCATTTCCCCATCAAAATTATTGTTACTCAAAATTAGGTAGCTCAGTTGAGAAAGCCTGCCAATCCATTTCGGAATGCTACCATCAAGGTGATTATAACTAAGATCTAGTATCTTCAAGTACGAGCTACTATAGAATGCCTCTTTTAGTTGTCCTTGTAACTATAGAATGCCTCTTTTAGTTGTCCTTGTAACTTATTCCTAGACAAGTGAACTAATTGAATATATGGAGAGTTGAGACAAGATGGAAAATCACCAGAGATATTGTTTTCTGAAAGGTCCAAAACTTCAAGATATTCAAGTTGACAAAACTCCACTGGAATTGGACTTTCAAAATTATTATTAGGCATTATAATATCCGACAATCTGACATGTTCCCCAACCAACTCGGAATCCTACCCGAGGGATGGTTGTCACTGAGATACAATCCTACTAAACGGGCGAGTTCAACAAGCTATCTGGTATATTTCCAATGAAGTGATTGCCATCCAATTGTAACCTCAACAAATTGGCAAGTTGAAATTTTTGGAGAATATTTGACCTTGCAGGCTATTGTTTGATAATATTAGGAATGCTAAAGAGATGCAGCCCTCCACCAAGTGCTAAGGTATCTCACCAGACAGTTGATTGTTGGATAAATCCAAGGATTCCAGTGACCTCATATCACCAATTGAAGAAGGAATGCTACCGTTGAAAGCATTTGCGGAAATGTTTAAATTTGTTTAACTTGGCAGATAAGTTCCCATTTCTTTTGGAATGTGTCCACTGATGAGATTGTTAGAGACATCTAACGTCAGTACACTCATATGAGAATGAATTGGTAACAGGAAAGGTCCTGAAAGTGAATTGTTGACAAGAAGAAGTGAACTTAAATTTGGATTATTCTCTAACAACCAATTTGGAAACTCCCAGGACAAGTTATTGTGTGAGAAATCAACTTTCCACAAGTCATGTTGGTGGTAGAGGAATTTGGGAAATGTGCCACAATATTTACAACCAGACAATAGGATGGAGTTTAATTGGAATATTGGGGCCAAAGAATGTAGCTCCGTTTCTGCATATAGGTTGTTAATCATACAAACGAAGCTCTTGAGTTTGGGATGATTGAAAAATGGTTCAAGTGAAATAGGGATTCGGAAGTGATTGTCGGAAAGTATTAATTCTTGGATGGATGTTAGAGCCTTAAGGGAAGCCAAACAAAACAGCCCACAACAAAGACGCCAAACGAGCTAGCAACCACAAACAACCGAAAAACACAACACACTCAAGCCATCATAGAGAAACCCCAAACACACTGCTCCAGACAACAAAACAAATAAGCTACTTAATTTTCTCTTCTTTGCGGCTGCTAGGATTTCAAAAATCCCCACTTCCTTCACCTAAGATAACTCCTCCTCTAAGATCCACAACATCTTGAAATTATTCTTGAAACTCCAAGTTTTCATTCCATGACCCTTAACCGCAAAACGAAATTTCCTAACAGCTAACGCTGCCATCCCACATCACCGGAACAGTGACCAAATTTGAAGCTATTGGCAACTCCATTGAAACCTTATCTGGACAACCACCTTCCATAGGGCTTTGAAACTGTCCCTCTTCTAAATTAAGATCACGGCCCAAACCCCCCACCCACCTCAACCTTCTCCCATTGACAACAGTCAGAATTCTTCCCTCCCTCCACCCAGTTTTGACTTTTGAGGACTGTAAGAACCGTTAAGGAATTTAAGTTGCAAATCTCTCTTGCTCCAAACACCTCTCACTACACCACCCACCTAATGAAACAAACATCAATACCACCCACAACCATTTTGATCCCATCTTAATACAGAACTTGACAGAATCTAGCTAATAGCTAATACATCCACAACTGGCAAGACACTAGTGGGATATTATAATGGACCTGGGGATATCATAGCTTCTTATAAACAACATTTTTTAGACCCTCAATGCATTTATTTTTCCTCAAGTCAGTTGTAAAATGACATCTAACCAAACTCTTCAGTTCTCTGTCTGAAGTTGACATCATTCAATAATTTAATAATAGAAATGGTGGAGGAAAATCTTATAGTTTCAAATAAGATAATAGTTATAATTTCAGCTCTTCGTGATATATTTTAAGCATATAGTTTGCAAGCTTTCCACGCTAAGCCCCCTACCTTCCTCTTACTTTCAATTTCTATTTGTTATTTTGTCTATTATATTGTCGTAGATATTATAATTAAAAAAATAACAAGGCCACAATGTCTCATCTTGCGTGAACAAGATGGGTAACTAAATTGAAAAGTTATAGAAATCATATTATCAAGAAACACAAACAACGGGGTTTGGACTCATCCAGTGATGTCGATCAAAATGATCATATCCAATCTTTTTTTTTTTAAATTATCAAAATGATCATTTTAAACTAAACAATTTTTTTTTCAGGAGACCAGACAATTCATGTCGATCCAGAAACTACACTTTTATATTGTTGCTTAATATTTTAAGCTTAAAATCAGTCAAATTGCAGATAGTCTATAAATGAATTCAAAGAACTGAAGAAAAATCCGGAATCAATCACCTAACCTGTAAATGCCGTATAAGCTAGTTCTTCCGGATCCCCGGTAGCTCAATACAGACTTCCTTTTCAAGATCCGACCCGACTTCGTCACTATTCCATCCTATCACTGCTTGTCTCTTTAATCAGATAACATAACAAGAGAGCTTTGAGTCTCTTAACATTTTTCTTTTCTTTATAAAAAACAGATGACAGAGGAGCTCATGAATCGCACGAGTTGAAGCCATCTCCAATTTTTTTATTTAAAAAAATAAAAATAAAAAAATCTTCCATGAATCATGATCAGTCTCACTACTGTGAGATGGTCCAATTAAATAATGACACGTGTCAAAAACTCAAACAAATTTATTATCAATGTCGCCTTATTTTTCTCATATTTTACAGAATCAATTTAAATCAGTCTAAAATTGTTAGAATTGGTGGAATTGTTCTAATTAAGACCAAGATCCACAGGACTCGAGTTTTCTTGTACTTTTTTTCAACCGCTCTAATGAGCTTCAATTCATATATTGGAGATTGTGCATGCTTCAAGCAAAATCCAAAGAGTTAGGTTGAAACAGTGAGAAGAATTTCAAATTCTCTGCCAGCATCTTGAGAATTGATTAAAGACATGATCTTCAAAATAATTAAAATTACATGGAGTTTAGAGCTACTGGATAATTTGCACTTAACTATATTATTGGGCTGTACTCCAAAATGTAGGTACATCTTATTAAAAAAGACTATTGCCATTTACCATACGATTTCCTTACATATAGATCAACACTACAACAGAAAATTCATTAATATATATATATATATATGACTACACCAGTGCATAGTTCAATGACGGAATCCTTTAGGGAGATGGTCGATAATGAAATAGTAGCAGGAGGTCATCCAAGTTTCGACAAGATAGAACCATGTTCGTCGCCAATAAGGATTCACATACAAAATTATAGCAATTGCTAAGACCATAACTATATAACTCGCAGTAAAACTGATGTAAAAGATGTCCATGTCCATGAAATTGCTGTCTTCTTCAATATCAGTTGAAGCTTTTGGTACCAAGGATGGTGAACAATTTGCATCACAAACATTTCGACAATGGAGGGCCACATAAAAGATGATTTCCCCGATAGCTACTCTCCTCAAAGGTACTAAAACTGTGCAACCCTCTCTGGAGTTTTGCCAGACAAGTTATTGTAAGCCACACTAAAAAAATTTATATAATGTAGCTCAATAATTTGAGGAGGGATCTTTCCATTTAAGTTGTTGTGGGAAAGATCCAAGCTCTCAATTTGCTCCAGGTTTGAAAATGTCAACGGGATCGATCCGGTCAAATTGTTGTAGGAAAGATTCAATGAATGGATCCTGGTAAGGTTTCCAATTTGATGAGGGATCTCACCTGTTAATTTATTGCATGAAAGATCAACTCCGGACATATAATTAAGAACTCTTCCTTGGTAAGAGTAGGATATATTTTTTGTTGTGAACTCAATAGTTTCTTCCTTTCTCAATATTGGAGAAGCACTTGGCGCACCAGCCGTTGAAGATGTGGTATTAAAAGCAACATTGTAATCACCGTGGAGTGTAGTCATATTTAGGCAATGAGGAATATGCCCAGAGAGATTGTTATGAGAAAGATCTATCAAGCGTAATTGTTCCAAATGGCACAATAGATGTGGCACTTCACCTTCAAGATTATTATGAGTCAAAATAAGGTAGCTCAAGTTAGAAAGTTGGCCAATCCAGTTTGGGATCCTACCATTGAAGCGATTATGGCCAAGATCTAATGTCACCAGTGAGGAACTATTAAAAAATGCATCTTTCAGTTGTCCCTGTAACTTATTTCTGGATACGTGAACTTGTTGGATTTGTGGAGGATTGAAACAAGATGGTAAATTACTGGAAATATTGTTCT
The DNA here is from genome assembly GCA_030490815.1 of Acer saccharum. NCBI lineage: Eukaryota > Viridiplantae > Streptophyta > Magnoliopsida > Sapindales > Sapindaceae > Acer > Acer saccharum. The sequence goes on from CM059871.1 coordinate 40,127,179, forward strand.
GTGCAAGGTTTAAAACTTCAAGACTTTTCAATTGACAAAACTCAGGTGGAATTGGACCTTCTAGATGATTATTGGGCATTATAAGATCTACCAACTTTGACATATTCCCCAACCAACTGGGAATCCTACCAGATAGATGATTATCACTCAGATATAATCCCTCCAAATAGGAGGAGTTGGACAAGCATTATGGGATCTTTCCAACGAAGTGATTTCCATCCAACTGTAGCCTCGACAAGCTTACTAAGTTAAAAGTTGCAGCAGAGAATATCTGACCTTCCAAGCTATTGTTTGATAACACAAGGTATCGTAAATAGATACAACTATTGGCCAAGTGCTCTGGTATTCCGCCTGACAATTTGTTGTAGGATAAGTCCAAAGTAGACAGTTCTTTCATATCACCGATCGAAGAGGGAATGCAACCATCAAAATCATTTTTGGAAATGTTTAGAGTCCACAACATTGGCAGATATGCTCCCACTTGTATTGGAATATTTCCACGGAAGAAATTTTTGGAGATATCTAATGACCGTAAATTCTGGTGAGAATGGGTTGGCAAATGTAAAGGTCCTGTAAGAGAATTGTTGACTAGAACAAGTTGATATAAGTTGGTGTTGTTATCTAACAACCAATTTGGAAACTCTCCCGTCAAGTTATTGTGAGAAATATCAACTTGTTCCAAGTCATGTTGATGGTACAGGAATTTGGGAAATGTGACACAATCTCTGCAACCAGATAGCACGAGTGAATTTAATTGGAATTTTGGGGTGAACGAAAAATGTGACTCAGTGTTTGCAAATATTTGGTTGTTGTCACCGTCAAATTTCTCAAGTTTGGAGTGATTGAAAAAGGGTTCAAGTGAAATTGGGATTTGGAAGTGATTATCCGAAAGACTTAATTCTTGGATGGATGTAAGAGCTCTAAGGGGAGAGATGTTTCTAGAAAATTGATTGGAAGAGAGAAGTAAGACTTGAAGGGATGTCAAATTTCCAAAACACCAAGGCAAGCTACCCCTTATGTCATTATAGGAGAGATCCAACTCTTGTAGATGCTTCAACTCACAAAGGCCTGAAATACAATTAATATATGTATTCATAATTAATAAATATAGGCCTTCAATTTATATATATATACACACGAAAGTTTTCAAGTGCAAGATTTCCTGTACAGAATCGTCGATTGCTACCGGTGGTAATCTAATAGGTACCGATAACAATCCAATAAGTACCGGTAGCAACGTACCGGAAATCCCGCACCATAAATTCTCATTCTTCTCACCTTTCTCTGATTTCTATTCAATATCTAAATACAATTGAGTGTTTTTTTTTAATTATTTTTTTTACTGATAACATATATTCAGTGAGTGTTTTTCATTCAACAGTGGACAGTAGTTTTAGAAGTTATAGAGAGGACAAGTTAATGTCAATTATAGAGTGTATATAAAAAATAAAAAATAAAAAAAGAAGGGGGGGGGGGATTGGATGCAATTATAGAGAATTTATGCAATTTTATTTTTAGTTCAATTATCATATGAGCTCTAACAAATTTACTTTAAAGAGAGAAAAATGTCATTTAACCTTGATCTGGAAATGTGCCTTCCATATTACAGTTCCGCAACGATAAGAACTCTAAAGAAGTCAACCATCCAATTCTTCGTAGAATATTGATGTTGAGAGTATTTCCATCCATTCTCAAATGTTTCAAATTCTTCCAATTATATAACTCTACAAACACAAAAACCAAAAAATAAAAAATAAAAAATTGAAGCAACACAAAAACCAAATACACAACAATATTTATTCAAGATAAATTGGATGATAACCCAAATGCGAAATACTACTGTTAATTACTATTATCTAGTGACTAAATCGATTGGTTTTAAATTGAACATCATTAAATATTGGAACATTTATCTTATAATTAACTCTGTTTTGTTTTCAGAAAAATAATTAAATAATATAATTGTTTAAATTTATTAAAAATGAGAGACTGAGGTTATTAACCTGTGTAAGGAAATGTGCCTTCAATAATACAGTAGTCCAATGATAAGAACTCAAGAGAAGTCAATTGTTCAATGCTTTGCAAAACGCTGGTGGAGAGATTAGTTCCATCCATAGACAAAGATTTAAAATTCTTCAAATTAGATAAATCTATCACCACAAAACCAAATTTACATTAATATTATATATTTACAATATATATTTATTTAAGCTAATTAAATTGGATGCTAACAAAAATGTGAAATATATATATCGTTATTTACTAACATCAACCATGTAAATAGATTGGTTATAGATTGAGCTTTAAATGTCCCGTTTATCTGATTAGTAATTAACTCCATTTTTTATAAAAATAAATTAACAATATAATTGTTAAAATTTATATTTAAAAAACGTAGGCTTTGCAATTACATTCCTAAATTTTTTTGTGTCTGACCCTTAATTTTTTCCACTCCTTTTGAATGTGCAATTGAATTACATATCTTTCTTTGTACTTTTATCAAGTCTTCGCTCTTTCTCATGCTTTTTGTATTTATTTGTTTTGCATTTTAGATTGTTGATCAGCTATCCTTTTTTCCCTACCAAATATTGTGTCCTTGTAATTGCTTTGTGACTTCTATTTTATTATTATTTTGCAGATTCCATGAGATAATAACCAGCAAAAAATAGAGCTGATTGGAGGCTCGTTTCTGATCAAGGAGCTTCGCAAAAGACTCTAGGGGTTCTATAGATGTGCAATTCACAATTTTTGTGTATGTAGCTTCATACACATTGTCTTGTTTTTGTGGGTGCTGTACTAATGCTTGTAAATATCAAAAAAAAAAAAAAAAAAAAATAGTCCCTTCTTTTAAGCTCTGTTGTCTACCCTTTGCAATACTAGTCCAGACTCCAGACTCTGAGTAACCTTCTCATAAGATAAATCTTTTCCCATATGTTGAATAGAATTTGGCTATTATCTCATAAGAGTGAACATTTGATCAAGAAGGAAGGAAACACTTGAAATTCAACAAGAATTTTTTTCTGTTCTCCAAAACATGTTTGGTGCTCACAAACAATACAATACTTTACACTGCTTAATAACTTGAGTAGAAGTTCTGTTCTAAAATGAGTTAAGGATCCACCTGATTAAAATTGTAAGTGCATATCATCCAAAACTATTTTACTTAATTTTTAACAATTTTTTTTAATTTTATATTTTTAAAAAATGGTGAAACATATTAAATTTTAATTGGATTACAAGTCAATTAAATTGTAAAATTTTAAATTATTAGAGGGTAAAATCGTACTTTTAAATTCTTTAATCAAAATTAGGGTAAAATGGTCAATTTACAATATTTTTATTTTGAAACGAAAATCTGACATGATAACCTGTCTTTTTAAAAAGCTATCTATTGAGATTTGGATGTGATCAGGCTATTTTTTTGCCATTTTCTGTAATTTGATTTAGGGTGGGCTACTAGTGATCCAATTGGAGCTGATCCAGCTCATGTGTTTGGAATGTAGTTTGTCATTTTCAAGAATTAAATTTATAACACAAGTACATGACATAATTGTTTAATTTTATCGATAAAAAACACAAAAACTGAAGAAAATAATAATAATAATTGAAATGTTTCTAAAAACAAATTTTTTTAGACAAAATTAGGTTTATTTTTAGCTATTTCTAATCCAACACAAGAAAAATCAATGAGTAAAAATGGAGTTAGTCCTGCATTATTGCAAACGAATTTTGAACTCTTTCTGGACCTCATAAGTTTCCTGAAGATATTTTCTATCACAAATTAGAGTTAATAATTTTCAACATATAGTATTATTGGGCTGTATTTGTGAAAATCAGAGCAATATACAATAAGATTTGATTACAACTGGAATGCTATAAAATAATAATAATAATAATTAAATAAGAAAGTTAGATGTAATGACACTTGGGGAGATGATCTACAACGAAATAGTAAAACGAAGTCATCCATGTTTCAACAACATAGAACCATGTTCGTCGCCAGTAAGGATTTATAAACAAAACAGCAACAATTGCCAAGAGCACAATTGTGTAAGACACTGTAAAACTGATGTAGAAGATGTCCATGTCCATGAAATCATTTTCTTCTCCGATGTCACTTGAATCTGTTGGCAACAAAGTCGGTGATTCAATTTCATCACAACTTGGCAGTGGCAGACCACAAAGAAGAGGATTTCCCTCGTAGCTGCTTGCATTAAAGGTAGAAAATTGTGCAACCAGCCCAAGGGTCCTTCCAGATAAATTATTATATGCCACACTGAAAACTTCCAACGCATATAGTTCAACAAGTTGATGAGGGATTTTCCCACTCAAATTGTTGTAGGAAAGATCCAAGCTCTCAATTTGTTTGAGATTCGAAAATGTTGACGGGATTGATCCGGTCAAATTGTTGTGGGACAAATTCAGTGTATGGATCATGGGAAGGTTTCCAATTTGAGGAGGAATGCCGCCCGTTAATTTATTGCATGAGAGATCAATTCCAGACATTATGGTGAGAATTTTCCCATGGTAAAAGTAGGATATAGTCTTCGTTCTGAACTCTATGGTTTCTTCTTTTTTCATCAAAATATCGCCTGTTTCATTTATACTTGAATCATAGTAACTTGGAGGTGGCACGGCAAAATCTCTGTCATGAAGTGCAATCAGAAGACAATGAGGAATATTCCCGAAAAGATTATTATGGGAAAGATCTATCAACTGTAACCGATCCAATTGGCATAACTGAATTGGCACTCTACCTTGAAGATTGTTATTATTCAAGATAAGGTAGGTCAAGTTAAAAAGCCTACCAATCCAATTTGGGATGCTACCATTTATGTGGTTATTCCCAAGATCTAGAGTCACTAGAGAAGAACTATTATGGAATGAATCTTGTAATTCTCCCTGTAACATATTTCTAGACAAGTGAACTTGTTTAAGTGAGGAAGGACCAAAACAAGATGGTACATTCGATATACTATTTCCAGCAAGGTTCAAAACTTGAAGATTTTCCAATTGACAAAACTCTGGTGGAATTGGACCTTCGAGATGATTATTAGGCATTACAAGCTCTATCAATTCTGACATATTTCCCAACCAACCTGGAATCTTACCAGAGAGTTGGTTATCACTGAGATACAGTCCATATAAGGAGGTGTCGGATAAGCTATCAGGGATCTTTCCGGAAAAGTTATTGCCATCCAATTGTAAAATCAACAAGTTTGTCAATTTGAAATTTGAAGAGAAAATCTGACCTTGAAGGCTATTGTTTGATAAAACAAGGAATTGTAAAGAGAAGCAACCCTCGGCCAAGTACTCTGGTATTTTGCCCGACAAGTGATTGTGGGATAAGTCCAAACTTATCAACGACTTCATATCACCAATTGAAGAAGGTATGTTCCCCTTTAAAGCATTTTTGGACATGTTTAAAATTGTTAATCCGGGAAAATATGCTCCAACTTCGGCAGGAATGTGTCCGTTGAAGAAATTGATGGAGATGTCTAACGTCATTAAATTCAGATGAGAATGAATTGGCAACGGGAGAGGTCCCATTAGAGAATTATTGAGTAGAACAAGATGTAGTAATTGTGTATTATTCTCTAACAACCAATATGGAAACACCCCTGTGAAGTTATTGTGAGACATATCAACTTCTTGCAGGTCATGTTGATGGTAGAGGAATTTGGGGAATGTGCAACTGCCTTTGCAACCAGACATTCTGATGGAATTCAATTGGAATTTTGGGGCCAAAGAATATAACTCTGTTTCAGCATATAGGTCGTTGTTCTTACAGGTGAAACCCTTGAGTTTGGAATGATTGAAAAATGGTTCGAGTGAAATTGGGATTTGGAAGTGATTATATGAAAGATGTAATTGTTGGATGGATGTAAGAGCTGTAAGGGGAGAGATGTTTATAGAAAATTGATTGAAAGAGAGATCTAATTCTTGAAGGGATGTCAAATTTCCAAAACACCAAGGCAAGCTACCCCTTAGATCGTTATAAGAGAGATCCAGCTGTTGTAGAAGCTTCAACTCACAAAGGCCGCCTGAAATACAAATAATATATGGTGTTGGTATTTGGTAACTTTAAAATTGATACGTTTGTTGTTATAAATTAAGAAGGATAAAAAAGAAATGTACGGTGCAATTAAAACATTTCAAATTTTTTAATAATTTGAGATAGACGTAATCCTAACTATCAAAAGTTTTCCAATCAATATTCAGCTAATGTTTCATCATTTTCATTCAACAGTAGACAGAAGTTTTAGAAGTTATCAATTTTCATCTTATAGAGAGAACAAGTTAATATACTGTCAACTATAGAGAGTAGAAAAAAAAAAGAAAAAAAAAAGGTCAACAATTATAGAGAATTTATGCAATTTATTTTTTAGTTCGATTATAATATGAGCTCTAACATATTTACTTTAATGAGAGAAAAAGGTCATTAACCTTGATCTGGAAGTGTGCCTTCCAAATTACAGTACCACAAAGATAAGGACTCTAAAGCAGTCAACCGTCCAATTCCTTGTAGAATGCTGGTGGAGAGATTAGTTCGATCCATAGACAAAGATTTCAAATTCTTCAAATTAGACAAATCTACCACCACAAAACCAAATTTACATTAATATTATTCAACAATATATATTTATTTAAGCTAATTAAACTGGATGATAATAAAAATGTGAAATATATATATATATATATATCGTTATTTACTAACATCAGCCATGTAAATAGATTGGTTATAGATTGAGCGTTAAAAGTCCCATTTATCTGATTAGTAATTAGCTCCATTTTTATAAAAATAAATTAATAATATAATTGTTAAAATTTATATTAAAAAAAACGTAAGCTTTGCAATTACATTCCTAAACCACAATAGAAGAGATAGTGTATCATTTGTGACTCTGTGTATGACAACAGTACGAGTAAGATACATAAACTCAAATGAAAGTTTTGAAAATTTCTTATTCTCTTTGTTTTTACTATAAAAGTATTGTAATTTTAAAAAAATAATAATAATATAGTTGTAATATATAATTAAATTTATATATCGGGTCACCGTAAAAGAAATTTTTTTTTTTTCTTCTGAAATACACCGTAAAAGAAATCTAATATATATAATATATATGGGTATAATAGTAAAATATTCAGCAATGAGTAATTTACCTTTGATGCCTAAGATGCCGTTGAGTTGACAGTAGGTCATGGTCAATCTTTCAAGGGAAGTGAAAGCTGCGATGCTTTGAAGAAAACTTGTATGGAGAGAAGATCCAAACATGTACAACTCTTCCAGATTGGTAAAATTATGCAACTCTATTATTGAACAAATTAAAATAATTAAAATGAGTAACTTAAATAAAATGAAGCTATATATGGAAGATTCAAGGGAAAAGTTAATGGAAATTGAGAGGAGCTATAGCAGAATTACCTTGAGTACCTATTACAATTTCACTAAAATCGTTTTCGCTAAGGTCAAGTCTCTTTAAAGATTGCAACGACCCTAATGATTGCAGTAGGGTGCTTACATCATCAACTTTGACATTCCATAAAATAAGTGATTGCACTTTTACTTGTAAGTGGAAAGATAAAAACAAATGTGCTGGTTATAGAAATTAATTGTTTGGACAAAATCACCCTTTTAATGTTTATTAAATTGAATTAATGAATAAGATTATATTTACGTTTGTGGAAACGTGTGTGATTTATGGAACAGATTGAAAATAAAAAACAATCCTATTAAAGTAATCAAAATTTGTAAATGGAAAGATATAAACAAATTTATCTTCAATGTGCTAGTTATTGAAATTGATTGCAGGTACTAAACCTTTTAGGGACATTGTCAGATTGACTAAAACCATCTCCAATGGGTCTCTAAAAATTCAAAATGGAGATTGTGGGAGCTCTGATGGGTCTCCAATTCACATTTCCCCATGCAATAAAAATGGAGACACAATTTTGGTTCTCCAAATTTGGAAACCGAAAAAGCAAATCTCCAATTTACTATTCATTTTTTTTATTCCTATCTTACCCTTAATTTCCTTTTTACATTTTAACAAAAATCAAATAATCTATTATAACTCTTTATTCGTAAATCTAATTACTATTAAAATTATACCATTGAAAATATTTTGTTGAGATCTTTCAATAGAGTCTAATATTGACTATATTTTAATAATTTTATAATTTTTCGTTTATTACACTTTCTTTTATTAATATTAATCAATAAACCAATAGGTATTTTAATTTAAAACAAATGTTTTCAAATCATCAATTTTTATATGTAATTAACATATATCATAATAATTAACTTTAAATAATTCAGTAAAGCAAAATAATAACATTAATATCTTCAAATTAAAATATTACCACAAAAATATAACAAAAAAAGTACATTGAAAATTAAAAGTATGGCGTCCATGGTTCGATTCAGTTCCAGTTCCTTAGGGAATCTGAACCTGAACCGGAAACGCAAGGCACCAGTTCCGACTCCGGTTTTAGTTCTGGTTCCTATGGTTCGATTCTTTTTTTAAAATTAAATTATAAATTATAAATTAAAAAAATATTTATAAAGTAAAAAGATATGTTAACTAAGTTTATTGGAATATTGGCTCTAACGATTTAAAAAAAATGAAAAAACAAATATATAAAAGGAGGGAACCGGTCTGGAACAACCTGTAAATAAAGTGATTGCAAGTTCCTCAAACCTGCATCTTTTACTTGTAAGTGGAAAGATATAAACAAATGTGTTGTTTATAGAAATTGATTGTTGGGACAAAATCACCCTTTTAATGTTTATTGAATTGAATTAATAAATAAGATTATATTTACGTTTGTGGAAACATGTGTGATTTATGAAACAAATTGAAAATAAAAAACAACCCTAATAAGTAATCAAAATTTGTTTTAATTAGTACCTTTCCCGAGACCAAAAAATGAAGCTATATATGATTAAAAAAGAATGGTAACTTAAATAAAATGAAGCTATATATGGAAGATTCTAGGAAAAGTTAATGGGAATCGAAAGGAGCAAGCAGACTTACCTTGAGTACTCATTATAATTCCACTAAAATTATTATAGCTAAGGTCAAGTGTCTTCAATGATGAAAACGACCCTAATGACTGCAATAGGGCGCTTCCATTATGAATGCTGACATTTCGTAGAGAAAGCCATTGCAAGTTCCTCAAACTTGTACGGTTTCCTGTAAATGGAAAGATATAAACAATTTATCTTCAATATGTTGGTTATAGAAATTGATTGTAGGTACTAAACCAATTTTTTAACTTTTTATTTTTATTTTTTATTTTTATTTTTATACTAGTTTTAGGGACATTGTCTGATTGACTAAGACCATCTCCAATGGTTCTCCAAAACCCAAAATGGAGATTGTGGGAGCTCTAATGGGTCTCCAATTCACATTTCCCCATGCAATAAAAATGGAGACTCAATTTTGGCTCTCCAAATTTGGAGACCTAAAAAAGCAAATCTCCAATTCACTATTCACTTTATATTATTACTATCTTACCCTTAATTTCTTTTTTACATTTTTAACAAAAATCAAATAATCTGTTATAACTCTTTATTCGTAAATCTAATTACTATAAAAATTATACCATTGAAAATATTTTGTTGAGATCTTTCAACAGAGTCTAATATTGACTATATTTTAATAATTTTATAATTTTTCATTTATTACACTTTTTATTATTAATATTAATCAATAAACCAATAGGTAATTTAATTTAAACAAATATTTTGAATCATCAATTTTTATATGTAATTAACATATATCATAATAATTAACTTTAAATAATTCAGTAAAGCAAAATAATAACATTAATATCATCAAATTAAAATATTACCACAAAAATATAACAAAAAAGTATATTAAAAATTAAAAGTATGGTGTCCATGGTTCGGTTCGGTTCGGTTCCAATTCCTTAGGGAATCTAAACCTGAATCGGAACCGAAACCGCAAGGAACCCCGAACCGGTTCTGGTTCCTATGGTTCGATTCTTTTTTTTTTTTTTTTAATTAAATTTAAAATTATAAATTAAAAAAAATATTAAAAAGGTAAAAAGATATGTTAACTAAGTAATGAAATTTTGCTTTAATTTGTACCTTTCGTGACCACTAATTTGTTAATCTGATTGTTGCCCATGCCCAACTCTTCTAAATTGCTCAAGGAATCAGATATTTCTGGTAAGAGTTAAACAGAGTTAGTGAAAAAGCACAAAATAATAAAATAATAAAATAATAATAAAAGAAGATGAAACATAACAATTGTTTTGCCTCATCCAGCTATTAAAAACAAAGTAAATATATACATGAAGATTAAGAAGAGGAGAAATGGGTTTAATAACCTGATAAATCAACACATCCTTTCAACCCAACATTAGAGATATGTAATGTTTTAATGATGAAAGTGCACTTAGAGATGATAAGATGCTATTGTTGAAGTTGTTGCCACTTAAAACCAGAAACTCCAAATTACTCAATCTTAAACCTGTAAAAAGAGAATCAACTATTACATAAACTATTTCAAGAATTAATTTGAAAACTAAACTAATTGTATCAATCTAAACAATCTCTAAAACAACCGTTGAAATTAATGAACAAAGCAGTTGTCAAAAAAAAAAAATGAACAAAGCACGATCCCTTACTTCTATTTTTCTCCGATAACAAGTTAAAAGTTATATTTTCCTAATTATTAACATTAATTTAATTATTAAAAGATTTAATGGGTCCTTCAATGATGGAATGAATGAATGACTTCTGGAAATTAAACAATCAAAGTTTGCTTTCATCAATATGTTTGGCAAACACAATTTCATTAATCTCATTAATTTCTGCTTGATTCCAAAAACAGTAATTTGTTATAAGAGTCTTATTCTAAATGGGTGCAAAGAAAGTCTGGTAAGAAGCATCACATGTAAATAATAGATTTTTTTGTCTCTACCAACAATTTGAGGGGGTAAAATGATTTGCCCAAAGAATCCAATTCCAAACTTTTAGCTTCATTAAAGGTCAGATAAAATCCATTTTCTTCAAACTTAGAGCCTTATTGTTTTGAGAGAGAGTGAGAGAGAGAATAGGTAAAAATAAAGATTACCTTGAATATCAACTATTCCATTCAATTTGTTATGAGATAGAGATAAATTTTTTAATGATGAAAGAGTATTTAGAGATGATAAAATGCTATTGTTGAAGTTATTTCCATTTAAATAGAGCACTTCCAAGTTGCTCAATGTTGACAACTTATCAAAACCTGTAACATGAGAAAAAACAGTTTCATTAGGTATATCAATTAATTAGTAAATCAAAGTATCAAACTAATTATATTATTATCTATACTTTCTTGAAGAAGGTAGTGTTTCATGAACTCCATGACTACATAAGAGTAATATTTGATCAAAACACGCAAGGAAATTGTTTAAAATATATAGACAAGTGCGTAGGAGAGTTTAATAAATTATTCATTAATTAATATTTAAAATTAAGAATTAGACAAGGATTAAAGGCAAAGGCAAGAGGCCTTCATTCTCAACACAACCGGCTATCCCATTGTAACCTAAGTCAAGCCACTGCAGTTGTTGGAAGGGAGAAAACAAAGAAGCATTTAGATACCATTCTCCCATTTCTGAATTCCAACCCCTTGTATCAGAAAGATCGAGTGAGATGACCTTGCCGGTGGTATCATTGCACTCAACTCGCCAATCCCATTGACAACAATCTGAATTGAGATCTCCCTCAACCCAATTGTTAAGATAGTGAAGAGAATTGAAGAAAGGTTTAAGTTGCAAGAGAGCAAATCTCTCTTGTTCAAGACACCCCTCACTCCACCTACTTTCTAATGATACAATAATAATCAATACTACTACAAATACCCACATCCATGGCTGCTGCTTTAAACCCATCTCAATAAACACTTTACTATTTTCCAGGTAGAATCCACTACCTTTGCAATTAACAAGAGAGACTATTTATAATCACATGGATGGCTTCTTCTATTAGTTAAACTCAATTTTAAAAATGACATATAATTGACTATTCTCTTTTCAAAGGCTCAGCATTAATAATTATTTAAATATAAAATTGTGCATATGATGTCCATTTAGATTGTATTAACTTTTCTTTATTTGAGGACCACTTGTGCTTGACCCGGCTTGAGTCAACCTAAAAAATATCTTTAATCTCTCTGCAGTATACTCTGCCTAAATATTATTGAGTATTGATGCTTGGGCATTGTTCTGTCCATGTTGATCAGCCCCGAAAAGATAATAATAAATAAAAGATATATAATCTTAATCTCTTAAAAGTTATGGTGTAAGCAATTAATTAATTAGAGAAATATGCAGGTTTACTGTCAAATGTAGCAGCATTTTTTTTTAAATGTCCATTTAATTATATCACTGCTAGAAAAACAATAGCAGTTGTTTTGTAGATATATACGATCAAGTCACATAAGTTGGCATTATTTTCCAGTGTGATGGATTGTGATGTCCGGCCACTTGGGTTGTAATTATTTTCAGCCTTGCATTATTTGACAAGTGTGGTTGACTCCGAGTCAACTAAAAGAAAAACACGTTTTCCTGGAAATTGGAAAGTCTACACGTTCTTCTCTTGCACACACATTTCACACTTGACTTAGAACATCTCGCACTTAACTTAGAGCATCTCTGATATAAAAGTGGTCTATATAAATAAATATAAAAAAATGAAAAATAAATCTTACATATTACTTTTTATTAATTTCTATTAAATTGTTCCTAAGTTTTTTAACTGATTTTTCATGTCATATTTGCTATAATGACATAATTATCCTCATAATATGAATATGATTGTTAATTTGTGATTTCCATTTTAACTGTTTATGATTTCTCTTCTTTTATTCAATTGAAGAACAAATTATTAGATAATATTGTTTTTCTTTTTCTTTTCTAAATGAAAATTGTATAATGAACAATTAATTCAGCTCCTAATTATTTCTATATATCCTTTTCTAATCCCTTCATTTATCCTTTTTTTTTTTTGAAACATTAATCCCTTCATTTATCTTATTTCTCAATATTTTTTGAGCTCAATGATTCTCAAATTAATGGAGTGTGGTTATATCTACTAAAACAAATATCTGGCTTATGTAGTATATATGTCGAATTTGGATCCTCTACTGATTTGATATTTTTCCTGACGTCACATAATCTCATGACACGTAAGCATTGCAATGAATGTATGGTTAAGATATGATTGGTTTCCACAACCACTTTAACAACAACCAATCACATGCTTTAAAAAGGTCAGGAAAAAAAATCATATCAGTAGAGGACCCAAATCCATGTATATCACTTAAAGTTATGTGGCTATGGATGATTTTGAACGGATAAATAGAGATAAGTTTCTATTGAAAACAATTGGATTGACGAAGTCAAGCAATAGTATTCAGTAGACATATCATTGTCCCAATGAAAGTGATCAAAATTTAATATTTATTGGATGCTAGTCCATTTTTCCACACATGCATGTTGCAGAAGACTTTGAATTGACGTCTTACCCTTAGGTATAACTAGGGGTGGGCATAAGAACCGGGACCGCAATAAACTATAAAAAGTTTTTGTGAAATAGTGGTAATCTGTAATAAAAACTATGTCATGCTAGCTAGTTTTTGCAAAAGTTTTACCGAATGATTTTTCTCCTCATTAAAAGATCACGGTGTAAGTAATTAATTAATTAGAGAAATGCAGGTTTACTGTCAAATGTAGCATTCTCTATTTTTATTTATTTATTTATTTTTTATTTTATATATATATATATATATATATTTGTATAAGTCCATTTGTTTCACTGCTATAAAAACAGTAGCAGTTGATTTGTAGATATATATGATCAAGTCACATTAGTTAGCATTATTTTCCAGTGTGATTGATTGTGATGTCTGGCCACTTGGGTTGTAATTAGTTTCAGCCTTACATTATTTGAGTAGTGGCGGTCGACTCCGAGTCAACTAAAGGAAAAACACGCATTCTTGGAAATTGAAAAGACACGTATTCTTTGAGTAGTGGCGGTTGACTCCGAGTCAACTAAAGGAAAAACACGCTTTCTTGGAAATTGAAAAGACGCGTATTCTTCTCTCGCACACACATTTCACACTTAGAACATCTCCAATCTAAAAGTGGTTTATATAAATAAATAAAAAAGATGAAAAATTAACCTTACGTATTACCTTTTATTAATTTCTATTAATTTGTTCCAAAGTTATTAAGCTGATTTTTCTTATCATATTTGTTATAATGACGTAATATGAATACGATTGTTAATTTGTGATGTCAATTTTAACTTTGTCATATGTTGTAGTAACCTTGATTTATTTGAGGATTAATTGTAGTGCTTGACCGGGCAAAGTCAAGCATAAAGACCGATAGATATCAATTAAACGATGTATATATAATATATCCATAGAAAAATGTATCAAATTTTCCAATTTCTTGGAAGTTAATGCATTTTTCCGCACATCAAGTCATCAATGTCTCATCATCTCAAATTCTACTTACTAGTTACTACCCTTATAACAGTTTATGATTTCTCCTTTTATTCAATAGAAGAACAAATTATTAGAGAATATTGTTTTTTTTTTTTTTTTCTTTTCTAAATAAAAATTGTATAATGAACAATTAATTCAGCTCTTGATTACTGCTATATATCCTTTTCTAATCCCTTCATTTATCCTTTTTTTTTTTTTTTGAAATATTAATCCTTTCATTTATCTTATTTCTCAATATTTTTTGAGCTTAATGATTCTCAAATTAATGGAGTATGGTTATATCTATAATCTACTAGAACAAATATCTGGCTTATGAAGTATATATGTCACTTAAAGTTATGTGGCTATGGATAATTTTGAACAGATAAAGGACGATAAGTTTTTATTGAAAGCAACTGGATTGACGAAGTCAAACAATACTATTTAGCAGACATATCATTGTCCAAATGAAAGTGATCAAAATTTTGTATTTATTGGATGCTAGTCCATTTTTCCACACATTCATGTTGTAGAAGACTTTGAATTGACGTCTTGCCCTTACGTATAACTAGGGGTGGGTAGAAGAACCGAGACCGGAATAAACTATAAAAAGTTTAGTGAAATAGTAGTAATCTGTAATAAAAACAATGTCATGCTAGCTGGCTTTTACAAAATTTAGCACTTGCAACGTTTTTTCTCCACATTAAAAGATCATGTTTTTTTTTTTAGTGAAATGTAGCTTCCATCCAATTCATAGTTTATTTGATAAGTGTGGTTGACTCCGAGTCATCCAAAAGAAAAACATGCTTTCCTGGAAATTGGAAACTCTGCATGTTCATCTCTCGGACACAAATTTCTCACTTGATTTAGAAGACTTAATTTGAAATTGGGTGTTGGGAATTGAACCGTTGAACGTGGAGGCACATACTTAATATTTGCCTATAACACATAGCAAATAAATGTCTACTGATAGAAAAATAAGATGAGAGAAAATAAACCAATCACACAAACACAAGATATACATGGAAATCCTAAATCAAGAAAAAAAACCACGGACCGTCGGGACAACAGAGAAAAGATCCAATATGTATTAAATTTGTACAACCACACACTCTTGGGATTCTCTCTCTAACCCCAAACCCCCGAGTACATCCTAGCTCCCAACTCACAACGCTCACTCGGTCCTCCTCCAAGTACACCCCCAAATATCCCTAGGTCTCCCCTGAATATTTCCCTGGATCTCTCCTCTAAATCCCCATATATTTCTCAGATCCCTCCTTGGATATTCCCAGGGGTCTCCCCTAGATCTCCCCACTCTCTGATGTTACATTTGTTGTTTTGCTCCAAACAAATAATCTAATTACAAGGTTCTATTTATATTAGTTACAGGGAGTTTGAATCCTACAAGGAAATACTTTTTCTTCACGCGTAAGACTCCTATTCCATGCAATTTCCTTCTCCTTCATGCATAAGACTTTCTTGTTCTGCACGAAGAAAATTATTTTTCCTTTTTCGTTTAGGCACAAAACTTTCAGAAGGAAACCTTCCTTTTTCAACGCAACTTTCCCGATCCATGCAACAACGCCGTTTATCACGGTCTGGGCCATGATCTGCAGCCCGCACCCTGTACTGCGGAATACTTGTCCCCAACCCATACCATTGACATCCCTATGCTTGGGCAATGGTGTGTTATTTCAATTAATTCCCATTATTTTTCAGAATGTGGATCCCCTCCTCACCTTTTGTGTCATCACTTTGTCCTCACCTAAATTAATAGTCTTGTTAATTCTATCTTGTTGCAGTGTAAAAACATAAAAATTATTAAAAAATAATTCAGATAATTGATTTACTATATTAGACACGTAACAATAGATTATGAAGGTGGTAACAATGTGAGGACATAAAATATGAAGAGAGGATCCGGATCCTATTTTCCATTGTGAATGACTGTGATGTCCACTTCTATAATTCTGTCATAATTATTATCATTTGTCAGCCTTGCATTATCTGAGTAGTGCACTAGTGCTTGACTCCAAGTCAACCAAAAGAAAACACGCTTTCTTCGAAATTGGAAACTCTACATGTTCTATCACACTTTTCACATTTAATTTAGTAGAATTTGAAACTAATCAATATGTCGAACTTCAATTTAGGTTTAAAACATTATCGGTAAAATAGTTCAATATGTTACTTGAATATTAACATAAAGACGACGCCCTCAAACATGAAACATAATATCAAGATTAAATAAACTACCTTTAAAAAAAAAATTAAATAATTAAAAAAAAAACTATAAAATAATCTAAACTATAAAAAATCAAAATATATTAATAAAAATAATTAAAACTAATTATTTTAATTATTTCAAAATTCTAAATAAACAAAAGGAAAAATGGTGCCTCAACATCAAAATACTGTAAAATATTATAAAATAATAATATTAAAACAACAATAAAAAATTTGTTATTTTATGTAATTAAAAATGTTTAAAAATTAAAAATATATTAAATAAACAGGAAAATTAAATCAGCGATCTCGTCTCGATCTCATAGAAGGGGTTGTTGAGAGAGAGGTTAGAACCATAGCCTTGTTGAAGCCGAAAGAGAGATCATCGTTCACCTCAGTCTAATAATTATCGCATAAAAAGAAGGGGTTGGAGCCAAAAGAGAGATCATTCGCCTTTGCAAAATTAAAATGGCAAATCAAGATTCCTCATGTTTGAAATAAAGCATTAATTTATTTTTAATATACAATTATACATATAAAAAAAGATCATTGGATCAACTTTCAACCTCACGGTCTTCAAAATCGGCCATCATACCGTTACTTATTATTAGATAAAATTTTCAGTGACATGAGCACTCTGACCTGTATTGTTTTACTACACTACTCATACTCCAGGAATTGGAAACTGGGTTGTAAGAGCTTCAACTCTTCCACGAAGATCCGACACCTTATCCAACAAGGAGAAATTGGGTGATGTGACAAATTTCATGAAATCTTGAAGCTTTGATCCTTTAACCGATTGTTTAGCTTCAAGAGTTATTTGCACACCCTCGTGGATGAAGTCCGCAACTGCTATGAATTCTTTCTCTGTAAATCCTCTTGTTGTCATAGCAGGTGATCCTATACGAATGCCGCCTGGCACTAGCGCGCTCTTATCACCTTCATAATTTACCATTAACTGGAGTAAGTACCAGGAGGACAAAAATGAAAGAGAGTTGAGAAATACAATTAGATCAAAATTCAAACAAAGCAAGATTCACCTGGCACTGAATTCTTGTTGAGGGTGATAGAGGCCATGTCAAGAATTTTCTCCACTCGAGCCCCATCTAGGCCCTGTAAATGGAGCATATGTTTTTTCAAGTCAGAGAAGGGCAATAGAAATTACTGCTCAGAAGTTCAACTGTTTATTATCACATTATACACTTCCAAATTAAATTTTAGACATTACAGTTTCTTTTAAAAAGTAATTCGGTTTTTGATGACAAAATTTTGTAACATTCATATTTCAAAAAAATAAAAAGTTGTAACGTTCAAGATCAACATGGATAAACCAATTGATAATTGCGAGCATAATTACACTGTGGTGCATGTCTCATATTATATGGTATGCTAGCACACGCATCTAATTCTTTAGGAATACTGATTGGTAGCAATTGACAAGGCAATGAGAAATCAGCAGCAGCGTGAAAACTCAAAATCTATTCAACAGCTGAAAAACTCACCAATGACCTCAGATCTACAAGAACCAGATGATTATCACTGCCACCAGAAACCAGCTTGTAACCTAATTCAATCAATCGGCTTGCAAGAGCTCTGCAATTAGAAACCACGTACAGAACAAAATAATTAAATCCAGTTAGACAGGTTGGGTCACCCTTTGGAACAGGTTTAATCATGCAAGTACAATACCTTGTCCTAGTAATTCTTAAATTCCGGGGACTACGCATGCTTCAAACAAACTGCAAGGCCCCCAATTGTATGGTTATGCGGACCACCCTGCATACGTAATCCTTTATTATGTCTCCTGAATATTCAAGAACTAAAAATCTAAAAGCAGAACTCCAAAAAAAAGCCAAAAGAGTAAAAGAGACATGTCTAACTAACCTGTAAACCTGGAAAAACAGCATTATTAATGGCAGATTCTAAATCCACTCCAAGGACAGGATCTTTCTTGAAGAAGATCATGCCACCTCTTGGATCTCTCAAAGACTGGATGGAAATGCATAAATTTATCAGGTCACATACTTGCAGAGTACAACAAAGAAATCAAACAAATATTTGGAAGAATAATTCTGCTTGGGAGAGTACAAACAAATTTCTCTGATGCATAAAACAATTTGTTTTTTTCATTTTTGTGGAATATACAGTGAAAAACCAAATTACGAGTCAACCATGGACTTTGTATGCCATATGCATCAAGAAACTATCAAGAGAAATTGGAAATATTAAGCACAATACAAGCAGTTCAAATATTTAACCCATACCTCATGTGTTGTTGTCGTTACAATATCACAGTACTCAAAGGGGTCACCAACCACAGATGCAGCAACAAGCCCACTTAAATGAGCCATATCCATCATGAGAAAAGCACCAACAGCATCTGCAATCTTCCAATACATATCGATTCCAAGTAGTTAGTCACTAAGAAACGGAAAAATATACAAAACATAGAAAGAAATTTTCTGTAAGATAGTCACTGCTATAAGATAGTAGGACCAAACTGGCAATAATCCTTACCTTCCTCATGTGAGGATAGTCAAAATCTGGAGGATATGCACTGGCACCAGCAATAATGAGCTTTGGCCGAAATAAAGTAGCTGTTTTCTCAAGCATATCATAATCAACAAGTCCTAATTAACAACCAAAGAGAAATTGAGTCAACCACAAAGCCAACATATCAACCAATCTACTCCTCACCAATCTTGACATTAAACTAGAATTACCTGTAGATTCATCAAGTCGATAAGGCATGGACTAAAAATAAATTGAGGTTCCAGAAACCCGTCTTTTAGGAGTCATAAACCCATAAGACAGATGTCCACCATGAGGTAAGTCCAAACCCTGAGTAATTTAAAGAACACATTATTTTGTCCATCCCTACGGTGTCAATTCTAATTAGAAAAAACAATTAACAAATAAAGTATATACTATATAGAAAAACTAACCATTAATCGATCATGCAGATTAAGAATTGCAGTATAAACCTCAAAATTAGCAGGAGAACCAGATAATACTTGAACATTAACACCCCACTTCTTTTCATCCAGGTGAAATGCTGCTAGAGCCATTATTTGGCAAAGGGTTTCAAGTTCATCTACGTGCTCATTACAACCATAGTATCTGAGAAATTAAAAAAGGAACCTTTTGTTTATTTAAAATTATAAAAAAAATCAAAATGAAAAACAAACAAATTCGTATGCAATTTTCATTAAACAAACAAGGTTTACCTTTTACCAGGCAATCCTTCAGAATACTTGTTTGTGAGACATCTAAAGCACACTAATAATTCATAAAACACATTAATCTGCAATCATTAGGAACTACAATCAGAAGGTAAACCACGGATACCTCCATTTTCATGTACAGGGCCAGAGACAGAAGATGGTGGTCTCCCAGTAACCAAACTTCCTTCAATGTGAGAGGATCTACAAGGCTTCACAAAGTTGATTCGAGCATGATTAGAGAAGCCATGCATACCGGACCCTTCCGAAGGAAACAGAGCGCCTTTGGCGCAAATGGATGTTGCAAAGAACCCATCACTGCTGCTCCACTACAAGCCTGCATATTTCTTTCCACTAAATGAGTCCTAACATGACTCTTCTTTCACATTTGTTATAAGAATTAAGTCTCCACATAAAACCCAAAGGATGATAACAATTATATATCTGTATTGTGCAATTCGCTGCCCGAGCTTTATTCACATGTGGTTGATCTTAACAGGTCCCAACAAACCTGTTGGGATTTTCAACAAATCTTGCAAGCTCACTCGGCATAAATTCATTTCATGACATTGCTATTTAGAAAACTTTAGACGAAAAATTGGATGGAACATTTCCAATATTTCGACTGAACAGAAAAATATAGAACTGCTCAGACAGTAACTTCAAAAGGAGTCTATTTCTGGTGTTGCATGTACAGTCTTAAGCTTTTATAAAAGAAGTCTATTTCTTCCTGCTAAACATTAGTCAAAGTAAGCGATGCCATGCAGATCATGGAATGGTGTCCACCATTGTCGTGACTGCCAATCTTCATTGAATGTCAAAGATTTGGATCCAATCTCCTTAGAAAGCTCAAGAAAGTGAATCCCGCTTTTCAAGCTTTCAAGAACACTCTGTAAGAAAACATGTTCATGTTATATAACAATGAATGCATTGAAAATCCACAAGGCACTCATTTTTAGAACAACAAGTATGAGTTACCTCTTCTTCTTCGATGTTATCTGCATTCTGCTTTAGCTGTAGAATGGGTGATTCAACCCTAGCCATTAAATACTGATTAGAGCATTGCAATCGTTCTTTAAATTGAACAAATTCAATCACCTGAAATAAGAAAATACAAATTTATTGGTTTACATATATAATGGCAATGCAATTGTTTGTAAACTTGTACAATTTTGGGATGAGATCAATCATTGAAATTATCAAAGTTCCATGTATGAGAGCGACACAGCAAAACTGAAGTGAGGGCCTCAAACTATAAATGTTTTAAATAAAATAAGCAATTAGTCCAATTAATAGCCTGAATCTACTACTTGCATGAACATAGAAATACAAAGCAACTAAAAAGATTCCCCATCACACCTTACTGTTAGTCTGTTACAATGTCAGGTAATATTCATATAAGCCAAGACGGCATTAGGGACATTCAGGTAGGATTGCAAAACAAATCAAGCTGCTCCTGGACAACTAGTACTTACTGCATATATATCAAGATGCAGATTTTGAGCAAGTAAACCAACCTTAATTGCTATTCAAGCTTGAATTACTACAAAGTACAATAAGTAAATGTCAAATGGAAACCTACTTAACTACGAAATGGTTCTCCTCTTATCTCATTATTTGCATCCTTCATTGGCTATTTAAGATTTTATCATGTATGGTTCCTCTTAAAGACAGGGGACCACTCAATTTTCAATATTGCTCTCCTATTTAGTGGCAAATTTAGAACTTAACCATTTTCATTCCCTGAAGCATACTGGACTCATTTTGAATGGAAGCTTTAAAAACATTTTCATACCTTTTTGTTTATGAATATATTTCAAACAAACTTGTTCTGTTTAAACTTAATAACTTCAAATGCAGAATCAAGCAAAACTCTAACTAGCACATATTCAGGTTTCACATGCAAGTGGAAGAGCAACAATATTACTAAGTAGAGTGAGCGAGAAAGTGTGTAACAATCACAATCCCAAACATAAATCTTTGATAAAAATACAATTTATAAGAATGTCACTTTCTACCAAATCAGGTAGAGGAAGAAATATTTAATAAACAAAGTTGCAAATTCATGATAGGAGACAAACAGTAACCCAACTCTTGATAGGAGACAAACACGAACTCTTCACTACACATGTGACAAACCACCGCCGTGTTCAGCCTTTGTCCTGCAGAGCCCATCATTTTCAATCAAAAGAATAAACAATACAGCTGAAAGCAACATGCTGAATTGAAAATGATTTTGTATGTACTGGGCGGTAGTCTATTCATAATCTGTTTGAATAAGTAATGGACAAACATTTTTATGACATGAACTTTGACAATTCTTAACATCTAGACCCATCTACCAGAACACAAACTGGTTTTAATAGGTAAATAGGAACCAACAAAAAGAGATACAAAGTGACCATTGACAATGTTGTGCGGTCTATTATCCAATTATAGATAAAAGATTTAAAAAGCAAGAGGTCTAAAAAATGTTAAAATTTATATGCTCTAATGCCAACCAATAGAAACCAAGATGTTGCGAGCATTGATTAATCAATTCAATACTGTATAAAGATAAAAAAAAAATAAATAAAAAATGGTCGACATAGTTAACACCACTATGTTCAGTTGCAATTGAGGTCGACAATTTTATAATTGTTGACTATTTACCATACACATTTGCAGGTGTCTATCACCACATTCGAGCAAAATCATTCATATCATTTCAGAAAGCACATCAATACAAAAAATCCATACTTAATAGTGCAAACTGCTGTACAAGAAATGAAAATCATACACAACAAAAGTAATTTTGAACACCTTTACATTGTATCAAAATGAGTTTGATTAATAAATGGGAACACTCTATTTTACGGCCATTCTATAAGAACAATCAAGACTTACTTGTGATCAGAAGGATTTGGTGTGATTTCATAAACAATTGTGGCAACAACATCCCTCTTCAACTGTTAGAGAAGAAAAAAAAACAGAGAGAGAGAGTAGATGTGGTGTCAGATGAACCGCAAAACTTAATGCGTGAAAGAATAAAAATTAAAAAAACCATTACAATCAACAAGCTCAATCTCAAGCAATTATCTGGGTAGCTTCACCTTTAAAGCCAATGTAGTGTATCTGAGTTGTGTCACCTCTGAAATTTTCTGGGAAATGCAATGTGATATTCACTACACTTTGAAATTTGGAATATCTAATACATGAGTTGATATAAGATCAGAAAGTAGAAGATAACCGATGATGAATCTAAATCCAAAATGCTGTATAAAAACAATGAGTGACATGTCAATCTAACATGGGATATTGCAACTAAATGTAACAAGTACTAATTCCATACAATGACATGTACCAAAACAAAGTCAATGTTAAATGCCGGATGATGATTTGGGGTGCTTAAAAGAAGAGGAGTTTCCAATTTTTGAAGGAGAGGTGGATGAGACCGGGCATGGGATCAGGGATTTCCTTGTTGAGCACTTGAGTCGGATGAGTTTGAGAAGATGAAATATTGTGATTATATGCTTGTTTGTTGTAGATTCCCTTCAGTGTTTAGTTGAATGCCGTATGTATCAGCTATGCAACAAGTTCTAGTTTTGAAATGTTATGCTTTAACTCCATTCTATATATAATATATTGCATATTTCATGATAGAGTTCGACTTGTATGTTAGAATCCTTCCCTGGTGAGAGTAGGCTCTACATTATCGGACCCATAGACTGTATTGACTCTGGTCTAGGGGAGGTGGGAAGATTAAGGTTGTAGGCTCGTCCCATAGATGAACTGCTTAGATGTTTGCATATATTATCAGTCATATATTGGTATGTGTTAACTGGAGTATAATTTTCTAATATCTTGTCAAATGATTATTGTGAGAAAGAGTTAATCAAATCTTAATTGGTCGGAGTTAGAGAGCAGAATTAATTTAAAATCGTTCCATCTAGATTACTGTTATTCAATGATAGCTGGTTTTGTGCTGTTCTTGACAAACCAATTTGGAAACTATCCCCACAAATCAAAGTGAGAGATATCAACTGATTGTAGTTTGAAATTTTAATAGGGAGAGAAATTTGTGATATGCTTCACCATCTCCTGTTAACAGACGAAATCAACCAAAATTCTGGGGGTCAAAATACTGGCTTTGCCTTGGCATATATCATTATTGTGAGTTTTGAATGGCTCTGTGACTGTGAGATTGTGATTTAGAAGTGGGGAAGTGGTTACCTGAAAGTGTTGAGTACTGAATCGATGTTGAACTTGTAAGGGGAGACAAGGAAATGTTTCTACAAAATCATGAGCAGAGAGAGATTTGAATAGATGAAGTGATGTCTAATTCGCCGATAACCAGCTCTTGAAGATGTATTAGTTCGAAATGGACTGAGAAATGTCTTTCATTCAGTACACAAAAAGGAAGTATCTAACTCTGTGGAGTTACTCATGAGTCTGTTATCCGGGAATGATAGAAACCTTCTAAGAGTTAAGTCATCAACCCAGTGGTTGGGAGAAACCAGTTATGGCCTTCGATTACAAATGTTCGAAATTCTGATAAGTTAAAGACAAATCCACCAAACCAGTCAAAAAACTGTTAAAAGTTTAGAAACTTATCAGCCATGGTTTCATCATCTAAATATGAAATTGTCAAATCTCTAGCAAACTAATTAGTAATTACCTTTAAATTGCACATCACCTCTTAGCAGAGCTAATAGTACACCTCCCTTCAACATATGTGATGAAGGGTTCAAATCCACCATATGTATTTTACAAGCAAGTATGAGGGGTTTCTTCCCGGGTTATGGGAGTAGTTATCTCTCGAGTAGATATCCATACCGCACATGTATTGTTTGATCATGACAGTCATATTGTAATAGTTCTTATATTACTTCAAAAAAAAAAAAAAAAAAAAAAAAAAAAAAACCCCTTTATATTTGTTTCTCGATAAGGATTTACAATAAATTCGAAATTTAGGAAAATGGACACAATTTGAACCCACAATCCAAACCTCATCTAGTTGAGTTTAAAATTTCTTAACTTAATGGTAATTGGTAAGCCTAGAAATCACAATTGTCTAGTCAGCTCTCATTTATATCATCATTTCTTTTTTTTTTTTAAATTTAAGATACTTCAAATAATAATAATTATTATTTGCCTAAAAAAAAGTTAAAAAATTTTTGGCTGAAAAGTGATAATTACATCAACAAATTATTGTACCATTTTCAGAAATGAAATTCGCAAAACAAATCTTAGACTACTTAAAGTAAAAAGAAGAAAACAAAGCCAGAGGTTCGAACCTGCACGGCTACATGATACATGATAAAATTACTTAAATGGCCCTAAACGAGTCTAGTTATCATTGGCTCACGCAAGTACCCACCAATCAAACTTCAAAACTCGTTGTCTATTGCAGTAATCTAAGCTTTCGAACTAGTTAGGGTTTTAACAAAACCACTCTATATATACTTGTGCTTCATCGCTTAAACAACTATCTACTATTCTACTCCTGCTTTGCCTCTCTTATCTTCTCCATCAATTCACTTGCCTGCATTTCACTGTTGTCTAATATGGCGACCCTTCTCTTTAACAAAAACCACTTCTGTTATTTTGACTACTCCGATGATACGGCCTCACACGTGTGTGCGGTGATATAGTACGAAAGAACTCGGGTAACTGGATTTACTCTGTTGTTCTTTCTTTGTCGTGAAATTTGGCTTTTAGGAATCTGTTAACGGCATTCATTTGATGTTTATCTAACGCAAAATCAACTTTAACTGACAGATGCGACATGGGGTTAAGTCGATCTGCAGAATTTCTTTCGTGACAAATCAAAATGCCTCCTATGACAAATCAAAATGCCAAACAGAAAATATTCAGTAGTGATATCCCTGTAAGTCATTTGCCAAGCAAGATATAAATTCTGGAAACAGAAATAGAGATGTTTAGCTAGAAATTGTCTTTTGAGACCTCACGAAATATATGGCTAAATGCCCTCAACACGATGACATTCTCTTAGAAAATATTAGAAAAAAGAAAGAGAGAAAGAAACAGTAATAACAATTGACCTCCCCCATGGTGAGCACTTCCGGTGCATCCTTATACAATTGCCTCCTAACAAGTTTCTTTGCATTTGCATGAAGCATCAGACCCATCATCATTGCCCTGTCAAATAACAATTTAGATCTCAAATTAAGACAAAGACCCTCAAATCGTAGGAAATTATTGCTCGCCGAATAAAATGCAATAAAAAACGATATATGAACAAAATCTATTCATCTATCATACCGCCTATCGGTCTCAGATCCAAATCTTATTGTCTCCCCATTCTGATCTTCAAGTTCTATATTGAAGTCCTCCAGTGGTAATGAACCATCTGCATGTCTCTCAACAAGGGCAGCTGCAGCTGCTCTGTCAATTGGATGTAAACATTAAGAAGTCACTAACCAGTGAATTTGAAGAAAAAAGATAGGTAATTAAATTAAATGATGATGGACATCAACATCAATTGACCAGAAAAGGGAAAAGTTTCACATAAATTCCTCAACAATATGAATCTAAAAAACTTAGCACTGTTGGACAGTGGACAACACAACAAGCCAGTGAATTCTTTTCTCATTAAAAGATATGTACTCGACACATTTAAAATTGTTAAATAGCATAAGTAAACGAAACAGAAAAAGAAAAATTTTCTCAACCGAGTCTAATACAAGAATTTAGCTCAGTTATTGTAAGTTCTATAATTTGTTTGAAAATCAAATTAATGTTGCTTTTAACAACTCTCTGAGAACAGTGTGGATAAGAAAAAATGCACAGGCCAAGATAATTCAAATTGCTTATTCAGTTCAACATTCAAACTATGACCCAAAAACACCAAAACAAGCAACACATTATGAAGAGAGGAACTTTAGAACCCGCATAAAGCAAATATAATCATTCTTCTCACTCTATTAATATAATGCCACCGAAATACTAAGGTATCGGCCGAAATCTACATACAAATTACAGATGAAAGAGGTACATAATGAGATAGAGCCAGGACCCTACAAAAACAGAAATATAGAACAAAACATAAAAGTTTTCCTACTCAATCGGATACGGCAAACATAGTTTAATCAAAACCAACAAACCATAATCTACTTAAAAGAACAAGAGAATTTGATACTATATATATTGTAGTATATTAATACAATAAATGCAATAAAATAATATATTGTAGCATATTCTATTTAATTAATACAATAAAAAAAAAATTACTTTAAGGCTATGTATATTACTATATATTGTAGTATTAAAATAATACAATATATTTGTATTGTATTATTTTAGTACATTTTAATTGTTTAATACAGCAAACACTGTTTTAGCTAATACATAATATTTGGTGGTATTTTGTTAGACAAAACTTTTTTTTTCTTCAATAAATATGGAATATTGATAAAATATGTGTTATGATGTTAATATTTTTTAATAATTTCAAAATTATATAGGAAATATTTATTTTATTTATAAAAATATTATTTGTTTCAATTAAAATAAATATTTATTGATTTTTTATATAAAAAATATTTATTGATTTATTTATGGTAAGGATATTTAAAATTAATTATTAACTTTTTAAAAATATTATATTTTTATAATATAATAAAATACAATAAAGTTATGTAGGAGTAACTCAATACAATATAATACGGTGCATTACTAAACGCAGGTTTGTATAGTCCAAGACAATACAATCCAATATAGTATTATATAATACAATTCGGTGTATCCAACGAGCTCTAAAGTCTCATTGTATTAGTACATCTTCGGTTTTGCACCTTAGACCCTAACATTTTACACATTAGTGGAGCTCATGATCCACCCTAAGCACATGTGTGGAGAGTTTTGGAATTTTCTTCCTGTAGCCGCGGTTATGGGGATTGTTGAGTAGATATTTGCTGTTTTATTTTGTAGATCCGGAACTACGTTAAATTTCAAAATAAAAATAAAAATAAAAATAAAATAAAAATCCCATGATATTATTATTTGAACAATATATATAATGTTTTATTTTATAGTTCCGGTGTCAAATTAAAAAAATGGGTAATTACCCTGTTGGCCATTGACTTTTGCCACCACTATCAAAATGACTACTAAATGGGGAAATTGATAGAAAATGGCCATTTTTAGCAAACATTGTTACACTAATGACCATTCCATTCAATTATATCCATTTCCATCTATTTCCATCCAATAAGTGGCATTTTGGTAAATAAGGGGATGATATTAATTTATTTTAGATGTTTTTTGGAAATCAATTTTTTCTTTTGTTTTTTGAAACAAATAATTATATTTAGTGTGTATATATGTATAGCATATCTCAATCATATATATATATGTATTATTTTTTTTTTTTTGAGAAAATTAAGGCTACAAAATCTAAAAATTCTAAAAAATATATTTGAGATAAGTTGAAAAGAAATATATATATATTTTTTCTTTTTTGAGAAGATTAAGGCTATAAAATCAAAAAATTCTGACAAGTGCATACATTTTGAGTTAAAGTATGTAAATCTAGTGGTCTACATTCTCCGTCCTGATATATTTATTATCAGTTCGAACTGATAATAGAAAATCTGTATATATATATATATATATATATATATGTTTGAGATATGTTATATGTATATGTACACACTAAATATAATTATTTGTTTCATAAAACAAAAGAAAAAAATAATTTTCAAAAAACATCTAAAATAAATTAATGTCATCCCTTATTTACCAAAATGCCACTTATTGGATGAAATTGGATGGAAATAGATGGAATCATGGAATTGGATAAAATGGCCATTAGTGTAACAATGTTTGTCAAAAATAGTCATTTTCCATCAATTTCCCCATTTAGTGGTCATTTTGATAGTGGTGGCAAAAATTGATGGCCACTAGGGTAATTAGCCCTTAAAAAAATAAAATAAAATAATCACACTATATTATTATTGTTATTTATATCCTAAATTTTTTTTTATCAAAAACGAATGTACCGCTAAGCAAACTGCAAAAGTGAGAGTCCTAAGTCCTAACTGATAAGCGAAGTCAATGTGATCGTTGCTGAATCAGCCATGGCAGCCGGTGGCAAAGGACCCAAAACCACCCCTAAAACACCCAAAACCGCCCCCACCACCACCACCACCAAGAAACGAAAAACCACCAAAACATCCAAACACCCAACCCCAGAACTCCTATCTCTCCTCTCCACGTCCACCTCCGCCGCCTAGTCCTTCCTCCTCCGCCACGAAATCCACCTCCATCCCTCTCAAATCTTCTCTCTCGAGTCCCTCCTCTCCTCCATCTCCTTCCGCTTCCCATCCCCTCCACGCCCACTCCCTTCTTCCCCTCCTTCATCTCCTCGTTCTCCGCTCCGTTGGACCCACACTGGCTCCGCTTTTTCCGCATGTCTCAACAGACCTTCACCCACCTCCTTCACACCCTCTTCCCCGCTCTCTCCTCTTCTCTCCCGTCGTTTCCTCCCGACTCCGCCCTGGCCGCCACCCTCTTCCGCCTCTCCCACGACGCCTCCTACAGATCCCTCGCCCGTCGCTTCGGTTTCCCTTCCTCCGCTGACGCTTGTCGCATTTTTTACACAGTCTGCAAGGCTATAAACGACAAGTTGGGAAATTTGGTCGAGTTTAGAGAGAATTTAGAGAGGATTGTTGTGGGTTTTGGGTGGATTTCGTTGCCCAATTGTTGTGGGGTTCTAGGGTTTGGAAAATTTAATGTTAATGGTGAACTATTGGGACGAAATGGGTCGTTGTTGGTTCAAGCTTTAGTGGACTCTGAAGGTAGATTTCTTGATATCTCTGCTGGTTGGCCTTGTCCAATGAAACCGGAGTCGATTTTGTATCAAACGAAGTTGTTTATAGGCGTGGAGGAGTCTAGAGAGTTGTTGAATGGACCTGCTTATGAACTCGGTGATGGCAATTTTATTCCTCAATATATATTGGGAGATTCTTGTTTCCCTCTCATGCCTTGGCTTATAACACCTTATGTGCGAAACAACGAAGAGGATAGCTTTAGTTCAGCTGAAAAGGAGTTCAATATCGTGCACAGTCGTGCAATGGGGTTGGTTGACACTGCTTTCGCGCGAGTTAAATCGCGGTGGCAGCTTTTGGGGAGGAGGTGGAAGGAGGAGTGTATTGAATTCTTGCCTTCTGTAATTGTTACAGGGTGTTTGTTGCATAATTTTCTGATAAAGTTTAGCGAGCCAATGCCGGATGATGATTTGGGGTGCTTAAAAGGAGGAGTTTACGATTTTTGAAGGAGAGGTGGGTGAGACCGGGCGTGGGATCAGGGATTTCCTTGCTGAGCACTTGAGTCGGGTGAGTTTGAGAAAATGAAATGTTGTGATTATATGCTTGTAGTTTTAGTTGTTGTAGGTTCCCTTCAGTGTTTAGTTGAATGCTGTATGTATCAGCCATGCAAAAAGGTCTAGTTTTGAAATGTTATGCTTTAACTGCATTCTATATATAATAAATAAATTGCATATTTCACGATAGAGTTCGATTTTTGTTGGTTACAGTTTTCCATTTACAACTTGTGGATCTCTGACTTGTATGTTAGAATCCTTCCCTGGTGAGAGTAGGCTCTACATTATTGGACTCATAGACTGCATTGACTCTGGTCTAGGGGAGGTAGGAAGATTAAGGTTGTAGGCTGTGGACATTCGTCCCATAGATGAACTGCTTAGATGTTTGCATATATTATCAGTCATATATTGGTATGTGTTAACTGGAGTATAATTTTCTAATATCTTGTCAAATGATTATTGTGAGAAAGAGTTAATCAAATCTTAATTGGTCGGAGTTAGAGGGCAGAATTAATTTAAAATTGTTCCATCTAGATTACTGTTATTCAATGATAGCTGGTTTTGTGCTGTTCTTGACAAACCAATTTGGAAACTATCCCCACAAATCAAAGTGAGAGATATCAACTGATTGCAGTTTGAAATTTTAGTAGGGAGAGAAATTTGCGATATGCTTCACTATCTCCTGTTACCAGATGAAATGAACCCAAATTTTGGGGCCAAAATACTGGCTTTGCCTTGGCATATATCATTATTGTGAGTTTTGAATGGCCCTGTGACTGTGAGATTGGGATTTAGAAGTGGGAAGTGGTTACCTGAAAGTGTTAAGTACTGAATTGATGTTAAACTTGTAAGGGGAGACAAGGAAATGTTTCTTCAAAATCATGAGCAGAGAGATTTGAATAGATGAAGTGATGTCTAATTTGAGCATACCCTTGAGATCATTATTTGCCGATAACCAGCTCTTGAAGATGTATTAGTTCGAAATGGACTGAGAAATCTCTTTCATTCAATACACAAAAAGGAAGTCTCTAACCCTGTGGAGTTACTCATGAGTCTGTTATCTGGGAATGATAGAAACCTTCAAAGAGTTAAGTCATCAACCCAGTGGTTGGGAGAAACCCAATTATGGCCTTCAAGTACAAATGTTCCAAATTCAGATAAGTTAAAGACAAGTCCACCAAACCAGTCAAAAACTGTTAAAAACTTCAGAAACTTCAGTGGTGGTATAAGTGACAATTCCCCATTCGGTGGCCATTTTGATAGTGGTGGTATAAGTTGATGGCCATTAGAGTAATTGCCACAAAGATAGTTTGATTACAAAAAAAAAAAAAAAAAACTTCAGTGCGGCAAATAAAATAAATGTGAACCAGCACCACAAAGTCATACTGTATTATTTGCTTTGAATTTTTTTCTTATAAAAAAAAAAAAAAAACTTTATTTTATTTATTAGTTGTACTTATACATCTCCCATATGTATATATAAGGCTATTTTTTGTATACATAGGTATTTTTGTAATCAACTTTGTATAATTTAATTATATTTTTAATTCTTCAAAAGTTAGTAAAACACAGTAATGGAATTTAGCAACTTAATTCCGATTTTCTTTCATTCCCTTTCCAATGGAACTTGATTCAAATTCCCACTCATTGTCGATTAGTAAACGCGCCCTTAATGTAAAAAATAGAAAACAATGTCAGAGGTTCCTGCACGGCTGCATGATACCTGGAGGTAAAAGGAATCAAAAATAAAATTACTTAAATGGCCCTCAACGAGTCTAGTCATCATTGGCTCACGCAAGTACCCACCAATCAAACTTCAAAACTCGTTGTCTACTCCTGCTTTGCCTCCGCTTCTCCACCTTCTTATCTTCTCCATTACTTCACTTGCCTCATTTCACTGTTGTCTAATATGGCGACCCTTCTCTTTAACAAAAACCACTTCTGTTCTTTTGACTACTCCGATGATACGGCCTCACACGTGTGTGCGGTGATACAGTACGCAATAACTCAGGTAACTGGATTTACTCTGTTTTTCTTTCTGTTTCGTGTATTTTGGCTTTTAGAAATCTGTTAATGGCATTCATTTGATGTTTATCTAACGCAAAATCAACTTTAATTGACAGATGCGACATGGGGTTAAGTCGATCTGCGGAATTTCTTTCGTAGATTTACTTTGATTGGCCGAAGCTGCCTTCGCTCAGGTAACCATGGTGTTACAAGCAAGTGTTTTTGTTTAATCTCTTTATGTACATATTATTCTTTTGATCTAGAAACATTATTGGAGCATAATCATATATGTATGTTGTTGTGTGGCTCCACATCTGAGTCAGCAGCAGGTGCCCATTAATGGCAACCCGTCTGCCGCTTGGAGCCCATATTAATTTTACCGGAAGAAGATCCTTGAGACTCATTGTTGTTTCAAGATACAATTACTTGGTTACATAGATCCACATTTTATATCTGGGTTCTTTTAAAATGTTTCAATGTAGATTTGTACTGTATTTTGATTAGGCCCCTTTTGTTATTTTCATTCATTCCAGGACAATTAACATTTAGCAGGCTATCAAATTTCATGATGGAATAATGTTTTTGATAGAAAAATCTCAGTTATCTGAGAAAAAATGTATGCTAAATGGTTAATGGCACTCAGTCAGACATGGGTGATAGTTTATCAATCCAAGACAAGCCACCTTTTGCATGGTGCCTAAACTTAGCTACTGACACGATTGGAGGGAGCCGATTCTATATGGTTTCCTTCAAATTTAAAGGAGCTACATTCATAATTCTATCATATTTCTGCAATCATTTATGGATCATTGAGTTAGATTTTGAGTTTGTAGTCGGTGACTGAGTGGGGTATATATAGCTCATCGACTAAGGGGATCGGTTTGGGTGAGGAAATACTTAGTTTAGGCTCTATATATCAGAGTCAACAGCAAGAGCCAGTTCATGGTGCCTTGTCTGCCGCTTAGAGCCAATAGAAATTTGCCGGAATAAGATAGCTTGAACTACACGTTTTTTTCATGCTACAATTTTTCGCTACAGTTTTTTCATCTCTTGAGTTTTTCTGCTTTATAAATTATAACCTATACTTTCTTTCATACTCATTACTCATGAGGCTGTTTATTTTTTAGCTTTCATGCATCTGCTATTTTTGAGTCTGACCCTTAATTTTTTCCATACCTTTTGAATGTGCAATTAAATTACATATCTCTCTTCGTACTTCTATCAAGTCTTTGCTCTTTCTCATGCTTTTTGTATTAATTTGTTTTGCATTTTAGATTGTTCATCAGCAATTAGACATCTATCCTTCTCTCCCTACCAAATATTGTGTCCTTGTAATTGCTTTGTGACTTCTGTTTTATTATTATTATTTTGCAGATTCCATGAGATAAATAACCAGCAAAAAATAGAGCTGATTTGAGGCTCGGTTCTGATCAAGTGGCATGCACAAAGGAAAGCAAATTACTAGAGCATGCCTCACTTTTTGAATCAATAATTCAACTCTTTATCAGATGGGGATTCTTTGAATGAACTAATACACATAATTGCAGCAACAGATGGTTCAAACTGCAATAAATAATCTTCTATTCTCTGTTGAACTGCCAAAAATAGAGCTGATTTGAGGCTCGGTTCTGATCAAGAAGCTTCGCAGGAGACTCTAGGGGTTCTATAAAACATGTTTGGTGCTTACAAACAATACAATACTCAACACTGCTTAATAACTTGAGTCAGAAGTTCTGTTCTCAAATGATTCAAGGATCAACCTGATATGTTTCTAAAAACAAATTTTCTCAAATGGTTTATTTTTAGCTATTTCTAATCCCGCACAGCATGAAATCAATGACAGTAAAAATGAAATTAGTGCTACATTATTGCAAAAGAATTTTGAACTCTGCCTGGACCTCATAAGTTGCCTAGAAGATATTTTCTTATCTCAAATTAGAGTTAATAATTTTCAACATATAGTATTATTGGACTGTATTTGTGAAAATCATCAACATACAATATGATTTGATTACAATCAGAATGCTATAAAATAATAATAATAATAATTAAACAAGAAAGCTAGATGTAATGACACTTGGGGAGATGATCTACAATGAAATAGTAAAACGAAGTTATCCATGTTTCAACAACATAGAACCATGTCCGTCGCCAGTAAGGATTTATAAACAAAACAGTAACAATTGCCAAGAGCACAATTGCATAAGTCACTGTAAAACTGATGTAGAAGATGTTCATGTCCATGAAATCATTTTCATCTCCGATGTCACTTGAATTAGTTGGCAACAAAGTCGGTGATTCAATTTCAACACAACTTGGCAGTGGCAGACCACAAAGAAGAGGATTTCCCTTGTAGCTACTAGCAGTAAAGGTAGCAAATTGAGCAACCAGCCCAAGGGTCCTTCCAGATAAATTATTATATGCTACACTGAAAACTGCCAGGAAAGATAGTTCAACAAGTTGATGAGGGATTATCCCACTCAAATTGTTGTAGGAAAGATCTAAGCTCTCAATTTGTTTGAGATTCGAAAATGTTGACGGGATTGATCCGGTCAAATTGTTGTGGGACAGATTCAATGTATGGATCATGGCAAGGTTTCCAATTTGAGGAGGAATGCCGCCCGCTAGTTTATTGCATGAGAGATCAATTCCAGACATTTGGGTGAGAATTTTCCCATGGTAAAAGTAGGATATGGTCTTCGTTCTAAACTCTACAATCTCTTCATTTCCCATGAAAAAAGAAGTTGTTCGATTTATACCCGATTCATAGTAACTTGGAGTTGGCACGTCAAAATCTCTATCATGAAATGCAGTCATAAGACAATAAGGAATATTCCCAAAAAGATTATTATGGGAAAGATCTATCAACCGTAACCGATCCAATTGGCATAACTGAATTGGCACTTTACCTTGAAGATTGTTATTATTCAAGATAAGGTAGGTCAAGTTAAAAAGCCTATCAATCCAATTTGGGATGCTACCATTTATGTGGTTATAGCCAAGATCTAGAGTCACTAGAGAAGAACTATTACGGAATGAATCTTGTAATTCTCCCTGTAACATATTTCTAGACAAGTGAACTTGTTTAAGTGAGGAAGGACCAAAACAAGATGGCACATCCGAGATACTATTTCTAGCAAGGTTCAAAACTTGAAGATTTTCCAATTGACAAAACTCTGGTGGAATTGGACCTTCGAGATGATTATTAGGCATTACAAGCTCTACCAATCTTGACATATTTCCCAACCAACCTGGAATCTTACCAGAGAGTTGGTTATTACTGAGATACAGTCTATATAAGGAGGTGTTGGATAAGCTATCAGGGATCTTTCCAGAAAAGTTATTGCCATCCAATTGTAAATTCAACAAGTTTGGCAATTTGAAATTTGAAGAGAAAATCTGACCTTGAAGGCTATTGTTTGATAAAACAAGGAATTGTAAAAAGAAGCAACCCTCGGCCAAGTGCTCTGGTATTTCGCCCGACAAGTGATTGTGGGATAAGTCCAAACTTATCAACGACTTCATATCACCAATTGAAGGAGGTATGTTCCCCTCTAAAGCATTTCCGGAGATATTTAAAATTGTTAATCTTGGAAGATATGCTCCAACTTCGGCAGGAATGTGTCCGTTGAAGTTATTCATGGAGATGTCTAATGTCATTAAATTCAGATGAGAATGAATTGGCAACGGGAGAGGTCCCGTTAGAGAATTATTGAGTAGAACAAGATGCAGTAATTGTGTATTATTCTCTAACAACCAATATGGAAACACCCCTGTGAAGTTATTGTGAGACAGATCAACTGCTTGCAAGTCATGTTGTTGGTACAGGAATTTGGGGAATGTGCCTTTGCAACCAGACATTCTGATGGAATTCAATTGGAATTTTGGGGCCAAAGAATGTAACTCTGTTTCAGCATATGGGTCGTTGTTCTTACAGGTGAAACTCTTGAGTTTGGAATGATTGAAAAATGGTTCGAGTGAAATTGGGATTTGGAAGTGATTATATGAAAGATAGAGTTGTTGGATGGATATCAAAGCCATAAGAGGAGACGAGGAGATGTTCCCAGAAAATTGATTGTAAGAGAGAGATAATACTTGAAGGGATGTCAAATTTCCAAAACAAGACGGCAGGGCACCCTTTAGATTATTACCATAAAGATACAGCTCTCGCAGATGCACCAGCTCACAAAGACCGCCTGAAATATATCCTTTCATAAAAGGTTTAGGTTGAATTTTTAATTGATAATTAAAATGATTTAACAGAGAGAGAGAGGTTTATTAACCTTGATCAGGTAATGTGCCTTCCAAATTACAATTCGACAATGATAAATTGTCAAGAGATGTCAAACGTCCTATGCTTTGCAGAACACTGATGTTGATATTAGTTCCACCTATGAATAAATTTTTCAAATTCTTCAAATTAGACAAATCTATAAAAACAAAACCAAATATACATTAATATTTATTTGAGGAAATATATAACTCTTAAAATTAATATATACTTGAGGAAATTCTCAAAAATATTCCAATGACAAATATATATTTGATTAGGAAATGTGGCTTCCAGATTACAACTTTGTATGATAAGGATCTCAATAGAAGTCAACAATCCAATGATTTGTAGAATGCTAATGTTGAGATTAGTTTCATTGAAAGGTGAACCCAATAAATATTTATCATCGAGTTAAATTTTATATAACTCAATAAATATTTATCATCCGGCTAAATTATATATATATATTCTTTTTTTTTTTTTCCCTCAATATGCATTAACATTATAAAGTTAGCTCCTTAACTATCAATAGTTGGATTTATAACTTTTGTTTAGTCAATATATTATAATGTCTAATTAATAGCTCACAAACTCTCACATTAAATTTATTAAATTCGGTATGCACCGGAGACAACTCTTGTGATTTTCTTCCTTAATGCACATCGATATAAAAAAATCAATGCAAGACATGCGAGTCATTAATTTAGAATAAAAAAAACTTTTTATATAATTCTTGATAAAAGTAATTGTTTGTTTTTTTTTAATAATAAGATGACACCAATTCAAAAATTAACTACTAAATAATAATAAAATACATGTTAAAATTTATGTATAAACAATTATTTAAATTTACAGTTCAAAATATTTTTTTATTTAAACTTGCAAATGATTTAATTCTATAATGTTAGAAGCCATAATATTATGTGTATTTTAAAACTTACTTTGATCTACAAAATATTTATGTTGTATTAAATTTAGATAAAAATATTATATCCTTATAATATTGTCAAACCGTAGGGACTTTTTGTGTAATTAACCTTTTTATAAATATGCATTTGGGTTTATCATACATGTACAAAAATTTCAAATTAGACAAATCTACAAACACAAAACCGAATATACATTAATGTTTAACAAGATTTATTTAAGCTAAATTGGATGATAACCCAAATGCAAAGTTATTTAAACTAAACCGAATGTACAGAAAAGGTAGTGTATGACTTTATGAGACTGAGATATATAAATTCAAATATAAGTTTTGATATTTTCAATTTAACATATATATTATTTTCTCGATCTATTACTATTTTAAGATTGTTAAATAATAAAATATTTGAACTTTTTATTTTTTTTTACTGAATAAACCTAAGCTATAAGACACTAGTCAATCAACAGAAATTTATTTATAAAAAAGGTAAAACATACATCAGTAGATATGGTTAATAGAAAAATGAAACACAATTGAAAATATATGTGCCGGGTCTTGGATCTCTTGGTAAAAGAAATCTAATTTATAAATCATAATATATGGGTATAATATTAAAACATTCAGGAATGCGTATTTTCATATGTTATGTCTAAGATGCCATTGAGTTGACAATTCGAGGCATATGACTTAAATTCCAGGTTGATAAAATTGTGCAACTCTATAATTGAAAAAGAGCAGTAACATTACTTAAATGAAAATCACTTAAATGAAGATATATAGGACTTCTATGTTGCAAACCATCTCATGTCCAAATTTATCCATATCATGATAAAATCTTGATGAAATTTATGAATTTTGATGAGATTTTTTTTATCATGCATGTAAAAAATCTCATCAAAATTCATTACATTTCATCATGGTATGGATGGTTTGTACTTGAGAATTCTCTCTCCCTCTCTATCTCACTATACATATAATGGAAGTTAACATAATCTAACATACTTACCTGGACTGCTCATTATTCCACTAAAATTATTATAGTTAAGGTAAAGCGTCTTCAAAGATGGGAACGACCCTAATGATTGCAACAGGGTTTTTCCATCATGAATGCTAACATTCCGTAGATCAAGAAATCGCAAGTTCCTCAAACTTACACCGTTACCTGTAAGTGGAAAGATATAAAAAAAAAACTTATCTTCAATGTGTTAACTACAGAAATTGATTGTTGCAACAAAACCACACTTTTTTAATGTTTATTAATTTAAATTTAAGAATTAGATTATATTTAGTTTAAAGGAAACATTTGTGATTTATTGAACTAATTGGATAGACAAAACCACCATATTCGAAGTAATCAATTTTTCTTTAATTAATACCTTTCGTGGTCACTAATTTGTTTATCTGATTATAGCCCAGGCCCAACACCTCTAAATTGCTCAAAGAATCAAATATTTCTGATAATAGTTAAACAGAGTTAGTGAAAAAGCACAAAATAATAAAAAAAATAAAATAAAAGAAGATGAAGCATAACAATTATTTTCAATTAAAGTTCATCAACACAACCCAGATTCAATTAAAGTTGAAAAAAAAAAAAACCTAAAAAATCAACTACATACACAGCAAAATCTAACACAACACACACATTGAAAACCCCATAAAAATCCCATAATCTTCAAATATCATCCAAGTATCCAGCCATCATCAATTAAAAAAAAAAAAAAAAATCTGATGTAGAGATGAAGAACAGCGGAAAGGATTCGATGCAGATGGGGCATTGATGGCGAGGCAGATGAAGGTGTATGAGATGGAACGGTGATGGGGATATTCTCGGTGGAGGAGCTGTGCGAGGTGTGGATGAGGGCAATATTCTCTGCGCCGACGGCAATGATGGCGAGGCAGAGGAAAGGATCTGGTGGACCGACATGGTCCATCAATGGAGGACTAGATGCATCGACCTGGTCCATCAATTGAGTAGGTTTGAGTCGTTTGACGAAGAAGATGATTTCTTTTTTCAGATGGAAGAAAAAAAAACAACATTAAATATTTTCGGGATCTGATTTTCTGGGTGTTTGTGGATGGATAGATCTCAAAGTTTTCTTGAGATCTATGTAGTCCAAAAATGGCGAAAGTTTAAGACTCATCTCTGTTGCAAAAATGGAGATGGAGGAAGAGAGAGAGTTTGGAAAGAAAACGTGAGTGAGT
This sequence comes from Acer saccharum, assembly GCA_030490815.1. NCBI lineage: Eukaryota > Viridiplantae > Streptophyta > Magnoliopsida > Sapindales > Sapindaceae > Acer > Acer saccharum. The sequence goes on from CM059871.1 coordinate 40,166,876, forward strand.
GAGATAAAAGAAGGAGAGAGAGAGAGAGAGAGAAATTGGGCAGAGTGTACATTTTGGACAGTGTGTGTAGTATTTTTTAATTAATTAATTATTTTTTTTTTTTTGCCTTTTCCGTTGGATTCTAGAAAACTTGGTAGAAATTGTGTTGGAATAAGAGTTGAAAAAAAATTATAAACAAACCTGACAAGAGAGGACCACTAAAATTTATGAGATTAAAATGAGAATTTATAAATAACATCTTCTTCTAAATCGAAACATGTTTTATTTAGTTTAATAATTTCTAAGTGTGATAACCAGTTAGGCCGTGATCATAGAATTGTTATGTGGGGGGATAAAGAAGACAAAGATTATGTTAACTCTTTTAATTCAAAATTCAAGATGGGTATGAGTTAATTAATTATAGGTTAAACGACTTTTATTTATTTATTTTTCTTAAAAAATAAAAATAAAAATTATTAACTTTAAATATCGTGCCATTATATATATTTGAAGAAAATCTTTAATGGGACGGTCTCATTGCCACTTGGTGATAACGTCCAATGAGATTGCACAATTTATCTCAAGAACAAAAATATATATTATTAAACCATAATTTGGTGCAATCTAATTGGACGGGTCTCACCAAGTGGCAATAAGACCGTACCATTGAATATTTTCTCATATATTTAAAGTAAAAAAGAAAAAGGCATTATGTTATAATATTGAAAATAAAGTAACTTTAATAGATAGATCTTGGTAAGAACTCCATGTTCAATTGCTACATTAGAAATACTAACAATTTTTTATTGTAAATATGTCGTAAATAAATTTATATTCATATATTATATATATATATATATATATATTATATTTAAAATGTAATACTTTAGAAATGCACGTGCCTCTCCACTAGTATATATATATATATATATATATATATATATATATATATATATATATATATATATGAAGATAAAACAGAGGAGAAATGAAGATGAAGCATAATAAAACAGATATTAAGCAGCAAAATAATAATAATATAAGAAGATGAAGCATTACAATTGTTTTGCCTCATCCAGCTATTAAAAACAAAGTAAATATATACATGAAGATAAAGAAGAGGAGAAATGAGTTTAATAACCTGATAAATCAACACATCCTTTCAACCCAACATCATAGAGATATAATGTTTTTAATGATGAAAATGAGCTTAGAAATGATAAGATGCTATTGTTGAAGATGATACCACTTAAATCCAGATACTCAAAATTACTCAATCTTAAACCTGTAAAAAGAGAATCAGCTATTAAATAAACTATTTCAAGAATTAATTTGAAAACTAAACTAATTTTATCAATCTAAACAATCTCTAAAACAACCGTTGAAATTAATGAACAAAGCAGTTGTCAAAAAAAAAAATGAACAAAGCACGATCCCTTACTTCTATTTTTCTCCGATAACAAGTTAAAAGTTATATTTTCCTAATTATTAACATTAATTTAATTATTAAAAGATTTAATGGGTCCTTCAGTGATGGAATGAATGAATGAATGACTTCTGGAAATTAAACAATCAAAGTTTGCTTTCGTCAATATGTTTGGCAAACACAATTTCATTAATCTCATTAATTTCTGCTTGATTCCAAAAACAGTAATTTGTTATAAGAGTCTTGTTCTAAAATGGGTGCAAAGAAAGTCTGGTAAGAAGCATCACATGTAAATAATAGATTTTTTTTTGTCTCTACCAACAATTTGAGGGGGTAAAATGATTTGCTCAAAGAATCCAATTCCAAACTTTTAGCTTCATTAAAGGTCAGATAAAATCCATTTCCTTCAAACTTAGAGCCTTATTGTTTTGAGAGAGAGAGAGAGAGAATAGGTAAAAATAAAGATTACCTTGAATATCAACTATTCCATTCAATTTGTTATAAGATAGAGATAAATTTTTTAACGATGAAAGAGTATTTAAAGATGATAAAATGCTATTGTTGAAGTTATTTCCATTTAAATAGAGCACTTCCAAGTTGCTCAATGTTGACAACTTATCAAAACCTGTAACATGAGAAAAAACAGTTTCATTAGGTATATCAATTAATTAGTAAATCAAAGTATCAAACTAATTATATTATTATCTATACTTTCTTGAAGAAAGCAGTGTTTCATGAACTCCATGACTACAGAAGAGTAACATTTGATCAAAACATGCAAGGAAATTGTTTAAAATATATAGACAAGTGTGTAGGAGAGTGTAATAAATTATTCATTAATTAATATTTAAAATTAAGAATTAGACAAGGATTAAAGGCAAAGGCAAGAGACCTTCATTCTCAACACAACCGGCTATGGAATTATACTCCAAGTCAAGGATGTGTAGTTGTTGGAAGGGAGAAAACAAAGAAGCATTTAGATACCATTCTCCCATTTTCGAATTCAGTCCCCTTGTATTGAAAAGATCAAGTGAGATGACTCTGCCAGTGGTATCGTTGCACTCAACCCGCAAATCCCACTGACAACAATCTGAATTGTGATCTCCCTCAACCCAACTGTCAAGTTTATGAAAAGTATTGAAGAAAGGTTTGAGTTGCAAGAGAGCAAATCTCTCTTGTTCCAGACACCCCTCACTCCATCGACTTTCTAATGATACAATAGTAATCAATACAACTACAAATACCCACATCCATGGCTGCTGCTTTAAACCCATCTCAATACACACTTTAATATTTTCCAGGTAGAATCTACTACCTTTGCAATTAACAAGAGAGACTATTTATAATCACATGGATGGCTTCTTCTATTAGTTAAACTCAATTTTAAAAATGACATATAATTGACTATTCTCTTTTCAAAGGCTCAGCATTAATAATTATTTAAATATAAAATTGTGCATATGATGTCCATTTAGATTGTATTAACTTTTCTTTATTTGAGGACCACTTGTGCTTGACACGGCCGGAGTCAAGTAGTCAACCTAAAAAATATCATTAATCTCTTTGCAGTTTCCTCTACCTAAATATTATTGAATATTGATGCTTGGGCATTGTTTTGTCCATTTTGATCAGCCCCGAAAAGATAATAATAAATAAAAGATTTATAATCTGAATCTCTTAAAAGTAATTAATTGATTGATTAGAGAAATATGTAGGTTTACCGTCAAATGTACCATTCTCTATTTCTCCTTTTTTATTTTTATTTTTTTTTGTTTAATGTCCATTTAATTATATCACTGCTAGAAAAACAATAGCAGTTGTTTTGTAGATATATAAATTTTTTTGGACATATGTTAGCAAATAATGTTAAGCGGCACACATGCAAGTTAATGTATACTATTTAGCAATATTTCTCAAATAAATTAAGTATAATTGTATAAAGAAGGAAGATACGATCAAGTCGCATAAGTTGGCATTATTTTCCAGTGTGATTGATTGTGATTTCCACTTGGGTTGTCCAATTAATTATTATCAGCCTTGAATTATTTGATAAGTGTTGTTGAAATACACTGCTTTCCTGGAAATTGCAAGCTCTACATATTCTTCTCTCACACTTGATTAATTAGGAGACTTTAATTTGAAACTGGGGTCAGTCAATCAATATGTCGTTTCTTCCTCTATTATAATATATGTTTTATAAAATAATTGTGGAGTGTTTGATTTGTGATTCAAATTTCAAAGACTTTGAATCTGTTTAATTTCTTTCTTATTTCCTGCTATCAGGCTATCAGCCAACTACCCCCAATATGTTTTCTTATTTCTTCCACTTTGAATTTATCGGAAAATTGCCACCTACCTTCCCCACACTTTCGATTTCTATTTTTTTATCTTGATTCTTGTCCATTGTATTGTCATAGATATTATAATTAAAAAATAACAAGGCCAAAATGTCCCATCTTACGTGAACAAGATGGGTAAAAAACAAATTCAATTGATGGCAACTAAATTGAAAAGTAATGGAAATCATTATCAAGAAACACAAATAACGCGGTTTGAACTCGTCCATTGATATGTACATTTGAAAGTAAACAATTTTTTTTTTTTTTTTTTAGGAGACCAAACAATTTCATGTCGATCCAGAAACTACCCTTTTATATTGTTGCTTAATATTTTAAGCTTAAAATCAGTCAAATAGAAGACGTTGCAGATAAGTCTACAAATGAATTCAAAGAAAAAACAAAATCTGGAATCAATCACCTAACCTGTCAATGCCGTAAGCTAGTTCTAATTTGATGCTTCTTTCGGATCTCTAGTAGCTCAATATAGAGGCTTCCTCTTCAAGATCCGACCCGACTTCATCACCTATTCCCTAAGGGTATGTTTGGCACACCTATTCCTCTTGTTGCAAATAAAGCATTAATTTATTTTTAATATACATAAAAAAAGATCATAGGATCGACATTCAACCTCGCAGACTTCAAAATCTTTCATCACATTGTTACGTATTATCATATAGAACTTTCAGTAACATGGGCACTGTGACAGATTGTTTTACTACACTCATACTCCAGGAATCGGAAACTGGGTTGTAAGAGCTTCAACTCTTCAGCGAAGATCTTACACTTTATCCATCAAGGAGAAACTGGGTGATGTGACAAATTTCATGAAATCTTGGAGCTTTGATCCTTTAACCGATTGTTTAGCTTCAAGAGTTATTTGCACACCCTCATGGATGAAGTCGGCAACTGCTACAAATTCTTTCTCTGCAAATCCTCTGGTAGTCATGGCAGGTGATCCTATGCGAATGCCGCCTGGCACTAGCGCACTCTTATTACCTTACTAATTTATCATTAACTGGAGTAAGTAATAACACTATAAGGTGTTTGATAAAAGTTCAATGAGAAGTTTTATCTCTATAAATGAAAAACTTGAGAGTTCTCCATTAATGGAGATAAGAGAAGAGAAAACAGTTATTCTAACAAAGTATATATTCAAATATTAAGAGAGCTCTTACAATATCCAATTACAAGGTATATATTCAACTAGGATTCTAGCACACTAAAAGTATTTTCTGGAAATCTTCAACTAACTTCTAACAACCTGATGCGATAGGCCACATCAGCAACTAATTGCTAACTAATTCTGATTAACAACTGAATACACTAAATTGTTATTTAACTAATCACCATCAGCTATCAAGGCATGATCAGCTGATGACCGATACTGTTGTTTAAGTGTGCTTGTATCCACACTCTGATGCTCTGCATAAGTCTCAGTTTTTATCAAACTACTCAGCATGTTAGTTGGTACATTCTGCTGTCCTTTGAATTCACCCCAGTATGTTTCATATGCTTATCAGTAAGTACCAGAAATGAAACAGAGTTAATAAATACAATTAGATCAAAGTTCCAACAAAGCAAGACTCACCTGGCACTGAATTCTTGTTGAGGGTGATAGGAGGCCATGTCAAGAATTTTCTCCACTCGAGCCCCGTCTAGGTCCTGTAGACAGAGCATATGTTTTTTTCATATCAGAGAAGGGAAATAAAATTACTGTCCAGAAGTTCAAAGAGGCCACAAAAGGCAACTGTTTATTATCTCATTTATACACTTCAAAATGTAACTTTAGACAATACAGTTTCATTTAAAAAGTAATTTGGTCTCCAACTCCTTAATGACAAAATTTTGTATCATTCATATTTCAAAATAATTAAATATTTTTTTTTTTGCAACATTCAAGATCAACATGATAAACCAATTGATAATTGCGAGCATAATTGCACTGTGGTGCATGTCTCGTATTATATGATATGATAGCACATCTAATTCTCTAGGAATACTGATTGGTAGCAATTGAAAAGGTAATGAGAAACCAGCAGTAGAGTGTGAAAACTCAAAATCTAATCAGCAATTGAAAAACTAACCAATGGCCTGAGATCTACAAGAACCAGATGATTATCGCTGCCACCAGAAACCAGCTTGTAACCTAATTCAATCAATCGGCTTGCAAGAGCTCCGCAATTAGAAACCACCTCACTACCTCAGGGCAGAATAAACTAATCCAGTTAGACAGTGCAGGTTGGGACACCCTTTGGAACAGGTTTAATCATGCAAGTACAATACCTTATCTTGGTAATTCTTAAATTCCGGGGACTAAAAATCAAAAAGCAGAACTCAAAAAAAAAAAGCCAAAAGAGTAAAAGAGACAAGTCGAACTAACCTGTAAACCTGGAAAAACAGCATTATTAATGGCAGATTCTAAATCCACTCCAAGGCCAGGATCTTTCTTGAAGAAGATCATGCCACAGCATTGTATGCCATATGCAACAAGAAATTATCAAGAGAAATTGGAAATATTAAGCACAATACAACTAGTTCAAACATTTAACCCATACCTTATGTGTTGTTGTTGTTACAATATCACAGGAAAACTCACCATGGGCCATAGCCCTACAAGAAACCAGGTGTTGTCCTGCCATTCGAAACCAGCTTTGGTACAAAATTCAATTAGTTGGCTTTCATAACTCTGCAATTAGAGATTACCTACAAGATGGAATACAAAATTCAATTAGATTGGTTTGGCAAATGACAACTCCTGGAACAAGTATTAATCACTGAAATACAATACTCGGTCCTGATAAGGTTTAAAATCTGAAGAATATGCATGGTACACTACACACATATTGTAATCCAGCCTCTACCATGTTGCCCAGATAGTTTCATAACTAGTAAAGCTGAAAGCAAGTCCCAGAGTTCTTAGTTTGGTTTAAAAAAGCAAGAATTATATAGGGAGACCTTACAGTGGAATCATCCATGCGTTATTACAGTATACATTTTAATTCTATCAGCATCTTAAAAGTTGCTGAAGGGAGATTTTCTACTACAGAACTGAATCATTAATCGTGTATGGTTTATTTCCATCATATAATTTTGGACTCCATCAGTGAAGTTCAAGAAAATGTATAAATATATTAGACAGAGAACATCAGTTAGAAAAAATTATTTGAAAGGTAAGCATGATAATGCCTCTATATATTTCCGTTACAGAATTGCCTAGGTCATCCACATTCAGTAAGATAGAACCATGTTCTTCGCCAATAAGGATTTATACATAAAACTGCTGCAATCACTAAGAGCACAGTTACATAAGATATCGTGAAACTGATATAGAAGATGTCCATGTCCATGAAATTGCTATCTTCTCCATCCTCAGTTGAAGCTCCAAGGATTGATGATGGTGATTCAGTTGTGTCACAGCTTTTTGGCAACGGCAGTCCACAGAAAAGCAGATTTCCCTCGTAACTATCATATCCAAAGGTTCCAAATTGTGCAATCCTCTCAGGTGTCTTCCCGACTAAGTTATTATGGGCCACACCGAAAACAGGCAAATCATATAGCTCAACAAGCTGAGTGGGGATTTTTCCATTCAAGTAGTTGTACGAAAGATCTAAGCTCTCAATTTGCATGAGATACGAAAATGAAGGTGGGATTGGTCTTGACAACTCGTTGTGGGACAGATTTAGGGAATGAATCCTAGTAAGGTTTCCAACTTGATGAGGAATCTCATCGGTTAGTTTATTGCATGAGAGATCGATTCCAGACAAGTAGTTGAGAATTCTTCCCTTGTAAGAGTAGGATATACTCTTGGTTGTGAATTCTATAGTTTCCCCCTTTCTCACAGAAGGCCCAGCTGGGCCCACACCAACAGCCGGACTTGGAGCCGTGGACATTGGACTTGGAGCTACATCATAATCTTTATCATGGAGTGTAGTCATATCTAGGCTAGGAGGTATGTGACCAGAAAGATTGTTACAAGAAAGATCTATCAAACGTAATTGGTCCAACAGACAAGGCATTTCCCCATCAAAATTATTGTTACTCAAAATTAGGTAGCTCAGTTGAGAAAGCCTGCCAATCCATTTCGGAATGCTACCATCAAAGTGATTATAACTAAGATCTAGTATCTTCAAGTAAGAGCTACTATAGAATGCCTCTTTTAGTTGTCCTTTTAACTTGTTCCTAGACAAGTGAACTTGTTGAAAATAATGAGAGTTGAGACAGGATGGAAAATCACTAGAGAGATTGTTTTCTAAAAGGTCCAAAACTTCAAGATTTTCAAGTTGACAAAACTCCACAGGAATTGGACCTATAAAATTATTATTAGGCATTATAATATCCGACAAATCTGACATGTTACCCAACCAACTCAGAATCTTACCTGAGAGATGGTTGTCACTGAGATACAATCCTACTAAAAGGAAGGAGTTCAACAACCTATCTGGTATATTTCCAATGAAGTGATTGCCATCCAATTGTAACCTCAACAAATTTGGCAAGTTGAAATTTTTGGAGAATATTTGACCTTGCAGGCTATTGTTTGATACTACTAGGAATGCTAAAGAGATGCAACCCTCCACCGAGTGCTCATGTATCTCACCAGACAGCTGATTGTTGGACAAGTCCAAGGATTCCAGTGACCTCATATCACCAATTGAAGAGGGAATGCTACCGTTGAAAGCATTTGCGGAAATGTTTAAATTTGTTAAACTTGGCAGATAAGTTCCCATTTCTTTTGGAATGTGTCCACTGATGAGATTATTAGAGACATCTAACGTCAGTAAACTTATATGAGAATGAATGGGCAACAGGAAAGGTCCTGAAAGTGAATTGTTGACAAGAAGTGAACTTAAATTTGGATTATTCTCTAACAACCAATTTGGAAGCTCCCCGGACAAGTTATTGTGTGAGAAATCAACTCTCCACAAATCATGTTGATGGTAGAGGAATTTGGGAAATGTGCCACAATCTTTACAACCAGACAATAGGATGGAATGTAATTGGAATGCTGGGGCCAAATAATGTAGCTCCGTTTCTGCATATAGGTCGTTATTCATACAAACGAAGCTCTTGAGTTTGGAATGATTGAAAAATGGTTCAAGTGAAATAGGGATTCGGAAGTGATTGTCTTTTTTTTTTGAACAGCTGGATATTATTGAAGCCAAAGGCAGAAACAACAACAACACCCCAAGAACAGGGGGCACAACAGGCACACAGACCCGCCAGAAAACAGAGACCACGAAACACAAGGGGGCCTCAGGCCACAAGCACGCAAGCACCACAGAGAAGCACCAGAACAAAAAAAAAACAAAAAAACACAAGGAGCAGAGGCAAACAGCACGCCACAGCAAATTCGGAAGTGATTGTCGGAAAGTATTAATTCTTGGATGGATGTTAGAGCCTTAAGGGGAGACAAAGAGATGTTTCCACTAAACTGATTTGAAGAAACATCTAATATTCGAAGGGAAGTCAAATTTGCAAAACAATCAGGCAAGGTACCTTTTAGATCATTATAGGAGAGATACAACTCTTGGAGATGCACAGAGCTGCACAAGCCTAAAATATAGTACATTCTTCACAATTAATACATACCAAGTATTTGTAAAATTAAAGATATGAATTAATCAAGTTTGTTAATATTTTTGTTGAATACATATTTATTTTCATTCTTGTTACCTTTCTAAACTTCAAATTTGTTCTGCTAGAAGTACTTTGTGAACTTTATTCTCTTAATTGGTATATACTTGTATACTCAATAATCAAATGGCCAAATTAATCTATTTCCTTCTTTTGATGGTAAATACTCAAGAGTTTTTGTAACCAGAGAATATCCATCCACATTTTGACAATCTATTATAATTGTATAATTTATCAATTTTAATTTTTTTTTAAAGGATTTATCAATTTTAATTTAGTGCTTTGTTACATTACATTGCTCAAAGTGAGTTATATTTATCATTTACTTTTTCACTTAATCTAATTTGGTTGAAATCAATGGTATTAATTACTAAATGGTGTAATAATTTTGTTGTAAATTTAATCTTTTACTATAAGGGCATAGTATCGTGCTTAAAAACATTACAATCTAATAATAATATGAGAGAACACATCTTTCCTACATATAAATATAATTTCTAGTAAATTAATAATATTATAAAAAAAAATTCAAAAAAAAGTATTAATCGCACTAAAAGAGACTAAATGGTAAATTATTTATGAAAGATTAAGATAGGAGTTTCAGATGAGATATTAATTCAGTTTATAAGGCTGGAGAGGGAGAGGTCTTAACCTTGGTTAGAGAACTCGCCTTTGAGTCCACAAAGGGATAATGATAAAACCTCAAGAGAAGTCATTGACCCAATGATTTGAATAAAGTCGCTGTCGAAAGCCGTTCCACACTTCCACACTTCCACCCATTGAAAAATATTTCAAATTCTTGAAATTAGGCAAATCTACAAGCACCAAATAAAGAATTACATAAAAATAAAAAAATTAATATCAGCTAAATAGGATGATAACCAAGAAAATTTCACTTCATACTTTTATTAATTACTATCCTTTAGTGGTGTGAAGAGATTGGTTTTAGATTGGACCTAAATTGACCCCCTATCTTGGTGAACAATGAATAATGTGAAGGACTTACCGCTACTCTCAATTTCTTCCACAGTTTTTTTATTATTTTACAATGACCATATATATTCTATTTGATTTTATAATAAAGTAATTATAATCGCCCAATGAGGTTTGGTGGTGAAGAGTGCTCATTTAACCAGGTTTGAGTCAGCGACACCATGGGTAGTATATATAAAATATATATTGAAAATTTGAGACTGAGATATTGACAAGTTGAATGACTATCCTTTCCACCAAGCCACGTTGCCATTGGGCAGTGGTACAAAGAATCTATAAAATATTAAAACGAGAATTAAAGATCATTTAGGAATTGAAACATACACCTGCAATTTACCTTGAAAACCTAAGATGCCTTGGAGTTCACAGCCCCTCATCATCAAACGTTAAAGCAAAGGTATAGAAGTTGCAATGCTTTGAAGAAGGCTAATGTGGATTGAAGAATCATCCAAGATCAAGTCTTCCACTTTTTTCAAATTATGCAACTCTATTAAAAAGTAACAGCAAATTTAAGTCCATCTATGCAAAATTGCAAATTTAAGTGAATATATAAGTTCTGGGAAACTCTGATTTTCTAAGTCCCCGTTTGGCATTACTACTGTAACTAATTACCTTGGGTAGTCATTATTCTACTTAAATTATTTCCAGCAAGTTTAAGTGTCTTCAAAGATTGGAATGTCCCAAGGGATCGTAATAGGGTACTTCCATCATGAAAGCTGACATTCATCAGCGAAAGGGTTTTCAACTTCCTCAATCCTGTATAACCTATAAGTGAGTGAAAGATTGAAACAAAACCATCCTTTTAAATTTTATTTGAGTCAACAAATAAGATTATAGATGGGAAAATCTAAGAGTGATGGAATGAATTGAATGACCTCAAAAAGTAAACAAACTTTCTTTTTATCGTATCTTTGGGGATCACAAATTTTTGGATCTCATTGAAGCTCAAGTCCAGCTTCTGTAAATTGCTTAAAGAGTCTAATTCTGGGAAGTGTTTAAACACAAGTTAATTAAATCACAAGAAAACATGATAAATTATGTCGAACTAACAATTTACACCAAGTAAATTAAGTTGGCAACAGAGAAGAAGAGAAAGAAAGAAATTAAAGGAAGCAAAGCCAAAATTACCTAAAACATCAACCGTCCCTTTCAATCCACTGCTCCTTAGATATAAACTTTTTAATGATGAAAGAGCACCTAGAGATGATAAGATGCTATTGTTGAACTTGTTACCACTTAAATCAATAAGCTCAAAGTTGCTCAACTTTGATAACCTGTCTAACCCTGCAATATGAGAAAAAACTCATTCATGTACCAGTGTCTCAGTCATTAGCTAACCAAGATTGCAACCATGATAATATTTCAAATCTAAACATGCACTTACTTTAGTGGTGGGGGAGGGTTAGGATTTAATAATCCCACTTCAGCAGAATTGATGTCGGCCCCAAACGAGAGATGGGACATAAATTATCCAACATCATTGGACTGTGCACTAAACATGCACTTGAGGGGATTTTACTAAAGATTTGCCTGTTGATTGTAGTGTAACGAAATTTTTATATAAGAAAAAGGTTAAAAACCAAATATGGAAGTAAAATTCCATCATCAAAATGTTGCAATTACAAGAATGAAATGTAAAAGACCTTCATTCTCAACAAAATCGATTACTCTGATGTAACTGAAGTCAAGCCACTCTAGTTCTTCGAAGGACGAAAACAAAGAAGCATGTAAATACCACTTTCTCAATTCCTGATCCCTTGCAGAAGAAAGATCAAGTTTGATCACTCTCCCAGCGGTATTGTTGCACTCAACCTTTTCCCATTGACAACAGTCAGAATTCTTCTCTCCCTCCACCCAGTTTTGACCTTTGAGGACTGTAAGAACCTTTAAGGAAATGTTTAAGTTGCAAATCTCTCTTGCTCCAAACACCCCTCACTACACCACCCACCTAATGAAACAAAAATCAATACCACCCATAACCATTTTGATCCCATCTCAATACAGTACTTGACAGAATCTAGCTAATAGCTAATACATCCACAACCGGCAAGACACTAGTGGGATATTATAATGGACCTAGGGATATCATAGCTTCTTGTAAACAACATTTTTTAGACCCTCAATGCATTTATTTTTCCTCAAGTTGACATCTAACCAAACTCTTCAGTTCTCTTTCTCAAATTGACATCATTCAATAGTTTAATAATAGAAATGGTGGAGGGAAATCTTATAGTTTCAAATAAGATAATAGTTATAATTTCAGCTCTTCATGATGTATTTTAAGCATATAGTTTGCAAGCTTTCCACTGTAAGGCTTTGAATTTATTGGAAAATCGCCCCCTACCTTCCTCTTACTTTCAATTTCTATTTGTTATTTTGTCTATTATATTATCATAGATATTGTCCACAATGTCCCATCTTGCGTGAACAAGATGGGTAACTAAATTGAAAAGTCATAGAAATCATATTATCAAGAAACACAAACAACACGGTTTGGACTCATCCAGTGATGTGTCCATCAGAAAGTAAACAATTTTTTTTCAAGAGACTAGACAATTCATGTCGATCCAGAAACTACAATTTTATATTGTTGCTTAATATTTTAAGCTTAAAATCAATCAAATTGCAGATAGTCTACAAATGAATTCAAAGAACTGAAGAAAAATCCGGAATCAATCACCTAACCTGTGAATGCCGTATAAGCTAGTTCTTCCGGATCTCCGGTACCTCAATACAGACTTCCTCTTCAAGATCCGACCCGACTTCGTCACTATTCCATCCCATCACTGCTTGTCTCTTTAATCAGATAACATAACAAAGAGCTTTGAATCTCTTAACATTTTTCTTTTCTTTATAAAAAAACAGATGACAGAGGTGCTCATGAATCACCCAAGTTGAAGCCATCTCCAATTTTTGTATTAAAAATAATAATAATAATAATAATCTTCCATGATCAGTCTCACTACTGTGGGATGGTCCAATTAAATAACGACACGTGTTAAAAGCAGGATTAGATTTTGAATTTATTTTGTTAAATCTAATTCTATTTTTATTTTTTTAGTTATATATTCTTTAGTTGTTATCTTCATGTATAAATATGATTTGCTGTTTGCTTAGATCCTGAAACAATCTGTCCGTTTGATCATGGCTTTGTGCTTTTTCGGCAAAGCTTCGAATCGGAGCTCTGTTTTTGGTTCAGATCTCAAAATTATATGAATGATCTCAAAGAATGAATGTTCAAATTACAATACATGAAAAAACAAGGACTGAAGGACCATTATTAGATTATTCATTACCAAAAGACACACAAAATAATTTGCTAGTTGAGAAATTAAGCAAAAGGAGAATCAATTTAAATCAGTCTAAAATTGTTAGAATTGCTCGAATTGTTCTAATTAAGACCAAGATCCACAGACCACAGGACTCGAGTTTTCTTGTACTTTTGTTCAACTGTTCTGATGAGCTTTCGTATTTGGAGATTGTGCATCTTCAAGCAAAATCCAGAGAGTTAGGTTGAAACAGTACTGAGAAGAATTTCAAATTCTCTGCCAGCATCTTGAGAATTTGATTAAAGACATGATCTTCAAAATAATTAAAATTACATATAGTTTAGAGCTACCGGATAATTTGCACTTAACTATATTATTGGGCTGTACTCCAAAATTTAGGTACGTCTTTTTAAAAAAGACTATTGCCATTTACCATACAATTTCCTTACATATAGATCAATACTACAACAGAAAATTCATTAATATATATATATAAGACTATGCCGGTGCATAGTTCAATGACGGAATCCCTTAGGGAGATGGTCGATAATGAAATAGTAACAGGAGGTCATCCAAGTTTCGACAAGATAGAACCATGTTCGTCGCCAATAAGGATTCACATACAAAATTATAGCAATTGTTAAGACCGCAACTATATAACTTGCAGTAAAATTGATGTAAAAGATGTCCATGTCCATGAAATTGTTGTCTTCCTCAATATCAGTTGAAGCTTTTGGCGCCAAGGCTAGTGATCCATTTGCATCACAACTTTTCGGCAATGGAAGGCCACATAAAAGATCATTTCCCCGATAGCTAATCTCCTCAAAGGTACTAAACTGTGCAATCCTCGCTAGAGTTTTGCCAGACAAGTTATTGTAAGCCACACTAAAAAAAGTTATATAATATAGCTCAATAATTTGAGGAGGGATCTTTCCATTTAAGTTGTTGTGGGAAAGATCCAAGCTCTCAATTTGCTCCAGGTTTGAAAATGTCGACGGGATCGATCCAGTCAAATTATTGTAGGAAAGATTCAATGAATGGATCCTGGTAAGGTTTCCAATTTGATGAGGGATCTCACCTATTAATTTATTGCATGAAAGATCAACTCCAGACATGTAAGTAAGAACTCTTCCTTGGTAAGAGTAGGATATATTTTTTGTTGTGAACTCTACTGTTTCTTCCTTTCCCATTGGAGAACCACTTGGCCCACCAGCAGTTGAAGATGTGGTATTAAAAGCAACATCATAATTGTCATGGAGTGCGGTCATATCTAGACAATGAGGAATTTGTCCAGAGAGATTGTTATGAGAAAGATCTATCAAGCGCAACCGTTCCAGATGGCACAATAGATGCAGCACTTCACATTCAAGATTATTATGAGTCAATATAAGGTAGGTCAAGTTAGAAAGCCAACCAATCCAGTTTGGAATCTCACCACTGAAGCGATTATAGCCAAGATCTAGTGTCACCAAGGAAGAACTATTAAAGAATGCATCTTTCAACTGTCCCTCTAACTTATTTTTAGATAAGTGAACTTGTTGGATTTGTGGAGGACTAAAACGAGATGGTAAATCACCAGAAATATTGTTTTCTGCAAGGTTAAGAACTTGAAGATTTTGCAGTTGACAAAACTCAAGTGGAATTGGACCTTGTAGGTGATTATTGGGCATTATAAGATCTACCAACTCTAACATATTCCCCAACCAACTGGGAATCCTACCAGATAGATGATTATCACTCAGATATAATCCCACCAAATCGGAGGAGTTGGACAAGCATTCTGGGATCTTTCCAATTAAATGATTTCCATCCAACTGTAGCCTCAACAAGCTTAGTAAGTTAAAATTTGCAGCAGAGAATATCTGACCTTCCAAGTTATTGTGTGATAACACAAGTAATCGTAAAACGATGCAGCTCTTGGCCAAGTGCTCTGGTATTTCGCCTGACAGTTTATTGTTGGATAAGTCCAAAGTCTCCAGTGAATTCATATCACCTATTGAAGAGGGAATGCGACCATCAAAATCATTTGAGGAAATGTTTAGACTCCACAACCATGGAGATATGCTCCGACTTGTATTGGAATATTTCCAATGAAAAAAAAAAAAAGGTGTTGTATGGTGATAATGGCATTAAGGTTGCCTTCCCAAGGTGTTGTACGGTGATAATGGCCATTAAGGTTGCCTTCCCAATAGCATTCATCCTCTATTAAGGTTTCCATTACTTTATTATATGATAATGGAAGATTTTGATATTTGAAATAGAATTAGGGTTTAGTTTTTGTTTTAATTTTTAATAAAGTGATATAGTTGAAGATATGAGTGTAATTAATGGTGTGTATATAGTATTTGGTTTATTTTTAATTAAACTAATTTGTCTTTATTGGTAAATTCCTATTGAGATATTTTTGTAATTAAATTTTTTATTAAAATATGGGTGTATTTATCATATTTATGGGTGTCAATATCCACACCCAAATCACAATTGTCTAGTCAGCTCTCATTTATATCATCATTTCTTCAAATAAATAAAAAATATTAAGATACTTCAAATAATAATAATAATTTTTTTCCTAAAATAAAAATAAAAAAATATGGCTGAAAAATGATAATTAGAGCATCTCCAATGTTGTGCTAAATATCTGTGTCAATGCTAAAATTTAGCACAAGATGTAAAAATCATCCTCAAATGCAGTGCCAAATTTGGCACAACAATAAATGCCATTTTTTTAATTACAAAAATACCATTATATATATATTTTAAATGAAATAATGAATGCATTAATGAAATTTTGTATTGGAGAATTAAAAGAAATAATAAATGCATTAATGGTAAGTGTTTACTTTTATAATTTTAATTAATAAAATAATAAAAATAGCATTTTAAATAGAATTGTGCATTGGAGTACAATGTTAAATTGATGTGCCAAATATAGTATTTTACTTTTTTTTGTGCCAAATTTGACATTGACATTGTGCCAAATATAGCATTGGAGATGGTTTTACATCAACAAATTAGTGTACCATTTCTCATAAATGAAATTCGTAAAACAAATCTTAGACTACTTAATGTAAAAAGAAGAAAACAAAGTCCGAGTTTCGAACCTGCACGGCTGCATGACACATGGAGTAAAAAGGAACAAAAATAAAATTACTTAAATGGCCCTAAACGAGTCTAGTCATCATTGGCTCACGCAAGTACCCACCAATCAAACTTCAAAACTCGTTGTCTATTTCAGTAAATCTAATCATTCGAACTAGTTAGGGTTTTAACAAAAACCACTCTGTATATACTTGTGCTTCATTGCATAAACAACTATCTACGCCTGCTTTGCCTCCGCTTCTCTACTCTCTTATCTTCTCCATCACTTCACTTGCCTGCATTTCACTGTTGTCTAATACGGCGAACCTTCTCTTTAACAAAAACCACTTCTGTTCTTTTGACTACTCCGATGATACGGCCTCACACGTGTGTGCGGTGATATAGTACGCAATAACTCAGGTAACTGGATTTACTCTGTTTTTCTTTCTGTTTCATGTATTTTGGCTTTTAGAAATCTGTTAATGGCATTCATTTGATGTTTATCTAACGCAAAATCAACTTTAACTGACAGATGCGACATGGGGTTAAGTCGATCTGCGGAATTTCTTTCGTAGATTTACTTTGATTGGCCGAAGCTGCCTTCGCTCAGGTAACCATGGTGTTACAAGCAAGTGTTTTTGTTTAATCTCTTTATGTACATATTTATTTATAAATAAGATCTTTTTTGTTTACATGATTGTTACAAAAGTGAAAGTGTTATTGTTTTGATCTAGAAACATTATTGGAGCATAATCATATATGTATGTTGTTGTGTGGCTCCACATCTGAGTCAGCAGCAGGTGCCCATTAATGGCAACCCGTCTGCCGCTTGGAGCCCATATTAATTTTACCGGAAGAAGATCCTTGAGACTCATTGTTGTTTCAAGATACAATTACTTGGTTACATAGATCCACATTTTATATCTGGGTTCTTCTAAAATGTTTCAATGTAGATTTGTACTGTATTTTGATTAGGCCCCTTTTGTTATTTTCATTCATTCCAGGACAATTAACATTTAGCATGCTATCAAATTTCATGATGGAATAATGTTTTTGATAGAAAAATCTCAGTTATCTGAGAAAATAATGTATGATAATTGGTTAATGGCACTTAGTAAGACACGGGTGATTGTTTATCAATCCAAGACAAGCCACCTTTTGCATGGTGCCTAAACTTAGCTACTGACACGATTGGAGGGAGCCGATTCTATATGGTTTCCTTCAAATTTAAAGGAGCTACATTCATAATTCTATCATATTTCTGCAATCATTTGTGGATCATTGTGTTAGATTTTGAATTTGTAGTTGGTGACTGAGTGCGGTATATATAGCTCATCGACTAAGGGGATCGGTTTGGGTGAGGAAACACTTAGTTTAGGCTCTATATATCAGAGTCAACAGCAAGAGCCAGTTCATGGTGCCTTGTCTGCCGCTTAGAGCCAATAGAAATTTGCCGGAATAAGATAGCTTGAACTACACGTTTTTTTCATGCTACAATTTTTCGCTACAGTTTTTTCATCTCTTGAGTTTTTCTGCTTTATAAATTATAACCTATACTTTCTTTCATACTCATTACTCATGAGGCTGTTTATTTTTTAGCTTTCATGCATCTGCTATTTTTGAGTCTGACCCTTAATTTTTTCCATACCTTTTGAATGTGCAATTAAATTACATATCTCTCTTCGTACTTCTATCAAGTCTTTGCTCTTTCTCATGCTTTTTGTATTAATTTGTTTTGCATTTTAGATTGTTCATCAGCAATTAGACATCTATCCTTCTCTCCCTACCAAATATTGTGTCCTTGTAATTGCTTTGTGACTTCTGTTTTATTATTATTATTTTGCAGATTCCATGAGATAAATAACCAGCAAAAAATAGAGCTGATTTGAGGCTCGGTTCTGATCAAGTGGCATGCACAAAGGAAAGCAAATTACTAGAGCATGCCTCACTTTTTGAATCAATAATTCAACTCTTTATCAGATGGGGATTCTTTGAATGAACTAATACACATAATTGCAGCAACAGATGGTTCAAACTGCAATAAATAATCTTCTATTCTCTGTTGAACTGCCAAAAATAGAGCTGATTTGAGGCTCGGTTCTGATCAAGAAGCTTCGCAGGAGACTCTAGGGGTTCTATAAAACATGTTTGGTGCTTACAAACAATACAATACTCAACACTGCTTAATAACTTGAGTCAGAAGTTCTGTTCTAAAATGATTCAAGGATCAACCTGATATGTTTCTAAAAACAAATTTTTTTAACAGGTTTATTTTTAGCTATTTCTAATCCCGCACAGCATGAAATCAATGACAGTAAAAATGAAATTAGTGCTACATTATTCAAAAGAATTTTGAACTCTGCCTGGACCTCATAAGTTGCCTAGAAGATATTTTCTTATCACAAATTAGAGTTAATAATTTTCAACATATAGTATTATTGGGCTGTATTTGTGAAAATCAGCAACATACAATATGATTTGATTACAACCAGAATGCTATAAAATAATAATAATAATAATTAAACAAGAAAGCTAGATGTAATGACACTTGGGGAGATGATCTACAATGAAATAGTAAAACGAAGTCATCCATGTTTCAACAGCATAGAACCATGTCCGTCGCCAGTAAGGATTTATAAACAAAACAGTAACAATTGCCAAGAGCACAATTGCATAAGTCACTGTAAAACTGATGTAGAAGATGTTCATGTCCATGAAATCATTTTCATCTCCGATGTCACTTGAATTAGTTGGCAACAAAGTCGGTGATTTAATTTCAACACAACTTGGCAGTGGCAGACCACAAAGAAGAGGATTTCCCTTGTAGCTACTAGCAGTAAAGGTAGCAAATTGAGCAACTAGCCCAAGGGTCCTTCCAGATAAATTATTATATGCTACACTGAAAACTGCCAGGAAAGATAGTTCAACAAGTTGATGAGGGATTATCCCACTCAAATTGTTGTAGGAAAGATCTAAGCTCTCAATTTGTTTGAGATTCGAAAATGTTGACGGGATTGATCCGGTCAAATTGTTGTGGGACAGATTCAATGTATGGATCATGGCAAGGTTTCCAATTTGAGGAGGAATGACGCCCGTTAGTTTATTGCATGAGAGATCAATTCCAGACATTTGGGTGAGAATTTTCCCATGGTAAAAGTAGGATATGGTCTTCGTTCTAAACTCTACAATCTCTTCCTTTCCCATTAACAAAGAAGCTGTCTGATTTATACTTGAATCATAGTAACTTGGAGGTGGCACGGCAAAATCTCTGTCATGAAGTGCAGTCATAAGACAATGAGGAACATTCCCGGAAAGATTATTATGGGAAAGATCTATCAACCGTAACCGATCCAATTGGCATAATTGAATTGACACCCTACCTTGAAGATTGTTATTATTCAAGATAAGGTAGGTCAAGTTAAAAAGCCTACCAATCCAATTTGGGATGCTACCATTTATGTGGTTATAGCCAAGATCTAGAGTCACTAGAGAAGAACTATTACGAAATGAATCTTGTAATTCTCCCTGTAACATATTTCTAGACAAGTGAACTTGTTTAAGTGAGGAAGGACCAAAACAAGATGGCACATCCGAGATACTATTTCCAGCAAGGTTCAAAACTTGAAGATTTTCCAATTGACAAAACTCTGGTGGAATTGGACCTTCGAGATGATTATTAGGCATTACAAGCTCTCTCAATCTTGACATATTTCCCAACCAACCTGGAATCTTACCAGAGAGTTGGTTATCACTGAGATATAGTCCATATAAGGAGGTGTTGGATAAGCTATCAGGGATCTTTCCAGAAAAGTTATTGCCATCCAATTGTAAATTCAACAAGTTTGTCAATTTGAAATTTGAAGAGAAAATCTGACCTTGAAGGCTATTGTTTGATAAAACAAGGAATTGTAAAAAGAAGCAACCCTCGGCCAAGTGCTCTGGTATTTCGCCTGACAAGTGATTGTGGGATAAGTCCAAACTTATCAACGACTTCATATCACCAATTGAAGGAGGTATGTTCCCCTCTAAAGCATTTCCGGAGATATTTAAAATTGTTAATCCTGGAAGATATGCTCCAACTTCGGCAGGAATGTGTCCGTTGAAGTTATTCATGGAGATGTCTAACGTCATTAAATTCAGATGAGAATGAATTGGCAACGGGAGAGGTCCCGTTAGAGAATTATTGAGTAGAACAAGATGCAGTAATTGTGTATTATTCTCTAACAACCAATATGGAAACACCCCTGTGAAGTTATTGTGAGACAGATCAACTGCTTGCAAGTCATGTTGATGGTACAGGAATTTGGGGAATGTGCCTTTGCAACCAGATATTCTGATGGAATTTAATTGGAATTTTGGGGCCAAAGAATATAACTCTGTTTCAGTATATAGGTCGTTGTTCTTACAGGAGAAACTCTTGAGTTTGGAATGATTGAAAAATGGTTCAAGTGAAATTGGGATTCGAAAGTCATTATATGAAAGTTTGAGTTGTTGGATGGATATCAAAGCCATGAGAGGTGACAAGGAGATGTTCCCAGTAAATTGATTGGAAGAGATATCTAATTCTTCAAGGGATGTCAAATTTCCAAAACAAGGCGGCAGGGCACCCTTTAGGTGATTACCAGAGAGATCTAATACTTGAAGGGATGTCAAATTTCCAAAACAAGACGGCAGGGCACCCTTTAGATTATTACCAGAAAGATACAGCTCTCGTAGATGCACCAGCTCACAAAGACCGCCTGAAATATATCCTTTCATAAAAGGTTTAGGTTGAATTTTTAATTGATAATTAAAATGATTTAATCACAGAGAGAGAGAGAGAGAGAGAGAGAGAGGTTTATTAACCTTGATCAGGAAATGTGCCTTCCAAATTACAATACGATAATGATAAAGTGTCAAGAGATGTCAAACGTCCGATGCTTTGTAGAACACTGATGTTGAGATTAGTGCCATCCATGAATAAATTTTTCAAATTCTTCAAATTAGACAAATCTATACAAACAAAACCAAATATACATTAATATTTATTTGAGGAAATATATAGCTCTTAAAATTAATATATACTTGAGGAAATTCTCAAAAATATTCCAATGAAAAATATATATTTGATTAGGAAATGTGCCTTCCGGATTACAACTTTGTAATGATAAGGATCTCAATAGAAGTCAACAATCCAATGCTTTGTAGAATGCTAATGTTGAGATTAGTTTCATTCAAAGGTGAACCCAATAAATATTTATCATCCAGTTAAATTTTATATAACTCAATATATATTTATCATCCGGCTAAATTATATATATATATATTCTTTTTTTTTTCCCTCAATATGCATTAGCATTATAAAGTTAGCTCCTTAACTATCAATAGTTGGATTTATAACTTTTGTTTAGTCAATATATTATAATGTCTAATTAATAGCTCACAAACTCTCACATTAAATTTATTAAATTCGGTATGCACCGGAGACAACTCTTGTGATTTTCTTCCTTAATGCACATCTATATAAAAAAGTCAATGCAAGACATGCGAGCCATTAATTAAGAATAATAAAACTTTTTATATAATTCTTGATGAAAGTATTTGTTTGTTTATTTTAATAATAAGATGACACCAATTTAATAAAGAACTACTCAATAATAATAAAATACATGTTAAAATTTATGTACAAACAATTATTTAAATTTACAGTTCAAAATATTTTTTTATTTAAACTTACAAATGATTTAATTCTATAATGTTAGAAGCCATAATATTATGTGTATTTTAAAACTTACTTTGATCTACAAAATATTTATGTTGTATTAAATTTAGATAAAAATATTATATCCTTATAATATTGTCAAACCGTAGGGACTTTTTGTGTAATTAACCTTTTTATAAATATGCATTTGGGTTATCATACATGTACAAAAAAATTCAAATTAGACAAATCTACAAACACAAAACTGAATATACATTAATGTTTAACAAGATTTATTTAAGCTAAATTGGATGATAACCCAAATGCAAATTTATTTAAGCTAAACCGAATGTACAGAAAAGGTAGTGTATGACTTTATGAGACTGAGATATATAAATTCAAATATAAGTTTTGATATTTTTCAATTTAACATATATATTATTTTCTCGATCTATTATTATTTTAAGATTGTTAAATAATAAAATATTTGAACTTTTTATTTTTTTTACTGAATAAACCTAAGCTATAAGACACTAGTCAATTAACAGAAATTTATTTATAAAAAAGGTAAAACAAACATCAGTAGATATGGTTAATAGAAAAAAGAAACACAATTGAAAATATATGTGCCGGGTCTTGGATCTCTTGGTTAAAGAAATCTAAAATTGTGCAACTCTATAATTGAAAAAGAGCAGTAACATTACTTAAATGAAGATCACTTAAATGAAGATATATAGGACTTCTATGTTGCAAACCATCTCATGTCCAAATTTATCCACATCATGATAAAATCTTGATGAAATTTATGAATTTTGATGAGATTTTTGTACCATGCATGCAAAAAATCTCATCAAAATTCATTACATTTCATCATGGTATGGATGGTTTGTACTTGAGAATTCTCTCTCTCTCTATCTCACTATACATATAATGGAAGTTAACATAATCTAACATACTTACCTGGACTGCTCATTATTCCACTAAAATTATTATTGCCAAGGTCAAGTGTCTTCAAAGATGGGAACAACCTTAATGATTGCAACAAGGTTTTTCCATCATGAATGCTGACATTCCATAGACTAAGATATCGCAAGTTACTCGAACTTACACCGTTACCTGTAAGTGGAAAGATATAAAAAAAAAACTTATCTTCAATGTGTTAACTATAGAAATTGATTGTTGCAACAAAACCGCACTTTTTTAATGTTTATTAATTTAAATTTAAGAATTAGATTATATTTAGTTTAAAGGAAACATTTCTGATTTATTGAGCTAATTGGATAGACAAAACCACCATATTCAAAGTAATCAATTTTTCTTTAATTAATACCTTTTGTGGTCACTAATTTGTTTATCTGATTATCGCCCAGGAACAACACCTCTAAATTGCTCAAAGAATCAAATATTTCTGATAATAGTTAAACAGAGTTAGTGAAAAAGCACAAAATAATAAAAATAAAATAAAAGAAGATGAAGCATAACAATTATTTTGCCATCCAGCTATTAAAAACAAAGTAAATATATATATCACAAACCACAAGACAAAACTCAGTTCATCAACACAACCCAGATTCAATTAAAGTTGAAAAAAAAAAAACCTAAAAAATCAACTACATACACAGCAAAATCTAACACAACACACACATTGAAAACCCCATAAAAATCCCACAATCTTCAAATATCATCCTAGTATCCAGCCATCATCAATTTTGAAAAAAAAAAAAAAAAATCTGATGGAGAGATGAAGAACAGTGGAAAGGATTCGATGCAGATGGGGCATTGATGGCGAGGCAAATGAAGGTGTATGAGATGGAACGTTGATGGGGATATTCTCGGTGGAGGAGTTGTGCGAGGTGTGGATGAGGGCAATATTCTCTGCGCCGACGGCGGTGATGGCGAGGCAAAGGAAAGGATCTGGTGGAGCGACATGGTCCATCAATGGAGGACTAGATGCATCGACCTGGTCCATCAATTGAGTAGGTTTGATTCGTTTGACGAAGAAGATGATTTCTTTTTTCAGATGGAAGAAAAAAAAACAACATTAAATATTTTCGGGATCTAATTTTCTGGGTGTTTGTGGATGGATAGATCTCAAAGTTTTCTTGAGATCTATGTAGTCCAAAAATGGCGAAAGTTCAAGACTCATCTCTGTTGCAAAAATGGAGATGGAGGAAGAGAGAGAGTTTGGAGAGAAAACGTGAGTGAGTGAGATAAAAGAAGGAGAGAGAGAGAGAGAAATTGGGCAGAGTGTACTTTTTGGACAGTGTGTGTAGTATTTTTTAATTAATTAATTAATTTTTTTTTTTTTGCCTTTTCCGTTGGATTATAGAAAACTTGGAAGATTGTGTTGGAATAAGAGTTGAAAAAAAATTATAAACAAACCCGACAAGAGAGGACCACTAAAATTTATGAGATTAAAATGAGAATTTATAAATAACATCTTCTTCTAAATCGAAGCATATTTTATTTAGTTTAATAATTTCTAAGTGTGATAACCAGTTAGGCCGTGATCATAGAATTGTTATGTGGGGGATAAAGAAGACAAAGATTATGTTAACTCTTTTAATTCAAAATTCAAGATGGGTATGAGTTAATTAATTATAGGTTAAACGGCTTTTATTTATTTATTTTTCTTAAAAAATAAAAATAAAAATTATTAACTTTAAATATCGTGCTATTATATATATTTGAAGAAAATCTTTAATATGACGGTCCCATTGCCACTTGGTGATAACGTCCAATGAGATTGCACAATTTATCTCATGAACAAAAATATATATTATTAAACCATAATTTGGTGCAATCTAATTGGACGGGTCTCACCAAGTGGCAATAAGACCGTACCATTGAATATTTTCTCATATATTTAAAGTAAAAAAGAAAAAGGCATTATGTTATAATATTGAAAATAAAGTAACTTTAATAGACAGATCTCGGTAAGAACTCCAGGTTCAATTGCAACATTAGAAATACTAACAATTTTTTATTGTAAATATGTAGTAAATAAATTTATATTCATATATAAAATATATATATATATATATATATATTATACGTGCCTCTATATATATATATATATATATATATATATGAAGATAAAACAGAGGAGAAATGAAGATGAAGCATAATAAAACAGATATTAAGCAGCAAAATAATAATAATATAAGAAGACGAAGCATTACAATTGTTTTGCCTCATCCAGCTATTAAAAACAAAGTAAATATATACATGAAGATAAAGAAGAGGAGAAATTAGTTTAATAACCTGATAAATCAACACATCCTTTCAACCCAACTTCAAAGAGATACAATGTTTTTAATGATGAAAATGAGCTTAGAGATGATAAGATGCTATTGTTGAAGTTGTTACCACTTAAATCCAGAAACTCCAAATTACTCAATCTTAAACCTGTAAAAAGAGAATCAGCTATTACATAAACTATTTCAAGAATTAATTTGAAAACTAAACTAATTGTATCAATCTAAACAATCTCTAAAACAACCGTTGAAATTAATGAACAAAGCAGTTGTCAAATTTTTTTTGAACAAATCACGATCCCTTACTTCTATTTTTCTCCAATAACAAGTTAAAAGTTATATTTTCCTAATTATTAACATTAATTTAATTATTAAAAGATTTAATGGGTCTTTCAGTGATGGAATGAATGAATGACCTCTAGAAATTAAACAATCAAATTTTGCTTTTGTCAATATGTTTGGGAAACACAATTTCATTAATCTCATTAATTTCTGCTTGATTCCAAAAACAGTAATTTGTTATAAGAGTCTTATTCTAAAATGGGTGCAAAGAAAGTCTGGTAAGAAGCATCACATGTAAATAATAGATTTTTTTTGTCTCTACCAACAATTTGAGGGGGTAAAATGATTTGCTCAAAGAATCCAATTCCAAACTTTTAGCTTCATTAAAGGTCATATAAAATCCATTTTCTTCAAACTTAGAGCCTTATTGTGTTGAGAGAGAGAGAGAGAGTAGGTAAAAATAAAGATTACCTTGAATATCAACTATTCCATTCAATTTGATATAAGATAGAGATAAATTTTTTAACGATGAAAGAGTATTTAGAGATGATAAAATGCTACTGTTGAAGCTATTTCTACTTAAATAGAGCGCTTCCAAGTTGCTTAATGTTGACAACTTATCAAAACCTGTAACATGAGAAAAAACAGTTTCATTAGGTATATCAATTAATTAGTAAATCAAAGTATCAAACTAATTATATTATTATCTATACTTTCTTAAAGAAAGTAGTGTTTGATGAACTCCAAAGACTACATAAGGGTAATATTTGATCAAAACATGCAAGGAAATTGTTTAAAATATATAGACAAGTGTGTAGGATAGTGTAACAAATTATTCATTAATTAATGTTTAAAATTAAGAATTAGACAAGGATGAAAGGCCAGGAATGCCACCTTCATTCTCAACACAACCGGCTATTTGATTGAAAGATAAGTCAAGCAATTGTAGTTGTTGGAAGGGAGAAAACAAAGAAGCATTTAGATACCATTCTCCCATTTCCGAATTCAGTCCCCTTGTATTGAAAAGATCAAGTGAGATGACTCTGCCGGTGGCATCGTTGCACTCAACCCGCCAATCCCATTGACAACAATCTGAATTGTGATCTCCCTCAACCCAACTGTTAAGTTTGTGAAAAGTATTGAAGAAAGGTTTGAGTTGCAAGAGAGCAAATCTCTCTTGTTCCAGACACCCCTCACTCCATCGACTTTCTAATGATACAATAGTAATCAATACAACTACAAATACCCACATCCATGGCTGCTTCTTTAAACCCATCTCAATACACACTTTAATATTTTCCAGGTAGAATCTACTACCTTTGCAATTAACAAGAGAGACTATTTATAATCACATGGATGGCTTCTTCTATTAGTTAAACTCAATTTTAAAAATGACATATAATTGACTATTCTCTTTTCAAAGGCTCAGCATTAATAATTATTTAAATATAAAATTGTGCATATGATGTCCATTTAGATTGTATTAACTTTTCTTTATTTGAGGACCACTTGTGCTTGACCTGGAGTCAACCTAAAAAATATCTTTAATCTCTCTGCAGTTTCCTCTGCCTAAATACCATTGAGTATTGATGCTTTAGCATTGTTATGTCCATTTTGATCAGCCCCCGAAAAGATAATAATAAATACAAGATTTATAAGTTATGGTGTAAGCAATTAATTAATTAGAGAAATATGAAGGTTTACTGTCAAATGTAGCAGCATTCTCTATTTTTTTTTTTTTTTTTTGTTTAATGTCCATTTATGTCACTGCTAGAAAAACAATAGCAGTTCGTTTTGTAGTTATATAATTTTTTTTGGACATATGTTAGCAAATAATGTTAAGCGGCACACTTGCAAGTTAATGTATTTAGGCATTTAGCAATATTTCTCAAATAAATTAAGTATAATTGTAATAAAGAAGGAAGATACGATCAAACCACATAAGTTGGCATTATTTTCCAGTTTGATTGATTGTGATGCCTGGCCACTTGGGTTGTACTTATTATCAGCCTTTCATTATTATCACTATATTTAATGCTGTTAGTGCATTTATTTACAATTCCATTCCCTATTTTTTTTTTCAATCGAACGTTGGATTAAACTCCAAGACTTTTTTTTTTTGAAAATTACGATTGTATAAAAAGGCAAAGTTGCCAAGCAACAACAGAAGAAGGAGGACAATGACAACAGCCAGCAACAACAAAAAACCGCGACAGGATCAACACTACACAAGCCTGTCGCTGGATTTTGAAAAGGGCTGCACCAGACCAAGCCACCACCACACCCAAAAACCTCCCAGAAACAAAAACCAAACACCAAAATGTAAGTGGACCCTGGATTCATTTACAAATAAAATAATAGTTATAATTTCAGATCCTTGGGATGCATTTTATGCATATAGTTTGCAGGCTTTCCACGATAAGACTTTGGATTTTCCATTATATTGTCATAGATTTTACAATTTAAAAATAAAATAAAATAAATAACAAGGCCACAATGTCCCATCCTCCGTGAACAAGATGGGCAACTAATTGAAAAGTCATAGAAATCATCATCAAGAAACACAAATAACGCGGTTTGAGGAATTGGCTACGGTTCGCAAGAAAAAGTGTTGGCTACGGTGCCAACCGGAACAACTCCATGGTATCTTCAACAATATAAGGAAGTTAATTAGAGAAAGCATTATGTTATCTTCAAGACTTCAACAACATCAAACTAATATCAATTAATTATATCATAAAACAAAAAACATGTTACTGATTTTAGAACTACTCTGGGGTCTCATGGACAGATTTAAACACAATTTGAGGAAGAAGATGTGCAGAAGAGTTCATCACATGGTCAGAATATTCTACTACAACATCAAGCTAAAAAAGATGGCACTTTCGGACTAAATTTCATTTTCAAATAGCCATTAAATGGTAAAAAAAATATGAACAACCAAAAAAAAAAAACCTATTATTAAGAAATCATATTTAAAATAAAGTAAATTTGGCTTATTTAAGTTGGTTAGAAACCTAAAAGCCCAAGTTTTGTAGGTAAGTTGAGTGACTTGTATTTAAAGTAGGTAGGTAATCAAAACTCTTTAAGGCATTAGTAAAACCTCTGAATCTATCTGGTTTGCTTTCTTTGTTACCATAAACTTTATCTTCTAAAAGACTACAGGTCACAATTAGGCCATGACTATTTCCCTTTGTATCTAAGAAATAGACAGCAAGAATTGAATGAAACTTTTAAATCCCACACCAATTTATTACATACACAAGAATCATATCCTTTATTATAGTTTACAAAGAACAAGTCAAAACACAACAAACGGATTGTTATGTTATTGGTTCAGTTATTGGTTGGAACATATGCCACCTAAATCTAGAT
The DNA here is from genome assembly GCA_030490815.1 of Acer saccharum. Classification (NCBI taxonomy): domain Eukaryota; kingdom Viridiplantae; phylum Streptophyta; class Magnoliopsida; order Sapindales; family Sapindaceae; genus Acer; species Acer saccharum. Next base: position 40,196,188 of record CM059871.1, read on the forward strand.
CCAAAGCGGATTCCCAACTCAACTTGAGTTCAATTTTCAACCAGAAAAGCTTGTTATATTCACCAACACAACCACAATCCACAACATCAAAACTCAACCACAATTACGTACAAGATTGTTATATTCTTGTCATTTTAACTAATATGGGAAATTATCTAGAAAAATTTAGCATACATACAAAATAACCAAGAACACTTGGAATATATAAACAGATGTGAATTACCAAACTATAATTACAATTATTCAAAATTAAGCATATAAACCAGATAACATCAAATGAAATCTGACAACTATTCATCTGAAACCATGATTATATCACAAACCCACCAAAAAATTACACACTACAACTAAAATAAAACATAAATCATGATGTTTGATAAATAAAAAAAATCCACATACACGAAAATTTAAAAAAAAAAAAAAAAAAAAAAACAATATAATAAACTGATTTCTTGCATGAAGAGTGAACTAGAGCATGAAAATGAGAAAGATTTACCTTTGAGCAGAAAGTGAAGAAATAGCGGAACTGGAGTTGTGCTGGAGATGGGTGTTGACGTTCGCCGGTTGCTGACGAGCGGACGGCGACAGTCGGAATGGATTCGGGTTGGGTGGGTTATCGGGATAGTTTCAGGTTAAGGCATAGAATTTGGGGTTTTCTCCTGTTGTGTTGTATAGTTGTTAAGTCACTTTTGCCCCCACATACAAAAATAAAAAATAAAAAATAAAAAATATATTTTGAGTGGTGTTATTGGCACACTTACCGGTCTATTCATGTCCAATTTTTTATTATATAGTATTTTTTTTTTTTTTTTCATTTACCAAAATTATTAAAGAGACATACAATTTAAGGGAAAAAAAATCTTCTACAAAAATCTATTAAAACCCCATATTCCTTTTCCAAAAAAAAAAAACCCACGTTCTTGTTATCCGTTTCTCTGAAAAAATATATTCTTAACTCTTAAACCTTAAAATTTACTTCTTATACACATGCAAATTATTATGGAAGAGTCTCAGAAAAATATCAAGCATATAAAAGAATTGTCTGAGAACAATATCAAACGTCTACAATAATTGTACGTTTAACAATGATATTAAACATATGCAAAAATTGTCTGAAAATGATATTAAGCATTACAAGAATTGTCTGAGAATGATGTCAACCATTTGGATACAATTCCTTCTCTAGAAGTAAGTTTGAAGTTTATTTTTTATTTTTAGAATGATATCAAACTGTCGTTGTGTTGAGCCCGTTATTTTTTTCTGTTTTCTTTTCCACCATGAAATAAGAAGAAGAAAAAAAACTCAAAAAAATAAAAATAAGAAGAATAAATAAATCGTTAAATGGAGGTGAGAGAGACGTATACAAAGATTAGATATATAGAAATTAGAGATGGGGTGTATTAAGTGCTTGTTTAATTGAGCTTTCTACTGCCTCAAAAGGTCTACAAACGTCTATTTGAGTTTTTTTTTTTGAGTTGTTTGATTGGGCTTTTGAGATTATCTATTTTAAATTAAGTAGAGGCTAGTAGAATTTAAATCTCTGCTAGGCAAAAGCTCATGGGAGGTACTTCTGCAAAAAGAATTTTTTAAAAAAAGTCTACCAACTAAACATCTATAACTTTTTATTTTTTTCAAAAACTCTATTTCTAATAGATCTACTACAAATAGATATGTTACCAATAGAGGTTTTTTAAAAGCCTAACCAAACAAGCTCTAAGTTTAAAAAATAAGTAAACAAGGTAGTTTTGGAAATAAATCAAAAAAATTAATAACAATATTTATTTTTATTTAATTAAATCAAAATTTTAAAAAGTGGGACATAAATAGACCGTTAGGGTCACTCTTTTAATTTTCTCCTTACAATCCAAATTTATCTTTTAACACTCATTTTCTAAAGAAATTCCATCCAAAAATCTTAAATTTTAAAAAATTCTAAATACACATCATTTTATTCCAGCATTTAAATACCTTTTTCATTTTAAATACCCTTAAATTCAATTGGAAGTATGGCATAAAATTAACTATTCACTTTCCAAAGTCTCAGCATTTAAACATAAATAAGAAAATTAACCTTCCATATTACCTTCTATTCATTTCTATTAATTTGTTCCTAAGTTTTTAAGCTGATTTTTCTTATCATATTTGTTATAATGACATAATTATCCTCATAATCTGAATGCGATTGTTAATTTGTAATGTCCATCTTAACTCTGTCATATATTGAAGTAACCTTGATTTATTTGAGGATTAATTGTAGTGATTGACCCATGCAAAGTCAAGCATAAAAACTCTAATAGATATCAATTAAACGATGTCCATAGAAAGGTATCAAAATTTCAAATTTCTTGGAAGTTATTGCATTTTTCCACACATCAATGTCTCATCATCTCAAATACCATTTACTGCCCTTTTAATAGTTTATGAATTCTCTTCTTTTATTCAATTGAAGAACAAATTATTAGATAATATTGTTTTTGTTTTTTGTTTTTTTTCTTTTTCTTTTTGCACATCACCTCTTAGCAGAGCTGGTAGTGCACTTCCCTTCTACATATGCAGTGAGAGGTTCAAATACTATCATGCGCATTTTACAAACATGTGTGAGGAGTTTTCCCGGCAGTCATAATGTAATATTCTTGTAGTACTTCAAAAAAAAATTTGTTTTTCTTTTTTCTTTTCTAAATTAAAATTGTATTTATTGGATGCTAGTCCATTTTTCCACTCATGTTGCAGAAGACTTTGAATTGGCATCTTACCCTTACGTATAAGTAGGGGTGGGCAGAAGAACCGGGACCAGAATAAACTATAGAAAATATTTTTAAAAAAATTATGTTTGTTTAGTACTCTTTTCCAATTTAGATGAGACTTTGAATTTGGATTAACCCCAAAAACTGTCCCTACTTTGAATTTGTATCAAATGTATTATTGGAGTTGAGGATGATTCTGACTTGTCATCAAAGAAAAAGTTTAGATTTATAGCAACAAGCTTGACAAGTCAAGCATGTCACTACTTGTAGAAATTAAATTTTCCAAAAAGATGTAACACGGTATGTAGAAGCTATTCTATTGGCAAGTCTAGGAAAAAATGATCAAATTTTCCAATATGAAATTTCTTGTAAGTTAGATGAATTAGTTGGTAATCTCATGATGTTTTAGTGTCTAACGTATTGTTTGGAGTTGGAAATGATTCCGACTTGATAATGATATCGAATAAAAAGTTTGACTTGATTAACATCAACCTTAATTGACAAGTCAGGCATGCCACTGCTTGTACAAATTCATTTTTCTAAAATCATATAACACAGTTTGAGCTTTTCTACTATTTAAGTCTAGGAAGAAAGTAATCAAAGTTTTTTTTTTTTTTTTTTGGAATGTAGTTTGCATTTTTTTTCCATAGAATTTTTAAGAGACTTTGCATCTAGGAAATATTTCTTTAACGTTTTCCTATATTTTTCCAACGAGTAAGTACCTAAACTATAAATTTTAATAAAGTAAACTGTTTAAAAAAATAAATAGAAAATAAAGTAAACTTAATTATAAATTTGAAAGTAAAAATAAATGAGTTAAAATGTAAATAACTCGTACATCACTTTTTAGCAGAAATGTTAGTGCACCTCCCTTTCAGTTAGTGGTGGACCCATGAATTTTAATAAGGTGGGGCACTTGAACAAAATAATAATTATATAGAAAAAATACTTAAAAATAAAGGTTATAGTAAAATGAGTTTTACGTATAAGTAGGGGTGGGCAGAAGAATCAGGACCAGAATAAACTATAGAAAATATTATTAAAAAACTTATGTTTGTTTAGTACTTTTTTCCAATTTAGATGATACTTTGAATTTGGATTAACCCCAAAAACTGTCCCTACTTTGAATTTGTATCAAATGTATTATTGGAGTTGAGGATGATTCTGACTTGTCATCAAAGAAGAAGTTTAGATTTATAGCAACAAGCTTGACAAGTCAAGCATGTCACTACTTGTAGAAATTAAATTTTCCAAAATGATGTAACACGGTATGTAGAAGCTATTCTATTGGCAAGTCTAGGAAAAAATGATCAAATTTTCCAATATGAAATTTCTTGTAAGTTAGATGAATTAGTTGGTAATCTCATGATGTTTTAGTGTCTAACGTATTGTTTGGAGTTGGAAATGATTCCGACTTGATAATGATATCGAATAAAAAGTTTGACTTGATTAACATCAACCTTAATTGACAAGTCAGGCATGCCACTGCTTGTACAAATTCATTTTTCTAAAATCATATAACACAGTTTGAGCTTTTCTACTATTTAAGTCTAGGAAGAAAGTGATCAAAGGTTTTTTTTTTTTTTTTTTTCTTGGAATTTATTTTGCATTTTTTTCTATAGAGGTTTTAAGAGACTTTGCATCTAGGAAATATTTCTTAAACGTTTTCCTATATTTTTCCAACGAGTAAGTACCTAAACTATAAATTTTAATAAAGTAAACTGTTTAAAAAAATAAATAGAAAATAAAGTAAACTTAATTATAAATTTGAAAGTAATAATAAATGAGTTAAAATGTAAATAACTCGTACATCACTGTTTAGCAGAAATGTTAGTGCACCTTCCTTTCAGTTAGTGGCGGACCCATGAATTTTAATCAGGTGGGGCACTTGAACAAAATAATAATTATATAGAAAAAATACTTAAAAATAAAGGTTATAGTAAAATGAGTTTTACGTATAAGTAGGGGTGGGCAGAAGAATCAGGACCAGAATAAACTATAGAAAATATTTTTAAAAAACTTATGTTTGTTTAGTACTCTTTTCCAATTTAGATGAAACTTTGAATTTGGATTAACCCCAAAAACTGTCCCTACCTTGAATTTGTATCAAATGTATTATTGGAGTTGAGGATGATTCTGACTTGTCATCAAAGAAAAAGTTTAGATTTATAGCAACAAGCTTGACAAGTCAAGCATGTCACTACTTGTAGAAATTAAATTTTCCAAAAAGATGTAACACGGTATGTAGAAGCTATTCTATTGGCAAGTCTAGGAAAAAATGATCAAATTTTCCAATCTGAAATTTCTTGTAAGTTATATGAATTAGTTGGTAATCTCATGATGTTTTAGTGTCTAACGTATTGTTTGGAGTTGGAAATGATTCCGACTTGATAATGATATCGAATAAAAAGTTTGACTTGATTAACAACAACCTTAATTGACAAGTCAGGCATGCCACTACTTGTACAAATTCATTTTTCTGAAATCATATAACACAGTTTGAGCTTTTCTACTATTTAAGTCTAGGAAGAAAGTGATCAAAGGTTTTTTTTTTTTTTTTTCTTGGAATTTATTTTGCATTTTTTTCTATAGAGGTTTTAAGAGACTTTGCATCTAGGAAATATTTCTTGAACGTTTTCCTATATTTTTCCAACGAGTAAGTACCTAAACTATAAATTTTAATAAAGTAAACTGTTTAAAAAAATAAATAGAAAATAAAGTAAACTTAATTATAAATTTGAAAGTAATAATAAATGAGTTAAAATGTAAATAACTCGTATATCACTTTTTAGTAGAAATGTTAGTGCACCTCCCTTTCAGTTAGTGGCGGACCCATGAATTTTAATCAGGTGGGGCACTTGAACAAAATAATAATTATATAGAAAAAATACTTAAAAATAAAGGTTATAGTAAAATGAGTTTTACGTATAAGTAGGGGTGGGCAGAAGAATCAGGACCAGAATAAACTATAGAAAATATTTTTAAAAAACTTATGTTTGTTTAGTACTCTTTTCCAATTTAGATGAAACTTTGAATTTGGATTAACCCCAAAAACTGTCCCTACTTTGAATTTGTATCAAATGTATTATTGGAGTTGAGGATGATTCTGACTTGTCATCAAAGAAAAAGTTTAGATTTATAGCAACAAGCTTGACAAGTCAAGCATGTCACTACTTGTAGAAATTAAATTTTCCAAAAAGATGTAACACGGTATGTAGAAGCTATTCTATTGGCAAGTCTAGGAAAAAATGATCAAATTTTCCAATCTGAAGTTTCTTGTAAGTTAGATGAATTAGTTGGTAATCTCATGATGTTTTAGTGTCTAACGTATTGTTTGGAGTTGGAAATGATTCCGACTTGATAATGATATCGAATAAAAAGTTTGACTTGATTAACAACAACCTTAATTGACAAGTCAGGCATGCCACTACTTGTACAAATTCATTTTTCTGAAATCGTATAACACAGTTTGAGCTTTTCTACTATTTAAGTCTAGGAAGAAAGTGATCAAGGTTTTTTTTTTTTTTTTTTTTTTTTCTTGGAATTTATTTTGCATTTTTTTCTATAGAGGTTTTAAGAGACTTTGCATCTAGGAAATATTTCTTAAACGTTTTCCTATATTTTTCCAACAAGTAAGTACCTAAACTATAAATTTTAATAAAGTAAACTGTTTAAAAAAATAAATAGAAAATAAAGTAAACTTAATTATAAATTTGAAAGTAATAATAAATGAGTTAAAATGTAAATAACTCGTACATCACTTTTTAGCAGAAATGTTAATGCACCTTCCTTTCAGTTAGTGGCGGACCCATGAATTTTAATCAGGTGGGGCACTTGAACAAAATAATAATTATATAGAAAAAATACTTAAAAATAAAGGTTATAGTAAAATGAGTTTTACGTATAAGTAGGGTTGGGCAGAAGAATCAGGACCAGAATAAACTATAGAAAATATTTTTAAAAAACTTATGTTTGTTTAGTACTCTTTTCCAATTTAGATGAAACTTTGAATTTGGATTAACCCCAAAAAACTGTCCCTACTTTGAATTTGTATCAAATGTATTATTGGAGTTGAGGATGATTCTAACTTGTCATCAAAGAAAAAGTTTAGATTTATAGCAACAAGCTTGACAAGTCAAGCATGTCACTACTTGTAGAAATTAAATTTTCCAAAAAGATGTAACACGGTATGTAGAAGCTATTCTATTGGCAAGTCTAGGAAAAAATGATCAAATTTTCCAATCTGAAATTTCTTGTAAGTTATATGAATTAGTTGGTAATCTCATGATGTTTTAGTGTCTAACGTATTGTTTGGAGTTGGAAATGATTCCGACTTGATAATGATATCGAATAAAAAGTTTGACTTGATTAACAACAACCTTAATTGACAAGTCAGGCATGCCACTACTTGTACAAATTCATTTTTCTGAAATCATATAACACAATTTGAGCTTTTCTACTATTTAAGTCTAGGAAGAAAGTGATCAAAGGTTTTTTTTTTTTTTTTTTTTTCTTGGAATTTATTTTGCATTTTTTTCTATAGAGGTTTTAAGAGACTTTGCATCTAGGAAATATTTCTTAAACGTTTTCCTATATTTTTCCAACGAGTAAGTACCTAAACTATAAATTTTAATAAAGTAAACTGTTTAAAAAAATAAATAGAAAATAAAGTAAACTTAATTATAAATTTGAAAGTAATAATAAATGAGTTAAAATGTAAATAACTCGTATATTACTTTTTAGTAGAAATGTTAGTGCACCTCCCTTTCAGTTAGTGGCGGACCCATGAATTTTAATCAGGTGGGGCACTTGAACAAAATAATAATTATATAGAAAAAATACTTAAAAATAAAGGTTAAAGTAAAATTAGTTTTACGTATAAGTAGGGGTGGGCAGAAGAATCAGGACCAGAATAAACTATAGAAAATATTTTTAAAAAACTTATGTTTGTTTAGTACTCTTTTCCAATTTAGATGAAACTTTGAATTTGGATTAACCCCAAAAAATGTCCCTACTTTGAATTTGTATCAAATGTATTATTGGAGTTGAGGATGATTCTGACTTGTCATCAAAGAAAAAGTTTAGATTTATAGCAACAAGCTTGACAAGTCAAGCATGTCACTACTTGTAGAAATTAAATTTTCCAAAAAGATGTAACACGGTATGTAGAAGCTATTCTATTGGCAAGTCTAGGAAAAAATGATCAAATTTTCCAATCTGAAGTTTCTTGTAAGTTAGATGAATTAGTTGGTAATCTCATGATGTTTTAGTGTCTAACGTATTGTTTGGAGTTGGAAATGATTCCGACTTGATAATGATATCGAATAAAAAGTTTGACTTGATTAACAACAACCTTAATTGACAAGTCAGGCATGCCACTACTTGTACAAATTCATTTTTCTGAAATCATATAACACAGTTTGAGCTTTTCTACTATTTAAGTCTAGGAAGAAAGTGATCAAAGGTTTTTTTTTTTTTTTTTTTCTTCTTGGAATTTATTTTGTATTTTTTTCTATAGAGGTTTTAAGAGACTTTGCATCTAGGAAATATTTCTTAAACGTTTTCCTATATTTTTCCAATGAGTAAGTACCTAAACTATAAATTTTAATAAAGTAAACTGTTTTATAAAATATATAGAAAATAAATTAAAGTTAATTATAAATTTGAAAGTAATAATAAATGAGTTAAAATGTAAATCACCCGTACATCACTTTTTAGCAGAAATGTTAGTGCACCTCCCTTTCAGTTAGTGGTGGACCCATGAATTTTAATTAGGTGGGACACTTGAACAAAATAATAATTATATATAAAAAAAATACTTAAAAAAATGAGTTTTTTATATTAAGAAAAATTGATGATTAGATAAAATAAAATAAAAATAGAACACTTACTCAAGATTAACTAAATAACCTTACATTTAAAAAGAAATAAAAACAAGAAACATGATATTAAAAAATAAATAATAACAAGAGAACAACATAAACTATTAAAAATTACAATATTTATTCTTAAAATAATAAATTACAATATAATTTTATCATAAGAAATTTTGTTTTGTATTTATAATGAATTCACTTTAAATTTATACAAAAATAATTGATTAATAAATATTAATAAACATGTTTTTGAATTTTTTATTCTTCTAATTATTGGTAAATTATTGATTTATTGATTGTGAAAACATTAAAACTATAAAATAATGAAAAATACTAAGGATAAACTAAAATGAATCATAATAATAGATGGACTATTTTAATACAATAAATTAAAACTTGAGATTTTAGGGTTTATTGATTGGATGGATGTGTTAACTATGTCAAACTAAAATTATTAGAAATAATAAAAGTTCAAAATAATAATAGATAATTTAATATAAAATAAAATTGAATTAAGTAGCCACAAATTAAAGGTAATTAAGAAGTTGACACAACCGAAAAAGAGAAAGTGGATTGTTTTGTTTTAGAAGAAGATAAAAATTTGAGAAAGTAATAGGAAAATATGGTAAAATAAAAAAGACATAAAACAAAAATTATCAAAATTGCGGGATAAAATTGAATTAAAGAAAAAACATATTTATTATGTTTGAAAATTGCAAATGGTGAAAGTAGAACCCCTCACAAGCAATATAGGAGACGGACAAACTACCAGTTGAGCTATCAGTTAATGTTGTATACTTGTAGTTAATTTATATATTTAAATATATGAAAACAAAATCATTTTTTTATAAAAAAAAATTGAGGTAGGGCACGGGCCCCACTTGGCTTTAAGGTGCATCCGCCCCTGCTTCCAGTGGTGGTGAGGGGTTTGAGTCCCACAATGTGCATTTTACAAGCATATGTGGAGAGTTTTCTCTCAATTTGTAGGAGTAGTTATCCGGGCTGCATATGTATTGTCTCGACAGTTCTATTGTAATAATTGTAACTTGTAATACTTTAAAAAAAAAAAAAAAAAAAAAAAAAAAAAAAAGGTAAATCACTCATATCACAGTTGACATTAATCATGATTCATAGAGGCAGATTTAGTAGCATGGTTGAATAGGCCTCTGCTCAGTGAAGTTGAGTGTTGTGATTCATCTTTAATGGACCTTGTTTGTTTGGTTCTCTACACAATGTAATTGGGCTTGAATTCTTTAGATACCCAACAAATGCAAAATCAAATCCTCCTTATTTGAGGCCGAAGCGGTGTGTGATCACACTATTTTTATATCTATTTTAGGTCTCTATTTTCTATTATCTTGTGCTTTTTTTTTGGGTAAAACCAGGTTTTTAATGTTGTAAACGAGTATTTCAGGTGAATTGGGGAGTTTCTGAAAGATTGCATAATTATGGAAAAATCAGGGGCAAAAGAGAAAATTTAGAGTCAAGATTTAATATTATGTGTGTTTAAGGAATAATATAGGGGACGTTTCGTAATTTGCTATGCAAATTTGCCATCTGCCACGTTAATTAGTGATGCTGTGCGTTTTGAAGGAGTTGGTTTGGGCCTTTTTAAAAAGCCAAGCCCAGCCTCATTATGACACAATCAAAGATGCAAATTTGGGCCGCTATTTACACCGCGGCCCTCCTGTAAGCACACCCCTTTTAGAGGGGTATTTGTGTCCTTTCACGCCATTTTTCATGCCCTAACTTCTTTTCCATAAGGGTACGGATATTGACACCCATAAAAGTTATTAGTACACCCATTTTATAAGTACACCAATGTCTAAAATTTAAAAAATAAATATTACTATAAGCACCCATTATAATGCCAATAGTACCCTCATTGAAAAAAAAAATCATTTTAATACATATTATTTATAAACACTATTAAATTATTATCACACCCAATTTATAAAAAAAATCAATTTTTTTTAGAATCAAATCCTCTTTTAATAATGGTCCAATTTACTTTTAGAATTATCTCGAATGTAGGAGATTTATAAAAGGGAATATATGGAACTATATATGAGGCCGAGATTTTCAATCTGGAATTCTCTTATTCATATAGCTAAAAAAAAAAAAAAACTTGTTGATAACTACAGCAATTGTTAAAAATATATATATATATATAGTTTATTGATAGAGTTCATAACTATACATAATAGAAAGACAAAAACAATATGATAATCATGTGATGATGAAAAAGTTTGATATTTGAAATAAAATTAGAGTTTAATTATAGGGTTTATCATAAGTTATATATATATATATATATATATATATATATATATATATATTTAATAAAGAAATATAGTTGAAGATATAAGTGTAATTAATGAGTGTATATAGTATTTGGTTTATTTTTAATTAAAGTAATTTGTCCTTATTGGTAAATTTCTATTATGATATTTTTGTAATTAGATTTTTTAATAAAATATGGGTGTACTAATAGGTTTTATGGGTGTCAATATCAGCACCCCTTCCATAAATGCCCAGCCTTCCGTATTTGAAGAACATAACGAATGGAGAGCTCTTAGCTCTCAAACTCTCAACATTGGCATGTAAGCATATTTTATAGCATTTTAGAAGTTGGATTGCATGTATGTATGAACATTTGTGCATGGTTCTTGATTTCCAAGCTCAATTGAAGTAGATTTGCTTGATTATTGCATAACCTTGCTTGATCTAGCTAGATCTTGTGTTCTTGAGCTTCCAAGTTCTTGTTATTGTCATTCTATGACCATAGGTGGTAATAGTTGATTATATGGTTGAGACAATAGCTTGAAATTGTGATTGACTAGTGAATTGGGTGTTTACTCATATTACATTTATCCCTAAGCATTTCCATTCCATACCCACATCTCTTATTTCATTACCCTTGTTTGACCTTAATTGAGTATTAGTTTATTTAATTAAATTAGTGTTTGTTATCTTGATTTGTAACCAATTTAGTTAGTTCTCAATTAATACACTTCCCAATCTCTCTGTGGACATTAATAACCATATCATTAGGGTACAAACACAACTTTAGAAACAGAAAAATCATAAAAAATTAAAAATATTATAAAACTACATTTCAGCATCGACTGCAGAATCCCTTAGGAAGATGGTCTACAACAAAATAGTAGAAGGATGACATCCATGTTTCAACCATATCAAACCATGTTCGTCATCAATAAGGATTTATAAAAAGAACTGTAAAAGCACAATTGCATAAGATACTGTAAAACTGATGTTGAAGATGTCCATGTCAAAGAAAACACTATCGTCTCCTTTATCGATTGAAGTTCTAGGCATCAATGATGATGGTCCAGTTGTGTCGCAATTTCTAGGCAATGGCAGTCCACAAAGCAGAGCATTTCCCTCATAGCTACTTTCTCCAAACATACCAAATTGTGCAATTCCACTTGAGGTTTTACTAGATATGTTATTATGTGCCGGTCAAATTGTTGCAGGACAAATTCAATGTATAGATCCCGATTAGGTTTCCTATTTGATGAGGAATATCACCCTTTAATTTATTGCATTGATAGATCAATTCCAGTCATGTAAGTTAGGAATTTTCCTCAGTAAAAGTAAGATATAGTCTTTGTTGTGAATTCCTTTAACCAAAACCACTTCTGTTCTTTTGACTACTCCAATGATACGGATTGACACTTGTGTGCGGTGATTTAGTATGCAAGAACTTAGGTAATTGGATTTACTCTGTTTTGCTTTTTCTTTTTTCGTGTATTTTGCCTTTTACAAATATGTTATTGGCTTTCAATATTTGATGTTTATCTAACGCAAAATCAACTTTAATTGGTAGATGCCACATGGGGTTTATGTTTGTGCTTTCATGCATCCACTATTGTTATTTCTAACCCTAAAATTTTTCCTCACCTTTTGAACGTGCAATTGAATTACTTATCTTTCTTTGTATGTATCAAATACATTATTGAAATATAAGATAAATCTTTTACCGTATCAATTGACTCTATATAAAAAATGGGATAACTAGTATAAGAATCATAACTCCATTTATTTGTTTGAATTTTGAAATGAAAATGACTTTTGAATCCTTCAAAATACATAAATATTACACAAAAAAGGTACACATTTTTTATAAGAGGACGGATAGATATGTCATTTGACAATTTTTATTTCTTTTACAATTAATTGTAATTTGAAAAAGACAATTGTATCCTTTATAAATTTAAAAATTACAGAAAACATACATATAAAAAAGATATGTAAAAGGGTGAGAACGTCTTTTTCTTAATTGAATCAGGGGAGGTTTCTGAAGTTTGATTGGTAATTTACCATTTCACTTCAACATTTCCAACCCACCTGAAGTTTTGGTTTAGATTATTTTTTCTTTATTTAGATTACCATTAAATTAAACTTTAATCATAATCTCTTTATTTAGACTTGAATCACCTAAAGTTTTTGAGTTATTCCAACATCCAAAGCATTGAAAGAGCTACATATCAAATCATTACAACTCAAATTTTGGAGACAATTAAAGAGAGTTTATTTGTGTAGAACATTTCCCACAAGAGGGGAAAAGAAAATTAATAGGAAAGACATATGAGATTGCGACAAGCTTATTTTTGAGGGCATGATGTACTTAGAAGATTGACTACTTGAAGAACAAATTGATCCAAACATTTTTTAGAGAAATGTTTGAAGTGAAGTGAAAGTTCATAATTTATTATAATGTAATTGATGTATAAATACATACAAGATCGTATATATTGTATAATGGGAGATATTTCTATACAATTGAATTATGTTTTTTTTAATATTATTATTATTATAATTTGTCATCTCATGATTACATGTTTATAAATTTTTAATCAAATACTATAATATCAATACTATGATTATATATATAAATTTAAACACGTGGCGATTTGCTTGCTCCTACGATGTTGGCTGCGTGGTCAAGCAAACAGAAAGGAAAGCATGCAATTTACTAGAACATGCCTCGCCATTTGAATCAGAAATTCTTTGAACGTGTTCGTCAACAAAATGAACCGTAAGAATATTAGATCAACTTCATAAAAGTCAGTCCTAGTCTACATCTGGCAAGGAGAAACCTTACTCAATAATCTAAAACTAAAACAACAAACACCTGAATAAATAATCTGCAAACTAAAATAGCCAAAATTTCAAATGAGGAAAACAAAAACACCAACCACCCATCTTCGAGTACCATTAAAAGCAACAAGAACAATCAAATGGACAAAGTGGGGGGTGTTTCCAGCATCAGCTTTATTAATACCCAACTCCTCCTGTATAGAGAGCAAGACCATCCTCCGATCTCTTTTTAGGCCGAGCAGGAGGGTCAGCAAAATCACCCTCGGTTGCTATTTTGCTTTTCTTCTTTTCTGTTTTCTTCTCCTTCATCAATTTTGGTTCCACAGTTTCATCTTCATTGGATTTGTGGGTCTTTTTTCCTTCAGGTTTCCTCTTTTTACCAGCAAAGATTTCATCAATCTCATTACTCGATTTTTTCGGCTTCAAAGAAGGCTTTTCATCTCCCACAAGACGGGTCTCTTGATTTTTGCAGGTGTCTTAGAAGAACTACTCGTTTTAGGCATTGAATTGGTCTCAAAGCTGCATACCCAGTTGTTTGATTCAAGAAAGAAAAAAAAAAAGGTCAAAAATCCATATTACTACTAAATGTTCTATTTTCTAAGGGCATACACATGTCAATTTAATAATACCAAAACTAGAGCCACAACAACATGCAGAAATCCAGGCTGGAACAAAACTTGTCATTTTGCATATTTGGTGGCCTACCCAACACCACCATAGATGTGGCTCGTCCTTCCGTGCACCATAGCACCATCGCTGCACATCGGTTCTGCGACCAAAAAAGACATCAGAATTTTCATCTAATATGTTTCTATGGACACAAATGTGATTCTTGTCTGCTCCAAACTCCACTACCAATATGGCAATACTTAATTTCAGAGTCATTGTTCAATATTGTCTCATTCAAGGTCTGCTGCTTATATTTTATGATATTATTAGTATATAATTTGACTTCAATCTTGAACTACTTGTAACAAGAAGAATTAAATGAAAAAAAGTAATTGGCTTAATCGCTTTTAGATCAAATAAATCAACTATAGATAAAAAGTTGATACTCTATAACTATATACAAATATTACAAAAATGACAATATATGTACTAAAAGAAAAGGAATAAAATTTTGTCATGTGTAGATTGTGTATCATATATGTGTGTGCATCTGAAGAATAGAGTGACGAAAGGAAAATGGATAATCTTGTTCTCTCTTACCTCGTGGAAGCTAAAAGGGGCGACTCTCAGGATCAACCATTCCTGCAAAAGAGCTATAAGCCTATAAGAGCCCACACCATGAGGATGCCTATTACAGCAGTTCGGAACACCTTATGACAGCTAGAATCCATGTCAGTATCATCCTAATGCACGAAACGGGGTGATCACAAATCCTCATCATCACCAACATCTGCATATGGCTGTATTCTGTTTGTCTCATTTGTATGTGGTTGCTTATCACGAATGCTAATCTTTGAACATTTAGTGCAAGTGCAGTTGCCACCAAGGTATGCCGGGAGAGTCTGAAGATAATCCGAGAGAACTTTGCGAGCATAACCCCTATGGTTTTCACCTTCTTCTGAGTGCCAGGTTTCAATATCTGAGGGAGAGCCAGATGCATTCATGAATATGAGAGAAAGAGAGTATTATTTAATGCCACAGATACCACACCAAAGACAGAAAAGGAGGAGAAAATGGGGAACGAGAATAAACTATCAAATACTAATCAGGGTAATGAGCTTACTTGAGTAAATGACAGAGAAATAACTCGAACAACAGGAGGAAGACGTATAACAAACAAACAGCCAAGACGGTTAGGAAAATGGTCTTGTAGAAGGGAAGAACAAGACCTCTCAATAATTGCATGGGAATCCTCAAGGGAGATAACCCTACACAGTCCACCAAAACTGTAATATGGGGATTTTCTGCATCAACTAAATGGAGAACTCCGAGTTCTACCCACGATACTGCATTTGCAAACATTCATTGATGTCAAATATCAAATGGAAAAACATAATAACATAGAAATTAACTATTTATTACTAATATTTTATATACCACTTCAAAGTTTACATCCATATCTATGTCAGAAAAAAAAAAAGTTTACACCCACCCATATCAAGAATGAAGACAGATTATCTCAATTTGAGTTCCTTATCTAGGAGCAAAAGGGATTTATTATTCTTAATGTAAGGTACACAAATTACATTTAGTACTTGAAGATAAAACATCATGCTATTATGAACCATTTATGCCTTTAACAAGGCAACTATTTGACATCATTACTATGCTTGGCTTTGTAGTTGATCATTTGACTAAGATTGTGCCAAATGCAATATAATTTCCTTACATAAGGAATTATGCTTATAACCAATAAGTGGCTCGAAGTTGTATACCATAAAACCATTAAAAAGAAATTTTCAGTTTGAAAGACCAAACATTATTTCTCCATTCAAATTATCTTTAGAATAATAGAATATAATACACTTAAAGTCTGCATTTTATAATCTCATTCTATGTGAATTTGATTGGTGATGCTAAGGGGCTTGCTATTGCCTATTGCTTAGGCTAAAACAATAACATACTAATAAGTAACAAGAATACAGAATCTGTATGCCGTCATTTGATGAACTAAGTTACTAACAGACTAGAGTTAGTACTTCAAAAAGGAACTCCTATCATCCATTGATCAGTAAATTAAATTATAACTTATATATAAACAGACACCTAGATCCACGTAAAACATCTAATGGAAAATAATTTGGCCTTGGTCAGAGAAACAAGGGTCATAGGATTGAAGTTTTTCAAGGATGGATTGGTAACCATTCGAGAGGTCAATGGTTTCAGGTCTTTTATTATTCTCCCAAAAAGCACTTTGACTCCAAAACTGACAAAAAAGAAAAAGAAAAAAAAAGAGCTTGCTAATTACATCATTTGATGGACATAGCCCTTCATTTCACAAACTAGCAACCCCAGGGGCTACATGGCAGTTGACCCAAAAAAGTAGAGGCAAAAGGAAACATATTTGATGGGCAGAAAGCATGCAGTTTGCACAGTAGCAAACCCAGGGGCTACATGGCAATTGACTCAAAAATTTATGGAGGAGAATATAAACGTATCTGATGGGCAGCAAACCCTGCAGTTTCGCCTTCTAGGGCTACATGGCAATTGACCCAAAATTTATAGAGAAAAGAAACATACTAACTGCTTGAGAAAACCAAGCCCTGTCATGAGATTGTAAGTGACTAAGTTCAAGCAAGCTATCCCAAGGCGTACTATTAGGCATGGTCGATGCTCCATGTCAAATTCATGCCAAAAGACCATGTTTAACCCAATCTCAAGTTCTTCCTCTGAAAGAATTCTGTAAGTCTCCCTCCAACGATTTGTCTTTTTAATTGAAGCTAGCAAGCATGAAAGATCACCATCTGCAGCAGTATAAAATCTTCGGAGCTCATCTTCATTAATTCTGCATAAACACTACAATGTCATGGTCCACTGCAATAAAAGAAGGCAATAAATACAAAGATAAATATCCATATATTATAGAACAAGTTCCAATCCAGTAGCGTAGGGTTTTGTTTTCAAAGAGATAATAGAAAAAAACTAAAATGTTAAAGGGAATGATAATTTAGTATAATTTATTAGACTTCATATCAAATTTAGGCTCAATAATGAATGGCAGAAAGTTAGTGAAGTTTGAGAATTGAGATGACTTATCGATTTTAATAACAATTAATTATATCATAAAACAAAAACATGTCACTGATTTAACAACTACTTTGGGGTCCCATGGACAGATTTAAACACAATCTGAGGAAGAAGACGTATGGAAGAGTTCATCACATGGTTAGAATATTCTACTACAATATCAAGCTATAAAAAAATGGCACTTTCGGACTAAATTTCCCTTTCAAATAGCCTTTAAATGGTATATAAATATGAACAAGCAAAAAAAAAAAACTACTTTTGAGAAATTGTATTTGAAATAGAGTAAATTTGGCTATTGAAGTTTGGTTAAGAAACCTAAAAGCCCAAGTTTTGTAGGTAAGTTAAGTGACTTGTATTTAAAGTAGGTAGGCAATCAAAACTCTTTAGGGCGTTAGTAAAACCTCTGAATCTTTCTAGTTTGCTTTCTGTGTTACCATATACTTTATCTTCTACCAGACTACCAGTAACGATCGGGCCATGACTATTTCCCTTTGTATCTAAGAAATACACAGCAAGAATTGAGCGAAACTTTAAAATCCCACACCAATTTATTAAATGCTCAACAGGCACACAAATCTTATCCTTTATTATAGTTTACAAAGAACAAGCCAAAATACAACAAACGGCATTGGAGACAAATACTATAAACTTGAGACATTCAACATATCAAAGAATCAATTTAAAGTTCAGTTATTAATTGGAACATATGCCACCTAAATCTAGATCCAAAGCGGATTCCCAACTCAACTTGAGTTCAATTTTCAACTGGGAAAATTTGGTTGCGACATCAAAACTCAACCACAATCCACAACATCAAAGATCAATCAAACCCAATTACGTACAAGACTGTTATATTCTTGTCAATTTAACTAATATGGGAAATTATCTGGAAAAATTTAGCACCTTTATCACATATTGACATTAACACCACTATGCACCGTCACAAGAGTTAACCGGATAACATCAAATGAAATCTGACAACTTTTCATCTGAAACCATGGTTATATCACAAACCCACCAAAATATTTCTTACTACAACTAAAACAAAACCAAACTGAATGCTTGCATGAAGAATGAACTAGAGCATGAAAATGAGAAAGATTTACCTTTGAGCAGAAAGTGAAGAAATAGCGGAACTGGAGTTGGTGCTAGACATGGGTGTTGACGGTCGCCGGTTGCTGACGAGCGGTTCTCGGGATGGTTTCGGGTTAGGGCATAGAATTTGGGGTTTTCTCCTGTTGTGTTGTCTACCTGTGTGTGTTCTTTAAAGGCAATTAACTAATTAATCCAAGAGAGAGATAGGTTATTAACCTTGATCAGGCAATGTGCCTTCCAGATTACAACTTCCTAATGATAAGAACTCAAGAGAAGTCAATGGTTCAATGCTTTGTAAAATGCTAATGTTGGGATTAGTATCATCCATTGACAAATATTTCAAATTCTTCAAATTAAATAAATCTACAGCCACAAAATCAAATGTACATTAATATTCAACAATATTTATTTAAGCTAAATTGGACGATAACCCAAATGGCAAATATTATTGTTAATTGCTAACATCTGGCTTTTAAATATAATGAACTTTAATTTGCCCATTTTATCTCAATAATTAACCAAAGCCACATTGGGCCGTTGGTTGAAAATTTCAATTTAACATATAATTTATATTATTCTCCCTATCACTGTTATTAAATTATTATAAGATTTTAAAGGAATAAAATACTCGTAATTTTTTTTATTAAATAAACCTAAGCTATAAGAGTATAGGACACTAGCTACTTAAAGAGATATTTATTAATACTAGTGGGAGAGGCACGTGCATTTTATAATATTAAACTTTAAATATAATATACATGCATATATAATATATATTATATATATAATCTTATAATTTACTACATAATAATAATAATAATAAAATGATTACAAATTATTAGCGGTAGATGATTCACAATCATCATCAGATATTCGGTTTAAAATAGCTTTGTATTTCTTAATTTTAGCCTTTAAAGCTTTATTCTCTTCAGCTGTCTCATCGTATTATTCATTCATTATGTGGTAACACCATTTATAGTATTGATAGTTTGAGAAGTTGACATCACAAACTTCAAATTTGTAATGCCTTTGCAGGTAATCAACTATTTCTTTAGCTGCATCTTGCTCAGACTCATTTTTGTTGTTTGAAAGTTTACCCCAGAACACTTTGGTTTTGAGTTCGGAGTCAATACCAAGATCGATATGAACGTATGCTTTATACAGTTCTGGACCATCAACTTCGTATCCATAACTGTATTTATCGATATTTAGTTTTTCGACAACATTTTGAAGTAGGCTTTTATAACATATATCGATACACAAAGGTTCCATATTGATAAATCTGTACATGCACAGAGAAAATATAATCATATCACAATTTATTTACTTAATTAAAAACTTGATAAATAACATTAAAAAATATCAAACTGAACTGGCAAATTACTAAGATAATAATTTGACTTTATGGATGCATATTTAAGTTTGATTTTCTCCCATACCAAGTATAAATCACACATTTAGAAAAACAAAGTTCTTGTTAGTCACTCAAATTGAATCAACCAAAGAACAGAAAGTTTTTTTGTCTTTGTTTTGTTTTAGTGGCTATTAGAACTTGAAATGGGCTTTGTTGGGTTGGGTTTGGACCTCAATAAAACATATTTGGACTCTAAACTAATGACAAGGTTTGATTTGTTTTTTAAAAATAAAAGGGCAACACATTATCCAAAAATTCACTCTTTCCAATTCCACTACCTCTCTCTCTTCCTTTTACTTCATACGTTTCCGGACTTAAAAAATCCAAACACTCATTATCCCTTTTCTTCTCTATCTCCAAATACTATTCCTCTCTCTTCTCTTCTTCATAATTCATTTCTTTATCTCTCATCGTTCTGGATTTGTTATTTTCTTCTCTTTTCAGATGTTTTTTTTATCTTAGTTTTCTTATCTTTTTTGGCTTTTTTGTTTTAAAATTGTTTTTTTAATTATTTCTTGATTTAAAGTTTTACTTTTTTTTCTACAACATCAGATTCAATTTTTTTTCCTATCATAGTTTAGATTTCTTGTCTTCATAGATTATAGTTTAGATTTCTATCTTCTTCAGATTTTGATTTGATGATATTTTTAGGTTTCTTTAAGGCTGTTAAAAAAAAAAAAAAAAAGAGGATAAAGGATATAGTGGTAAATTGGACAATTGCAGGCAGGAAAACAAAAAAAAGGACACAGAGGGAAATAACCTAAATGGTCACACCATGAATTATCCTTTAGAAAAAATAAGGCTCTTTTATATATATATATATAGGAAAAGAGGGAAAACCACTATTAGTAGACCAGCTGGTTAATAGAAATAAAAAACACAATTGAAAATATATTTGTTGCCTCTTCGTAAAAGAATCTAATTCATAGTATGTATGGGTATAATATTAAAACATTCAAGGATGATTATTTATACCTTTTGTGCCCAAGATGCCATTCACTTGACAAGCCGGCATGAACAATTCTTCAAGGGAAATGAAAGCTGCAATGCTTTGAAGAAGGCTTATATGGACAGAAGAACCCCACATGGTCAACTCCTTCAGGTTGGTAAGATTATACAACTCTATAATTGAAAAAGAGCAATAACTTTACTTAAATATATGGAAGATTTTGGGAATTAATAATGGAAGTTGACACAAGCTAGCATACATACCTCGAATACTCATTATTCCACTAAAATTATTAAAGCTAAGGTCAAGTCGAATACTCATTATTCCACTAAAATTATTAAAGCTAAGATCAAGTATCTTCAAAGATGGCAACGACCCTAATGATTGCAATAGGGCGCTTCCATCATCGATGCTGACATTGCTCAGATGAAGGGATTGCAAGTTCTTCAAACCTGTAGGAAACAGTTGTGATTTATGGAACTAATTGGATAGACAAAACCACCATTTTTAAAAGTAATTAAATTTTGTTTAATCAGTACCTTGGGTGACCACTAATTTATTTATTTGATTGTGGCTCATGTCCAATGTCTCTAAATTGCTTAGAGAATCAAAAATTTCTGATAAGAGTTAAACGGAGTTAATGAAAAATTACAAAATAAGCTATTGAAAGCAAAGCAAATCAAAGTTGGTTGCTATAAAGAAAGATAAAAAAGAGGAGAAGTGAGTTAATTATGAATATATACACCGGTGGTAAGGAGAAGTGAGTTTAATAACCTGATAGATCAATGGATCCTTTCAATCCAACATCATTTAAATATAATTCTTTTAATGATGAAAGTGCACTTAGAACTGATAAAATGCTATTGTTGAAGATGTTACCATTTAAATCCAACGATTCCAAGTTACTCAACTTCAAACCTGTAACATGAGAATAACTTATTTCATAAACTATCTCAATTATTTTGAAATTTAAACTAATTATATCATTCTCTAAATTCTCTAAAACAACCGCCAAAATAAATGAAATCGATGTCTGTTAAAGTAATTTTACTACTAATAAAGTTTAGTCCATTAAATTACATAGAAACTTTTTTTTTGGTAAGAAGGAGGGCCAACGCCCGAACAAGAAAAAAGAAACAAAACTAAATATAAGGCACCATCCTAGCAAAGGAAAGGCCGCTCAAATCTTCATCAAGAAGAGTAGCAATCTGGGGAGGAGGGCTTCCGAACACAAAGGTGCCCAACTCCAACGAATGCCCAAGATCAGCAAGACTGTCAGCAACTCTGTTGCTTTCCCTATAACCATGGCGAATGAGGCAGCTCCAATCTCTTCCCATAAAATTTCTGCAGGCGTGAACAATGCTGTACAAATGGTGATTCTGAGGAGGAGAAGCATTAAGGAGCTGGACAGCTGACAAGGAGTCAGTTTCAAGAATCAGTTTCTTATAACCAACCTTCCAGGCAAGGCTTAATCCTTCAAACACCCCCCACAATTCAGCCTCAAGAGGAGTACCCACACCTTTGTTCAAAGCAAAACCACAAAGCCAATTATGCTTGTCATCCCTAAAGACTCCTCCAGCAGCAATGGAACCCAAATCAGGCCTCCTACTGCCATCAACATTCAACTTGACCCAATCAAGAGGAAGGGGATTCCAAGAAATGAGACAAGTCTGAAACTCAGTACCTTTATCCATAACACTAGTAGCATTAAACCAGTCAGCCACATATTTTAAAATGATCATACCTGGAGAGGTGGGAGGCTTGAAATCAGAGTTGAAAACATGTTCACACCTCCATTTCCAAATGAACCACAGGGAAACAGCAAAGATGAGGTAATTTGGCCACTTGTTCACAACAAGATTATTGCATTTCAAATTATGGCAGAGCCACTCATTCCACTCAGCAGTAAATAAAACATTCGTAGAGACTCCCTTACAAATATCTTCCCAAATATCAACTGCACCAAAACAGCCCCTAAAAACATGTTCAATATTCTCACAGCCCGCCAAGCAACGAATACAAGAGGTATCCATAGTGAGGCCCCTCGAAGCTCTATGGTCATTGGTGAGAAGTTTACCATGAAGGAGGGTCCAAAGGAAGTGGGAAACTCTCGGAGGAAGTTTGAGCTTCCAAATGAAACTCCATTCCCAAGCAGCCACCTCATTCTCTTCAAAGTGTAACTCATAAGCACTTCTCACAGAACACTCACCATTCTTAGAGAGGCTCCATATAGCCCTATCCGGAATACCTTGATTCTTGTCAACATGGATGCTTAGGATACGTTGGATAACACACCAAGGAAGCACACCAACCAGTTTTTGAACATTCCATTCAGAAGAATTTAGATAATCAGCAACATTTTCACAGCCCTGCTCATAAGAAAGGGAAACAATCGCATGATCCAAAAGAGTGCCAAATTTCGGAACCCACACATCATTCCAAAAACTGATACTATTGCCATTCCCCACTCTCCAATTCATACCCTTAATAAGAAGTTGGGCCCCAAAGGAGAGGCCTCTCCACACAGTCGAGCAACTACCACTATTAGAGGCAGTAATGACACCATTCCTACAATACTTACCTTTAAGCATCCTTGCCCACAACCCATTATCATCATGGGTTAGTCTCCAACTAGCTTTAGCGAGGAGGGCCTGATTCATCAACTTCATTTTCTTAATGCCTAGACCACCTTTCTTTTTAGGCAAACACACCATATCCCACTTGACAAGATGCACCTTCCTTCTCTCAACATTGCTCCCCCAAAGAAAATCTCTACTCAACTTATCAAGCTTAGAACATAAATCAGAGGGGAGTTTGACAGATTGCATAGCAAATATGGGCAAAGCAGACGCAACAGTCTTAATTAAAACACATCTCCCAGCAAAGGAAAGTGTGGCACTTTTCCATGCAGCTAGTCTCTTTTGAGACTTTTCAAGAATATAATTATAAGTACTCTTTGTGATGCGGTTGTGGATAAGAGGGACACCCAGGTAGTTGCCCAAATTCTTGGTAATAGGCGACCCACATAAATCCGCCAGCTTTTTTGCTCGGGCCTCACCAATGTTACTAGAGCAGAAAACTCTAGACTTAGCGAAACTAACCTGCTCACCCGAAAGATCACAAAAGGTGTCAAGACAATGCCTCATAATGCTAGCTTGATGGTCAGTGGCTTGCCCAAAGAGCATCAAGTCATCCGCAAAGAAGAGATGGGAAACTTCAGGTCCTCCCCTAGAAACTCTAACAGGTTTCCAGTTTCCCTCACTAAGACTTTGACTAATAATATGGGAAAGTTTTTCCATACATAGAACAAAGATATAAGGGGACAAAGGATCCCCTTGACGAATACCACACCTAGGAGTCACATTCTCAGATAGCTCACCATTGACAATCACTTTGTATTGGACCGATGTAATACAGTTCATGATCAATTCATTCAACTTACCACTAATACCCACTTCCTCCAAAACACACTTAATAAATTTCCATTGAAGCTTATCATAAGCCTTTGCAAGGTCAATCTTCCAAGCCATCAACCCAGATTTCCCTTTAACTTTTCTAAATTTGTAAAGGACCTCTTGAGCAACAATAATGTTATCCTGGATATGTCTACCAGGGATAAAAGCAACCTGACTAGGGCTAACAATGTTAGAGAGCAAAGGTCTAATTTTTTGCACAAGAATCTTACTAACAATTTTATATATGGTATTGCATAAACTAATTGGTCTAAGTTGTGTCATACTAGTGGGATTGGGAACTTTGGGGATGAGAGAAATTATGGTTTGGTTTATATCACTAGGAACACAACCTTTTTGAAAGCATTCAATAGTTAACCCAATTAAATCCTTTTTACAGCAGCTCCAATAATTCTGAAAGAAGATTGCAGGATATCCATCAGGCCCAGGGGCCTTAAGACCTCCAATACTAAACAAACCATTCTTCACATCTTGCTCACTAACACCCATAGAAAGATTCACCAAATCACCATTATTAAGTCTAGGAAACAGCATAGGGAGATCAGAATACTCACCTTGACTATCTGTAACCGTGAACAAATGGTTGAAATAATTGACAGCAACATTCTTCATATCTGAGATCTCCTCAGCCCAGGTACCATCATCTCTCTGCAAACCTTCCAACTTATTTCTCCTTCTTCTAATAATCGTTGAGAGGTGAAAGAATTTGGTATTTCTATCACCTTCTTTGAGCCAATTGTTTCTTGATTTTTGCTTCCAAAACAATTCCTCTTGCTCAATAATATCATTATACTCCTGAACAAGCTTGCACTCCAGCTGGCCCAAATGGTGTGAAAATCTCTCACTTAAACAACGTTGAATACCACCAATCCTAGCCAAAAGTATTCTCTTCTTGAGGAAAATGTTACCAAACTCCTCTTTGTTCCATTTCTGAAGACACTTAGTAAGATTATGAAGTTTAACATTGGCACTATCATCCTTGCCATTCCAATTGGTGGAAATGAGCTCATCAAACTTCTTATTTTTTAACCACATGGCTTCAAATCTAAAAGGCTTATTCACGCTACAAGGAACTTGAGAACTCTGGAGCTGAATAAGTACATGACAGTGGTCTGAAAGCATTCTAGGAAGATGTTTTACATGACCCTCAGAGTAGTGAATTCTCCAATCCATAGAGCCAAGGGCTCTATCAAGCCTTTCCCAAATATCCTCCCCTATACCTCTCTTGTTCATCCAAGTGAATCTAGGACCAGAAAAACCCAAGTCAACCAGCTCATTATTGTATATCCAATCAGAGAATCCTGTATTGGAAAAGGTAGGTCTACCACCTCTCTTCTCATCACAACTAATAATCTCGTTGAAATCCCCTGCAATAAGCCATGGCATTTGAAAACATCCTCTAATTGAATCAAGATAATTCCAAAGCAATCTCCTAATGTTAGCACACGGGTTAGCATACACAACAGTGAAAATCCAAAAGAATTTTTGATCATCAATTAGAGCGGTGATACTATGTCTCGAGCTAGCAATAACATGTAACTTAACCTTGTTATCATTCCATAACAACCAAATTCCACCAGAAAATCCCTCAGCCTCCACAATAAAATTGTTATCAAAGCCTAACCTTTTAATAACCCTTTTAGCCTTTAAACCACTGATTCTCGGCTCACAAATAGCTAAAATCTCAAAATTATGCAATCTACGAATCTCAGAAATATTCCTAGCAAACAACTGTTTACCAGCCCCTCTTACATTCCAAACTAAAATCATGGAAGAAGAGAAGGAAAAAATCTCCTTATTCGGAGACCATAGCCATAGCCTCTGTCAATTCAGAGGCAATCACTTCAAAACTGCTACCATTTTGTGAAACAGGGAAATTGGCACACTTCACTTCACTGTCACAAGAAATCTCAGCAGATATGATAGTTCCATCATGATGTTGGTCTAAAACCCCTGCATTCCCTAAATCCTCCTTTTCTACAAAAATATCCACAGCTTTCTGAACCGAACTCTGAGGAAGAGTCATGCTTTTGCCACCCCCTAATCCCTTAGAGCTGCTTGCATCTCCTTTGAGAGAACTCGGTTGATTAAAAAATTTTTTGGTAAATCTTTTCCCCATCGAGCCATGATCTCTATTGGCCTTACTTCCTTGGTTGGTAATATCAACTAAGACATTTTTTCCGCTGCGGGCAGAGCCAGTATTAACCTTGTTCAAACCATGATTCTCTTCTTCAACTAGCATTGCCTCCACATCTCCATTAAGAGCATCAAACCCGGATCCAGAACTCTTGCTAAAAACAATCCCCTTATTCTTCACCATATTCTTCTCTCTTACAGTACCATTATTAGCATTCTTTGAGCTTAATGATTCTCAAATTAATGGAGTGTGGTTATATCTACTAAAACAAATATCTGGCTTATGTAGTATATATGTCGAATTTGGATCTTCTACTGATTTGATATTTTTCCTGACGTCACATAATCTCATGACATATAAGCATTGCAATGAATGTATGGTTAAGATATGATTGGTTTCCACAACCACTTTAACAACAATCAATCACATGCTTTAAAAAGGTCAGGAAAAAAAATCATATCAGTAGAGAATCCAAATCCATGTATATCACTTAAAGTTATGTGGCTATGGATGATTTTGAACCGATAAATAGAGATAAGTTTCTATTGAAAACAACTGGATTGACGAATTCAAGCAATAGTATTCAGTAGACATATCATTGTCCCAATGAAAGTGATCAAAATTTAATATTTATTGGATGTTAGTCCATTTTTCCACACATGCATGTTGCAGAAGACTTTGAATTGACGTCTTACCCTTAGGTATAACTAGGGGTGGGCATAAGAACCGGGACCGCAATAAACTATAAAAAGTTTTTGTGAAATAGTGGTAATCTGTAATCAAAACTATGTCATGCTAGCTAGTTTTTGCAAAAGTTTTACCGAATGATTTTTCTCCTCATTAAAAGATCACGGTGTAAGCAATTAATTAATTAGAGAAATGCAGGTTTACTATCAAATGTAGCATTCTCTATTTTATTTTTATTTTTTTTATTTTATATATATATATATTTTTTCTGTATAAGTCCATTTGTTTCACTGCTATAAAAACAATAGCAGTTGATTTGTAGATATATACGATCAAGTCACATTAGTTAGCATTATTTTCCAGTGTGATTGATTGTGATGTCTGGCCACTTGGGTTGTAATTATTTTCAGCCTTACATTATTTGAGTAGTGGCGGTCGACTCCGAGTCAACTAAAGGAAAAACATGCATTCTTGGAAATTGAAAACACACGTATTCTTTGAGTAGTGGCGGTCGACTCCGAGTCAACTAAAGGAAAAACACGCTTTCTTGGAAATTGAAAAGACACGTATTCTTCTCTCGCACACACATTTCACACTTAGAACATCTCCAATCTAAAAGTGGTTTATATAAATAAATAAAAAAGATGAAAAATTAACCTTACGTATTACCTTTTATTAATTTCTATTAATTTGTTCCTAAGTTATTAAGCTGATTTTTCTTATCATATTTGTTATAATGACATAATATGAATACGATTGTTAATTTGTGATGTCAATTTTAACTTTGTCATATATTGTAGTAACCTTGATTTATTTGAGGATTAATTGTAGTGCTTGACCGGGCAAAGTCAAGCATAAAGACCGATAGATATCAATTAAACGATGTATATATAATATATCCATAGAAAAATGTATCAAATTTTCCAATTTCTTGGAAGTTAATGCATTTTTCCGCACAGCAAGTCATCAATGTCTCATCGTCTCAAATTCTACTTACTAGTTACTACCCTTATAACAGTTTATGATTTCTCCTTTTATTCAATTGAAGAACAAATTATTAGAGAATATTGTTTTTTTCTTTTTTCTTTTCTAAATAAAAATTGTATAATGAACAATTAATTCAGCTCTTGATTACTGCTATATATCCTTTTCTAATCCCTTCATTTATCCTTTTTTTTTTGAAATATTAATCCTTTCATTTATCTTATTTCTCAATATTTTTTGAGCTTAATGATTCTCAAATTAATGGAGTATGGTTATATCTATAATCTACTAGAACAAATATCTGGCTTATGAAGTATATATGTCACTTAAAGTTATGTGGCTATGGATAATTTTGAACAGATAAAGGACGATAAGTTTTTATTGAAAGCAACTGGATTGACGAAGTCAAGCAATACTATTTAGCAGACATATCATTGTCCAAATGAAAGTGATCAAAATTTTGTATTTATTAGATGCTGGTCCATTTTTCCACACATGTATGTTGTAGAAGACTTTGTACCTTTACGTATAACTAGGGGTGGGTAGAAGAACCGAGACCGGAATAAACTATAAAAAGTTTAGTGAAATAGTAGTAATCTGTAATAAAAACAATGTCATGCTAGCTTAATTTAGCACTTGCAACCTTTTTTCTCCACATTAAAAGATCATGTTTTTTTTTTTTAGTGAAATGTAGCTTCCATCCAATTCATAGTTTATTTGATAAGTGTGGTTGACTCCAAGTCATCCAAATGAAAAACATGCTTTCCTGGAAATTGGAAACTCTGCATGTTCATCTCTCGGACACAAATTTCTCACTTGATTTAGAAGACTTAATTTGAAATTGGGTGTTGGGAATTGAACTGTTGAACGTGGAGGCACATACTTAATATTTGCCTATAACACATAGCAAATAAATGTCTACTGATAGAAAAATAAGATGAGAGAAAATAAACCAATCACACAAACACAAGATATACATGGAAATCCTAAATCAAAAAAAAAAAACCACGGACCGTCGGGACGACAGAGAAAAGATCCAATATGTATTAAATTTGTACAACCACACACTCTCGGGATTCTCTCTCTAACCCCAAACCCCCGAGTACATCCTAGCTCCCAACTCACAACTCTCACTTGGTCCTCCTCCAAGTACACCCCCAAATATCCCTAGGTCTCCCCTGAATATTTCCCTAGATCTCTCCTCTAAATCCCCATATATTTCTCAGATCCCTCCTTGGATATTCCCAGGGGTCTCCCCTAGATCTCCCCACTCTCTGATGTTACATTTGTTGTTTTGCTCCAAACAAATAATCTAATTACAAGGTTCTATTTATATTAGTTACAGGGAGTTTGAATCCTACAAGGAAATACTTTTTCTTCACGCATAAGACTCCTATTCCATGCAATTTCCTTCTCCTTCATGCATAAGACTTTCTTGTTCCGCACGAAGAAAATTATTTTTCCTTTTTCGTTTAGGCACAAAACTTTCAGAAGGAAACCTTCCTTTTTCAGCGTAACTTTCCCGATCCATGCAACAACGCCGTTTACCGCGGTCTGGGCCATGATCTGTTGCCCGCACCCTGTACCGCGGAATACTTGTCCCCAACCCATACCATTGACATCCCTACGCTTGGGCAATGGTGTGTTATTTCAATTAATTCCCATTATTTTTCAGAAGGTGGATCCCCTCCTCACCTTTTGTGTCATCACTTTGTCCTCACCTAAATTAATAGTCTTAATTAATTCTATCTTGTTGCAGTGTAAAAACATAAAAATTATTAAAAATAATTCAGATAATTGATTTACTATATTAGACACATAACAATAGATTATGAAGGTGGTAACAATGTGAGGACATAAAATATGAAGAGAGGATCCGGATCCTATTTTCCATTGTGAATGACTGTGATGTCCACTTCTGTAATTCTGTCATAATTATTATCATTTGTCAGCCTTGCATTATCTGAGTAGTGCACTAGTGCTTGACTCCAAGTCAACCAAAAGAAAACACGCTTTCTTCGAAATTGGAAACTCTACATGTTCTATCACACTTTTCACATTTAATTTAGGAGAATTTGAAACTAATCAATATGTCGAACTTCAATTTAGGTTTAAAACATTATCGGTAAAATAGTTCAATATGTTACTTGAATATTAACATAAAGACGACGCCCTCAAACATGAAACATAATATCAAGATTAAATAAACTATGCCTTAAAAAAAAAAAAAAAGATTAAATAATTTAAAAAAAAACTATAAAATAAAAAATCAAAATATATTAATAAAAATAATTAAAACTAATTATTTTAATTATTTCAAAATTCTAAATAAACAAAAGGAAAAATGGTGCCTCAACATCAAAATACTGTAAAATATTATAAAATAATAATATTAAAACAACAATAAAAAATTTGTTATTTTATGTAATTAAAAATGTTTAAAAATTAAAAATATATTAAATAAACAAGAAAATTAAATCAGCGATCTCGTCACGATCTCATAGAAGGGGTTGTTGAGGGAGAGGTTGGAGCCATAGCCTTGTTGAAGGCGAAAGAGAGATCATCGTTCACCTCAATCTAATAATTATCACATAAAAAGAAGGGGTTGGAGCCAAAAGAGAGATCATTAGCCTTTGCAAAATTAAAATGGCAAATCAAGATTCCTTATGTTTGAAATAAAGCATTAATTTATTTTTATTATACAATTATACATATGAAAAAAAGATCATTGGATCAACTTTCAACCTCACGGTCTTCAAAATCGGCCATCATACCGTTACTTATTATTAGATAAAATTTTCAGTAACATGAGCACTGTGACCTGTATTGTTTTACTACACTACTCATACTCTAGGAATTGGAAACTGGGTTGTAAGAGCTTCAACTCTTCCACGAAGATCCGACACCTTATCCAACAAGGAGAAATTGGGTGATGTAACAAATTTTATGAAATCTTGAAGCTTTGATCCTTTAACCGATTGTTTAGCTTCATGTGTTATTTGCACACCCTCATGGATGAAGTCCGCAACTGCTATGAATTCTTTCTCTGTAAATCCTCTTGTTGTCATAGCAGGTGATCCTATGCGAATGCCGCCTGGCACTAGCGCGCTCTTATCACCTTCATAATTTACCATTAACCGGAGTAAGTACCAGGAGGACAAAAATGAAACAGAGTTAAGAAATACAATTAGATCAAAATTCAAACAAAGCAAGACTCACCCGGCACTGAATTCTTGTTGAGGGTGATAGAGGCCATGTCAAGAATTTTCTCCACTCGAGCCCCGTCTAGGCCCTGTAAACGGAGCATATGTTTTTTCAAGTCAAAGAAGGGCAATAGAAATTATTGCTCAAAAGTTCAACTGTTTATTATCACATTATACACTTCCAAATTAAATTTTAGACATTACAGTTTCATTTAAAAAGTAATTCGGTCTTTGATGACAAAATTTTGTAACTTTCATATTTCAAAAAATAAAAAGTTGTAACATTAAAGATCAACATGGATAAACCAATTGATAATTGCGAGCATAATTACACTGTGGTGCATGTCTCATATTATATGGTATGATAGCACACACATCTAATTCTTTAGGAATACTGATTGGTAGCAATTGACAAGGCAATGAGAAATCAGCAGCAGAGTGAAAACTCAAAATCTATTCAACAGCTGAAAAACTCACCAATGACCTCAGATCTACAAGAACCAGATGATTATCACTGCCACCAGAAACCAGCTTGTAACCTAATTCAATCAATCGGCTTGCAAGAGCTCCGCAATTAGATGTTATTTGTAAATCAACAATCTGGTAATAACATGTAGAAACGGAAAGCAAAACACCACAACCAACACGTTAGAAAACCGGTTAGGGAGAACCGAGGCCCGTGTTTCACACGGTGTCCTTAAGACGATTTCGCCGTATATAACACCGTATGTGTATAGCGATCGTCTCCCAGGATACAACGGTTTCACAGTGGAAGTACGAAGCACAACCACTCTCAGCGAACTCAAACCGAGCTCAAACTTACCAAGAAAACAGAGAAGAGAAGAAAGTATTCGGCTACTGTAAGACTGTATTTTTCGGAACTAAGAATATGAGCAGAATACCTAGGGTTTTATATTTAATAATGAACCACTAGGGTTTCGGGATTAATGTGGAAATTCCTTGGTTAATACGTTTTTGATTTTAATAAGGAAATCCAATTAATTAGAGAATAATTTCCATTTAAAGAGATTTATTTCTAATTAAAATCGATTCTTTATTCTTAGTGATCAGGTAAGAAATCAGAATCCAAACAATTAATTCTTTCCTTATCAAAAACGTTGACTTAGGGAAGTGGCAAAAAGTCAACTCGACTCTCACGGTCCAATCGGAGCGGCATTCGTGCCCACACACGAGTCGTGCATTCGAAGGTTCAGGGTCCATGATTTGCACCACCCCCCCCCCCCCCCCCCCCCCCCCCCCCCCCCCCCCGTGCGCACGAGAGAGAGCCTCTATGCCACACATTGTTGATACAGAAACCAATTGTATGGTTATGCGGACCACCCTGCATACGTAATCCTTTATTATGTCTCCTGAATCTTCAAGAACTAAAAATCTAAAAGCAGAACTCCAAAAAAAAGCCAAAAGAGTAAAAGAGACATGTCTAACTAACCTGTAAACCTGGAAAAACAGCATTATTAATGGCAGATTCTAAATCCACTCCAAGGACAGGATCTTTCTTGAAGAAGATCTTGCCACCTCTTGGATCTCTCAAAGACTGGACGGAAATGCATAAATTTATCAGGTCACATACTTGCAGAGTACAACAAAGAAATCAAACAAATATTTGGAAGAATAATTCTGCTTGGGAGAGTACAAACAAATTTCTCTGATGCATAAAACAATTTGTTTTTTTCATTTTTGTGGAATATACAGTGAAAAACCAAATTAGGAGTCAACCACGGACTTTGTATGCCATATGCATCAAGAAACTATCAAGAGAAATTGGAAATATTAAGCACAATACAAGCAGTTCAAATATTTAACCCATACCTTATGTGTTGTTGTCGTTACAATATCACAGTACTCAAAGGGGTCACCAACCACAGATGCAGCAACAAGCCCACTTAAATGAGCCATATCCATCATGAGAAAAGCACCAACAGCATCTGCAATCTTCCAATACATATCGATTCCAAGTAGTTAGTCACTAAGAAACGGAAAAATATACAAAACATAGAAAGAAATTTTCTGTAAGATAGTCACTGCTATAAGATAGTAGGACCAAACTGGCAATAATCCTTACCTTCCTCATGTGAGGATAGTCAAAATCTGGAGGATATGCACTGGCACCAGCAATAATGAGCTTTGGCCGAAATAAAGTAGCTGTTTTCTCAAGCATATCATAATCAACAAGTCCTATTTAACAACCAAAGAGAAATTGAGTCAACCACAAAGCCAACATATCAACCAATCTACTCCTCACCAATCTTGACATTAAACTAGAATTACCTGTAGATTCATCAAGTCAATAAGGCATGGACTCAAAATAAATTGAGGTTCCAGAAACCCGTCTTTTAGGAGTCATAAACCCATAAGACAGATGTCCACCATGAGGTAAGTCCAAACCCTGAGTAATTTAAAGAACACATTATTTTGTCCATCCCTACATTGTCAATTCTAATTAGAAAAAACAATTAACAAATAAAGTATATACTATATAGAATAACTAACCATTAATCGATCATGCAGATTAAGAATTGCAGTATAAAGCTCAAAATTAGCAGGAGAACCAGATAATGGTTGAACATTAACACCCCACTTCTTTTCATCCAGGTGAAATGCTGCTAGAGCCATTATTTGGCAAAGGGTTTCAAGTTCATCTACGTGCTCATTACAACCATAGTATCTGAGAAATTAAAAAAGGAACCTTTTGTTTATTTAAAATTATAAAAAAAATAAAAATGAAAAACAAACAAGGTTTACCTTTTACCAGGCAATCCTTCAGAATACTTGTTTGTGAGACATCTAAAGCACACTAATAATTCATAAAACACATTAATCTGCAATCATTAGGAACTACAATCAGAAGGTAAACCACGGATACCTCCATTTTCATGTACAGGGCCAGAGACAGAAGATGGTGGTCTCCCAGTAACCAAACTTCCTTCAATGTGAGAGGATCTACAAGGCTTCACAAAGTTGATTCGAGCATGATTAGAGAAGCCATGCATACCGGACCCTTCCGAAGGAAACAGAGCACCTTTGGCACAAATGGATGTTGCAAAGAACCCATCACTGCTGCTCCACTACAAGCCTGCATATTTCTTTCCACTAAAAGAGTCCTAACATGACTCTTCTTTCACATTTGTTATAAGAATTAAGTCTCCACATAAAACCCAAAGGATGATAACAATTATATATCTGTATTGTACAATTCGCTGCCCGAGCTTTATTCACATGTGGTTGATCTTAACAGGTCCCAACAAACCTGTTGGGATTTTCAACAAATCTTGCAAGCTCACTCGGCATAAATTCATTTCATGACATTGCTATTTAGAAAACTTTAGATGAAAAATTGGATGGAACATTTCCAATATTTCGACTGAACAGAAAAATATAGAACTGCTCAGACAGTAACTTCAAAAGGAGTCTATTTCTGGTGTTGCATGTACAGTCTTAAGCTTTTATAAAAGAAGTCTATTTCTTCCTGCTAAACATTAGTCAAAGTAAGCGATGCCATGCAGATCATGGAATGGTGTCCACCATTGTCGTGACTGCCAATCTTCATTGAATGTCAAAGATTTGGATCCAATCTCCTTAGAAAGCTCAAGAAAGTGAATCCCGCTTTTCAAGCTTTCAAGAACACTCTGTAAGAAAACATGTTCATGTTATATAACAATGAATGCATTGAAAATCCACAAGGCACTCATTTTTAGAACAACAAGTATGAGTTACCTCTTCTTCTTCGATGTTATCTGCATTCTGCTTTAGCTGTAGAATGGGTGATTCAACCCTAGCCATTAAATACTGATTAGAGCATTGCAATCGTTCTTTAAATTGAACAAATTCAATCACCTGAAATAAGAAAATACAAATTTATTGGTTTACATATATAATGGCAATGCAATTGTTTGTAAACTTGTACAATTTTGGGATGAGATCAATCATTGAAATTATCAAAGTTCCATGTATGAGAGCGACACAGCAAAACTGAAGTGAGGGCCTCAAACTATAAATGTTTTAAATAAAATAAGCAATTAGTCCAATTAATAGCCTGAATCTACTACTTGCATGAACATAGAAATACAAAGCAACTAAAAAGATTCCCCATCACACCTTACTGTTAGTCTGTTACAATGTCAGGTAATATTCATATAAGCCAAGACGGCATTAGGGACATTCAGGTAGGATTGCAAAACAAATCAAGCTGCTCCTGGACAACTAGTACTTACTGCATATATATCAAGATGCAGATTTTGAGCAAGTAAACCAACCTTAATTGCTATTCAAGCTTGAATTACTACAAAGTACAATAAGTAAATGTCAAATGGAAACCTACTTAACTACGAAATGGTTCTCCTCTTATCTCATTATTTGCATCCTTCATTGGCTATTTAAGATTTTATCATGTATGGTTCCTCTTAAAGACAGGGGACCACTCAATTTTCAATATTGCTCTCCTATTTAGTGGCAAATTTAGAACTTAACCATTTTCATTCCCTGAAGCATACTGGACTCATTTTGAATGGAAGCTTTAAAAACATTTTCATACCTTTTTGTTTATGAATATATTTCAAACAAACTTGTTCT
The DNA here is from genome assembly GCA_030490815.1 of Acer saccharum. Classification (NCBI taxonomy): domain Eukaryota; kingdom Viridiplantae; phylum Streptophyta; class Magnoliopsida; order Sapindales; family Sapindaceae; genus Acer; species Acer saccharum. The sequence goes on from CM059871.1 coordinate 40,232,160, forward strand.
GCCAAACATAAATCTTTGATAAAAATACAATTTATAAGAATTGTCACTTTCTACCAAATCAGGTAGAGGAAGAAATATTTAATAAACAAAGTTGCAAATTCATGATAGGAGACAAACAGTAACCCAACTCTTGATAGGAGACAAACACGAACTCTTCACTACACATGTGACAAACCACCGCCGTGTTCAGCCTTTGTCCTGCAGAGCCCATCATTTTCAATCAAAAGAATAAACAATATAGCTGAAAGCAACATACTGAATTGAAAATGATTTTGTATGTACTGGGCGGTAGTCTATTCATAATCTGTTTGAATAAGTAACGGACGAACATTTTTATGACATGAACTTTGACAATTCTTAACATCTAGACCCATCTACCAGAACACAAACTGGTTTTAATAGGTAAATAGGAACCAACAAAAAGAGATACAAAGTGACCATTGACAATGTTGTGCGGTCTATTATCCAATTATAGATAAAAGATTTAAAAAGCAAGAGGTCTAAAAAATGTTAAAATTTATATGCTCTAATGCCAACCAATAGAAACCAAGATGTTGCGAGCATTGATTAATCAATTCAATACTGTATAAAGATAATAAAATAAAAAAAATAAAAAAAATGGTCTAAAGCCCTCAACAATAGTTAAGGTGCATATATTGACATTAACACCACTATGTTCAGTTGCAATTGAGGTCGACAATTTTATAATTGTTGACTATTTACCATACACATTTGTAGGTGTCTATCACCACATTCGAGCAAAATCATTCATTTCATTTCAGAAAGCACATCAATACAAAAAATCCATACTTAATAGGGCAAACTGCTGTACAAGAAATGAAAATCATACACAACAAAGTAATTTTGAACACCTTTACATTGTATCAAAATGAGTTTGATTAATAAATGGGAACACTCTATTTTACAGCCATTCTATAAGAACAATCAAGACTTACTTGTGATCAGAAGGATTTGGTGTGATTTCATAAACAATTGTGGCAACAACATCCCTCTTCAACTGTTAGAGAAGAAAAAAAACAGAGAGAGAGAGAGAGAGAGAGAGAGAGAGAGAGAGAGAGAGAGTAGATGTGGTGTCAGATGAACCGCAAAACTTAATGCATGAAAGAATAAAAATTAAAAAAACCATTACAATCAACAAGCTCAATCTCAAGCAATTATCTGGGTAGCTTCACCTTTAAAGCCAATGTAGTGTATCTGAGTTGTGTCACCTCTGAAATTTTCTGGGAAATGCAATGTTATTCACTACACTTTGAAATTTGGAATATCTAATACATGAGTTGATATAAGATCAGAAAGTAGAAGATAACCGATGATGAATCTAAATCCAAAATGCTGTATAAAAACAATGAGTGACATGTCAATCTAACATGGGATATTGCAACTAAATGTAACAAGTACTAATTCCATACAATGACATGTACCAAAACAAAGTCAATGTTAAATGCCGGATGATGATTTGGGGTGCTTAAAAGAAGAGGAGTTTCCGATTTTTGAAGGAGAGGTGGATGAGACCGGGCATGGGATCAGGGATTTCCTTGTTGAGCACTTGAGTCGGATGAGTATGAGAAGATGAAATATTGTGATTATATGCTTGTTTGTTGTAGATTCCCTTCAGTGTTTAGTTGAATGCCGTATGTATCAGCTATGCAACAAGTTCTAGTTTTGAAATGTTATGCTTTAACTCCATTCTATATATAATATATTGCATATTTCATGATAGAGTTCGACTTGTATGTTAGAATCCTTCCCTGGTGAGAGTAGGCTCTACATTATCGGACCCATAGACTGTATTGACTCTGGTCTAGGGGAGGTGGGAAGATTAAGGTTGTAGGCTCGTCCCATAGATGAACTTCTTAGATGTTTGCATATATTATCAGTCATATATTGGTATATGTTAACTGGAGTATAATTTTCTAATATCTTGTCAAATGATTATTGTGAGAAAGAGTTAATCAAATCTTAATTGGTCGGAGTTAGAGAGCAGAATTAATTTAAAATCGTTCCATCTAGATTACTGTTATTCAATGATAGCTGGTTTTGTGCTGTTCTTGACAAACCAATTTGGAAACTATCCCCACAAATCGAAGTGAGAGATATCAACTGATTGCAGTTTGAAATTTTAGTAGGGAGAGAAATTTGCGATATGCTTCACTATCTCCTGTTACCAGACGAAATGAACCCAAATTTTGGGGCCAAAATACTGGCTTTGCCTTGGCATATATCACTAGTGTGAGTTTTGAATGGCCCTGTGACTGTGAGATTGGGATTTAGAAGTGGGAAGTGGTTACCTGAAAGTGTTGAGTACTGAATTGATATTAAACTTGTTAAGGGGAGACAAGGAAATGTTTCTTCAAAATCATGAGCAGAGAGATTTGAATAGATGAAGTGATGTCTAATTTGAGCATACCCTTGAGATCATTATTTGCCGATAACCAGCTCTTGAAGATGTCTTAGTTCGAAATGGACTGAGAAATCTCTTTCATTCAATACACAAAAAGGAAGTCTCTGAGTTACTCATGAGTCTGTTATCTGGGAATGATAGAAACCTTCAAAGAGTTAAGTCATCAACCCAGTGGTTGGGAGAAACCCAGTTATGGCCTTCAAGTACAAATGTTCCAAATTCTGATAAGTTAAAGACAAATCCACCAAACCAGTCAAAAAACTGTTAAAAGTTTAGAAACTTATCAGCCATGGTTTCATCATCCAACCACTAGATCATTATTAGTTCAAGTGCTAAAAATTCTATAGGGTGGAATGGAGTGGGACTCTTTTATGAAAATAGTGTGCATTGTATTACAAAATAGTAGTATTGTATTTCTTACCAATTTTTTTATGATTATTGTTCATAAAGAAATTGTAGGTTCATATTCTTGACACAAAAATAAACAGAAAACCCAAGTGTTTGCATGTTTCTGAGCCTTGTATTTGATTTTTAGTATCAAATTTTAGGGAGTATACAAGTTTGTTTGTTTGTTTGGCCTCCAATCTTCACGGCTCATTGTATATATTACCTAACGAATATGCTATTGCGTAGGAATCATCATGATGATCACCGTCTTTTATAGTCAGATTTTAAAAATATGACTTTTTTTTTTTGTTGTTGCAAAAATAAGAATAATCTACTTGTTTTTGAAATTGAGAAAATAGATTTTAGATTATCTAATTACGAAATTGTCAAATCTTTAGCAAACTAATTAGTAATTACCTTTAAATTGTACATCACCTCTTAGCAGAACTGATAGTACGCCTCCCTTCCACATATGTGGTGAGGGGTTCAAATCCACCATACGTATTTTACAAGCATGTATGAGGAGTTTATTCTCGGGGTTATGGAAGTAGTTATCTCCCGAGTAGATATCCAGATCGTACATGTATTGTTTGATCCAAACAGTCCTATTATAATAGTTATTATATTACTTCAACAAAAAAAAAAATACCTTTAAATTTGTTTCTCGATAAGGATTTACAATAAATTCGAAATTTAGGAAAATGGACACAATTTGAACCCACAATCCAAACCTCATCTAGTTGAATACTTGAATTTAAAATTTCATAACTTAATGGTAATTGGTAAGCCTTGAAATAACAATTGTCTAGCCAGCTCTCATTTATATCATCATTTCTTTAAAATTTTAAAAAAAAAAATTAAGATACTTCAAATAATAATAATAATTTTTTTCCTAAAAAAAATTAAAAAATTTTTGGCTGAAAAGTGATAATTAATCAACAAATTATTGTACCATTTTCAGAAATGAAATTCGCAAAACAAATCTTAGACTACTTAAAAGTAAAAAGAAGAAAACAAAGTCAGAGGTTCGAACCTGCACGGCTGCATGATACATAGAGTTAAAGTGTTAAAAGGAACCAAAAATAAAATTACTTAAATGGCCCTAAACGAGTCTAGTCATCCTTGGCTCACGCAACTACGCAAGTACCTACCAATCAAACTTCAAAACTCGTTGCCTATTGCAGTAATCTAAGCTTTCGAACTAGTTAGGGTTTTAACAAAACCACTCTATATATACTTGTGCTTCATCGCTTAAAACAACTATCTACTATTCTACTCTTGCTTTGCCTCTCTTATCTTCTCCATCAATTCACTTGCCTGCATTTCACTGTTGTCTAATATGGCGACGCTTCTCTTTAACAAAAACCACTTCTGTTATTTTGACTACTCCGATGATGCGGCCTCACACGTTCTGCATAGATCTCCGATGGTCGTCTTTTGAGACCACTAACTTCCAGTATTTCTCAGGAATTGAAAAGGTTTATTCTTTTCTGCATAGATCTCACGAAATATATGGCTAAATGCCCTCAAAACGATGACATTCTCTTAGAAAATATAATATATATTTTTTTCTTCCTTTAGAAAAAGAAAGAAAGAAGCAGTAATAACAATTGACCTCCCCCATGGTGAGCACTTCCAGTGCATCCTTATACAATTGCCTCCTAATAAGTTTCTTTGCATTTGCATGAAGCATCAGACCCATCATCATTGCCCTGCCAAATGACAATTTAGATCTCAACTTAAGACAAAGACCCTTAAATCGTAGGAAATAATTGCTCACCAAATAAATGCAATAAAAAACAATATATGAACAAAATCTCTATTCATCTGCCATACCGCCGATCAGTCTCGGTTCCAAATCTTATTGTCTCCCTATTCTGATCTTCAAGTTCTATATTGAAGTCCTCTAGTGGTAATGAACCATCTGCATGTCTCTCAACAAGGGCAGCTGCAGCTGCTCTGTCAATTGGATGTAAACATTAAGAAGTCACTAACCAGTGAATTTGAAGAAAAAAGATAGGTAATTAAATTAAATGATGATGGACATCAACATCAATGGACCAGAAAAGGGAAAAGTTTCATATAAATTCCTCACCAATATGAATCTAAAAAACTTAGCGCTGTTGGACAGTGGACAACACAACAAATCAGTTAATTCTTTTCTCATTAAAAGATATGTACTTGACACATTTAAAATTGTTAAATAGCATAAGTAAACGAAACAGAAAAAGAAAAATTCTCTCAACCTAGTCTAATACAAGAATTTAGCTCAGTTATTGTAAGTTCCATAATTTGTTTGAAAATCAAATTAATGTTGCTTTTAACAACTCTCTGAGAACAATGTGGATAAGAAAAAATGCACAGGCCAAGATAATTCAAATTGCTTATTCAGTTCAACATTCAAACTATGACCCAAAAACACCAAAACAAACAAGAAATTATGAAGAGAGGAACTTTGGAACCTGCATAAAGCAAATATAATCATTCTTCTCACTCTATTAATACAATGCTACTGAAATACTAAGATATCGGTCAAAATCTACATACAGATTACAAATGAAAGAGGTACACAATGAGATAGAGCCAGGACCCTACAAAAACAGAAATATAGAACAAAAAATAAAAGTTTTCCTACTCAATCGGATATGGTAAACATAGTTTAACCAAAACCAACAAACCATAATCCACTTAAAAGAACTAGAGAATTCGATCCTTCTAAGACTAATTAACACAGTAAGGACATAGTCTAAACCCAGAAAACTTAGCCAATCCAATATCCAAATTTCTCATTGAATTCTACATAGCAAGAACAATACTTATAGATAGAAGTGTATGTGTATATATACCAAAATCAAAGAACTACAAAATTCAACATAGTGATCAAAACATTGACAAAAAAATAATAATCCAAACTTTGATCAAAGGCAACCAACCCCAAAAAAGTTAGAAAAGAAAAAAAAGTAACAAAAACAAAGTGTGCAAAGACTCACTTGACTCGGGTCAATCTACGAGAACGTTCTTCTTCAGCCACCAAGGACTTGCCCTCATCAGCAGAGACACGAGTAGCAAGAATCTTGGCGTTGTTTTTAATACCCAATTGGCTCAGCTTTTCAGAGCCATCCCCATCTTTCAAGACTTTTCCAGCACATATCAAGTTGATCGTCTCAGGAAGCATGCTTGATTGCTTTGCCACTTCTTCTCTCAACATGGGTACGGTCCATTGCTCCAATTCTACCTGTAAATCGCCTGACCATGTGCCTGCTATCTTCAGTTTGGCCATTGAAAGACTCGATTTTTACACACAGTGACTGATGGGGAGAGTGAGAGAGAAAACTCGGTTGGAGGGGAACTTGAAGAAGAAGAATATATTGACCAGGATCGGCAATTATAAAAGACGACGTGACGGGATGATTTACTTGGTAACTAAGTTTTGGCTTTTAAATCACTTGCAAACTTCTATGTTGTTTGTGTCGTGTCAAAAGGACTAAAGGAGATATATAATATATTATTATCAATTTTTATTTATATAATTATTAATTTATTAGTACAAATTGGAAAGGATAAGTTTATTAAAAAATACCTTTATAAAAAATATTGGAATAATAAAAAACTTAGGTGTAAATTATCCAACAACAATGATACGTTTAATATGCCGTTGTGTTTCTCAAAATCTCTCAAGGAGAGAATATATTATATGTGAAAATTACCAAAATGACCACATATATTATGGGAAATTCGTTTTTAACCACAAACGAAGTTTTAATTGTTAATAACCATATTTTTAAGAAATTACTGAAAAGCCCTCATATAACCCAACCCCCCCCCCCCCCCCCCTCAAAACACACTCTCTCTTTTTTCTCTTTTCCTTCTCTCTCCTCTCCTCTCCTCTCTCTCCTCGATCTCTCTCTCTCCCCTTCAAAGCCACCGCTGGCGTGCCCGTGCGGCGTCGCCGAGCGTCGGTGACCTTTCGGGCTGCACGACAGCGCCGTCATCGTGCAACTGGACCGTGCACGCTGCTGCTTCTTTGCAAACGAAGGGTGGGTCGTCGTCGTGCAACGCCGTCGTCGTGGAGCTAGGCCGTCGTCGCTGCTGCTGCTGCCGTTCTTCTGCGCGCCGTTGCTGCTGTCGTTCGCTTGGGATTACGGCCGTCGAAGACCCCCTCGGCGGGCCATGGATCTGCAAAAAAGGAGAAACATAAATAAATAAATAAATTAAAAAAAAAAAAAACCTAATTGTGAATTTTGGGAATTTGGGGAAGAAAGGGAATCAAGTTTCACATATTTCATTTTAGGCATGATTTCAGGTTTCAAATATTTCATTTTAGGCATGATTTCAAGTTTCAAGTTTCATTTTAGTCATAATTTCAAGTTTCAACATTCAATTTTTAGCCATGATTTCAAGTTTGAGGTGTTTTTAAAAATTAAAAAACTAATTTCAGGGGTATTCTAGTAAATTATGGACAAACAATGAAATTTTTTAAAAAAAAGTGGTTATTAACAATTAACTTTTCAAAAGTGGTTACTAACAAAAGTTTAATAAATCCAATGGTTATTTTTGGTTTTTTTTTTCTCTCTCTCTCTCCCTACATATATATATATATATATATATATATATATATATATATATATAATTTTTCTATTGTCGATTTGTTCTGATATAAAATATATCCAAATGAAGAATGTGGACCATTAGATTTACATACTTTCACTCAAAGTGTATGCACTTATCAAAACTTCTCTATAATCTATAGTTCACATTCTTCGACCTGATATATTTTAAATCAGAACGAACTGACAGTAGAAAGACTATATATATATGAGTAATGCTATTTGTCCATATTTGGTGTACAAATCTAGTGCGAACACTCTAATCCATTCATTTAAATTATATTAGATTTGCATTATTTAAATGAATATATTAAAATGTTACCACATCATTTGGGCACTATATTTGGACACCAAATTTAGACAAAGTAGCATTACTCTCTCTCTCTCTCTCTCTCTCTCTCTCTCTCTCTCTCTCTCTCTCTCTCTATATATATATATATATATATATATATATGAAGGTGTGGTTCCGAATCATATTCATTTCCAATCCTCGAATTACTATAATATTTTTAATATATATGTACATATTTTCTATTATTAGTTCGTCATGACAATAAATATATCAGGACAAAAAATGTGGACCACTAGATTTACATACTTTGACTCAAAGTGTAAAGTGTATGCACTTGTCAAAATTTCTCCATAATCTGTGGTCAACATTCTTCGTCCTGATATATTTATTGTCAGGAAGAATTAACAATAGAAAGACTATATATATATAATTGGTAAGTTTTGTTGGATACGTTATTTCCCCTCTATGTTGTAATCTGTAATTTTTTATATCAATAAAAAATCATTATCACCCCCACAACTTGACTCGATGGTAAAGAGATCGAATTCGAGTCTCTCTGTGATATGTGAAAAGTTATTTAATTAATACAATGAATAAATTTACTTTAAGGCTATGTTTATTAATGTGTATTGTATTGTTTTAGTATATTTTAATTGTTGCATTGGGTGCACTGGTTAAAACTGTGCAATCAAAAAGAGGATGGTGGTCTGGGGTTTAGAAATTTAAGTCACTTCAATCGAGTGCTTCTCGCCAGACAGGGTTAGGGGTTGGAGGTTGGAGAAGTTTCCAGAGTCTCTGGCTGCTTGAGTGCTTCAGGGGTGCTATTTTCCTTCCAGTTATTTTCTACGTGCAAAGATTTCGGGCTCTTGTGGAAGAGTCTAGTTTGGGGATTGTGTGACCAGTCTGAAGGATGAGGATTTGAGAGTGTTGTGTGTTGTTTTTAGGCGTATCTGGTCTCTATGTAATCAACCAGTGCATGGTGGCGGGACTTTGATGGTGGAGGAAATTCTTCCTTGGTCCAAGGATTTCTTAGAGGAGTTCCAAGCTACTAATATCTAGAGTACTGATCGGAGAATCTTAGTTAGGCAACAACCGACAATTTGGTCTCCACAAGGTGAGAATTCCTTCAAGCTAAATACTTATGCTGCTCTTGATTCTTGCTCTTCCACGGTGGGTTTGGGTCTGGTTATTCGGAATCACGAGGGAGTTGTGATGGTTGCTAGTGCTTAAGGTTTTCTAGCCAACTTCTCTCCTGATATTGCTGAGGCAATTGGGATTTTGCACGAAATCTCTCTTGCTGAAGAATCTGGTAAAGGGATGGGAATAGGGGTCCAATGGGGCGGAGGAGGGTCCCCCCACCCCTACCCTCGCCCTCAAACCCCATTTAGGCGAATTGGGGATGGGGGTGTTTGGGGGAAGGTTCCCCTGCCCCCACCCCCGTCCCCCATTTCCCCCATTTCTATACTATAATTTTTCAATCCGAAATTTAGAATTCAAAATTCGGAATTTGATTGGATCAAACTTTTGTTTTTATCCTGTTTCAATATCTAATCTAATAATTAACAAAATATATAATCTAAAACATATAATTCATTTAATTTAATCCAAAATTAATACAAATAATTATAACAATATAGTATTAGTGTATTACACATAAAAGTCTAAACAAATTTAAAGCATTCAATTAATCTAAAATATGAGTAATAGACTAATAGAGTAATTTTTTTTTATTTTAAGAAAATAAAATAAAAAATATATAAATAAATAAACAAAAATATATAGGGGAAATGAAAGAATTGGGCCCCCCCATTAAGGTTTTTGGGGCAAAATTTGCCCCCACCCCCACCCCAAAACCCCATTTGGGGGTAAATTTTGCTTCCAAATGGGGGTGGGGCTCCATGGGAGAAATTCTCATCCCTAATCTGGTATGGTCCCTTTTGTTATTGAGTCGGATGCCCAAGTTGTGGTTAATTTGATTAATTCTAATAGTGATATGCTTTCAAATATTGGCTTGGTTATCAGTGATGTTAGTGATCGTCTTAGGCGTGTTGGTGTTGGTCCTATTTCTTTTGTTTCAAGGAGGGTGAATGTTGTCACCCATAACTTTGCTAAATTGGCTCTTTTGAGCCCTGGGAATCGATTTTGGTTGGAGTCGTTTCCCCCGAGTGTGGAGAGGTCCGTCTTAGCTGACCTTCCTGTTTAATGGTGTTTTGTGTAATTAAATTTCTTTTCTAAAAAAAATAAAAAAAAATACAGTAAACACTATTTTAGCTAATATATAACATTTGGTGGTATTAGGTTGTATTGTGTTAGAAAAAACACTTATTTTTTTTCAATAAATATAGATTATTGATAAAATATGTGTTATGATATTAATATAATTTTTTTAATAATTTCAAATTATATAGGAAATATTTATTTTATTTATAAAAATATTATTTGTTTAATTTTTTTAATTAAAATAAATATTTATTGATTTTTATATAAAAATATTTATTGATTTATTTATGGTAAGGATATTTAAAATTAATTATTAATTTTTTTAAAATATTATATTTTTATAATATAATAAAATACAATAAAGTTATATATGAATAACTCAATACGATATAATATAATGTATTACTAAATGCATGTTTGTATAATCCAATACAATACAATACAATCCAATATAGTATAATATAATACAATAGGGTGTATCAAACGAGACGAGCCCTAAAGTCTCACTGTATTAATACATCTCTAGTTATGGGGATTGTCGGGAAGATATTTGAATCATGCTGTTTTATTTTATAGATCTAGAGAAGTGGAGAACTATGTCAAATTTCAAAATAAAAATAAAAATCCCACTATAATTATTATTTGAACAATATATGTAGTGTTTTATTTTATAGTTCCAGTGTCAAATTAAAAAAATAATAATAATAAAAAATAAAAAATCACATTATATTATTATTGTTTTTTTTTATTATTATTTAAATTATATCAACTGCCGGGACTATGTGAGAATTAGACTCTATTAGCACAATCCGGAATAACTGCTCCCACGAATGGGGAGAGGGCACCCACACTTGGGAATAGCCAAGGAGGGACAATGAATATTGTATATATATACATACATATCTTGGGCGTTGAACCGTGGTGGTGGAGACTCACTTTAGAGAGTCCAACCACATTAGTAAGAGGTCATTGGCTATATTATTATTGTTATTATATGTCAACAAAAAAATAAAATTATCAAAAAAGAATCCCAGTGGCCAGTGCCCACTGCCCACTGCCCACTAAGCAAACTGCCAAAGTGAGTGTCTTAAGCAAAGTCAATGTGATCGTTGCTGAATCAGCCATGGCAGCCGGTGGCAAAGGACCCAAAACCGCCCCTACCACCACCACCAAGAAACGAAAAACCACCAAAACATCCAAACACCCAACCCCAGAACTCCTATCTCTCCTCTCCACGTCCACCTCCGCCGCCTACTCCTTCCTCCTCCGCCACGAAATCCACCTTCATCCCTCTCAAATATTCTCTCTCGAGTCCCTCCTCTCCTCCATCTCCTCCCGCTTCCCATCCCCTCCACGCCCACTCCCTTCTCCTTCCACTCCCTTCTTCCCCTCCTTCATCTCCTCATTCTCCGCTCCGTTGGACCCACACTGGCTCCGCTTCTTCCGCATGTCCCAACAAACCTTCACCCACCTCCTCCACACCCTCTTCCCCGCTCTCTCCTCTTCTCTTCCGTCGTTTCCTCCCGACTCCGCCCTCGCCGCCACCCTCTTCCGCCTCTCCCACGGCTCCTCCTACAGATCCCTCGCCCGTCGCTTCGGTTTTCCTTCCTCCGCCGACGCTTGTCGCGTTTTTTACACAGTCTGCAAGGCTATAAACGACAAGTTGGGAAATTTGGTCGAGTTTAGAGAGAATTTAGAGAGGATTGTTGTGGGTTTTGGGTGGATTTCGTTGCCCAATTGTTGTGGGGTTCTAGGGTTTGGAAAATTCAATGTTGATGGTGAACTGTTGGGACGATATGGGTCGTTGTTGGTCCACGCTTTAGTGGACTCTGAAGGTAGATTTCTTGATATCTCTGCTGGTTGGCCTTGTACAATGAAACCGGAGTCGATTTTGTATCAAACGAAGTTGTTTATAGGCGTGGAGGAGTCTAGAGAGTTGTTGAATGGACCTGCTTATGAACTTGGTGATGGCAATTTTATTCCTCAATATATATTGGGAGATTCTTGTTTCCCTCTCATGCCTTGGCTTATAACACCTTATGTGCGAAACAACGAAGAGGATAGCTTTAGTTCAGCTGAAAAGGAGTTCAATGTCGTGCACAGTCGTGCAATGGGGTTGGTTGACACTGCTTTCGCGAGAGTTAAATCGCGGTGGCAGCTTTTGGGGAGGAGGTGGAAGGAGGACTGTATTGAATTCTTGCCTTTTGTAATTGTTACAGGGTGTTTGTTACATAATTTTCTGATAAAGTTCAGCGAGCCAATGCCGGATGATGATTTGGGGTGTTTAAAAGAAGAGGAGTTTCCGATTTTTGAAGGAGAGGTGGATGAGACCGGGCGTGGGATCAGGGATTTCCTTGCTGAGCACTTGAGTCGGCTGAGTTTGAGAAGATGAAATGTTGTGATTATATGCTTGTAGTTTTAGTTGTTGTAGGTTCCCTTCAGTGTTTAGTTGAATGCTGTATGTACCAGCCATGCAAAAAGGTCTAGTTTTGAAATGTTATGCTTTAACTGCATTCTATATATAATAAATTGCATATTTCACGATAGAGTTCGATTTTGTTGGTTACAGTTTTCCATTTACAACTTGTGGATCTCTGACTTGTATGTTAGAATCCTTGCCTGGCAAGAGTAGGCTCTACATTATCAGACTCATAGACTGCATTGACTCTGGTCTAGGGCATGCAGGAAGATTAAGGTTGTTGGCTGTGGACATTTCGTCCCATAGATGAACTGCTTAGATGTTTGCATATATTATCAGTCATATATTGGTATGTGTTAACTGGAGTATAATTTTCTAATATCTTGTCAAATGATTATTGTGAAAAAAGAGTTAATCAAATCTTAATTGGTCAGAGTTAGAGAGCAGAATTAATTTAAAATTGTTCCATCTAGATTACTGTTATTCAATGATAGCTGGTTTTGTGCTGTTCTTGACAAACCAATTTGGAAACTATCCCCACAAATCAAAGTGAGAGATATCAACTGATTGCAGTTTGAAATTTTAGTAGGGAGAGAAATTTGCGATATGCTTCACTATCTCCTGTTACCAGATGAAATGAACCCAAATTTTGGGGCCAAAATACTGGCTTTGCCTTGGCATATATCATTATTGTGAGTTTTGAATGGCCCTGTGACTGTGAGATTGGGATTTAGAAGTGGGAAGTGGTTACCTGAAAGTGTCAAGTACTGAATTGATGTTAAACTTGTAAGGGGAGACAAGGAAATGTTTCTTCAAAATCATGAGCAGAGAGATTTGAATAGATGAAGTGATGTCTAATTTGAGCATACCCTTGAGATCATTATTTGCCGATAACCAGCTCTTGAAGATGTATTAGTTCGAAATGGACTGAGAAATGTCTTTCATTCAATACACAAAAAGGAAGTCTCTAACCCTGTGGAGTTACTCATGAGTCTGTTATCTGGGAATGATAGAAACCTTCAAAGAGTTAAGTCATCAACCCAGTGGTTGGGAGAAACCCAATTATGGCCTTCAAGTACAAATGTTCCAAATTCTGATAAGTTAAAGACAAGTCCACCAAACCAGTCAAAAACTGTTAAAAACTTCAGAAACTTATCAGCCATTGTTTCATCATTGCAACCACTAAATCATTATAGTTCAAGTGCTAAAAATTCTAGAGGGTGGAGTGGGACTCTTTTATGAAAATAGTGTGCATTGTATTACAAAATAGTAGTATTGTATTTCTTACCAATTTTTTTATGACTATTGTTCATAAAAAAAATGGTAAGAAATTGCAGGTTCATATTCTTGACACAAGAATAAATAGAAAACGCAAGTGTTTGTTTGTTTGGCTCCAATCTTGCGTAGGAGTCATCATGATGATCACTGTCTTTTATGGTCAGATTTAAAAAATATGACTTTTTTTTGTTGCAAAAATAAGAATAATCTACTTGTTTTTGAAATTGAGAAAATAGATTTTAGATTATCTAAATATGAAATTGTCAAATCTCTAGCTAACTAATTAGTAATTATCTTTAAATTGCACATCAACTATTAGTAGAGCCCCTTCCACATATGTGGTGAGAGGTTTAAATTCCACCATACTCAATTTACAAACATATGGGAGTAGTTATCTCCCATTATTAGAGTAGATATCCGGACCGTACATTTATTATTTGATCTCGACAATCCTATCGTAATAGTTCTTGTAATACTTAAAACCTTTAAATTTGTTTCTCTTTCTCGATAAGAATTTACAATAAATTTGAAATTTAGGAAATCGGGACACAATTCTGATCCCACAATCCTAACCTCACCTCGTTGAATTTGAAATTTTTTAACTTAACAGTAAGCCTAGAAATCACAATTGTCTAGTCAGCTCTCATTTATATCATCATCTTTTTTTTTCAAAAAAAAAAACATTAAGATACTTCAAATAATAATAATAATTTTTTTCCTAAAAAAAAATAAATTTTTTTGGCTGATAAGTGATGATTACATCAACAAATTATTGTACCATTTTCAAAAATGAAATTCGCAAAACAAATCTTAGACTACTTTTAGGATATGTTTACTAATCAGGAATCATTCATTCATGGGAAAGAGAATTAAGTTCCTGATTTTGAAATTCTTGTGTTAACTAAATTTATAGAGAATTAAGTTCCATTGACCCCACACACATATCAGGAATTAAATTCCTGAATGAAAGGGAACTTGATTCCCCTCACTTACCTTGAGAATCAAGTTCCCTTTCCTGATTGATTAGGGAATTTATATATTTTTACTTAAATATCCTCACTAAATTTTTATTTTTATTTTTAAATATATATAAAAATGAACCGCAAAGTATTTTAGAAGAAAAAAGTGAACCGTAAAGTATTTAAAAAAAAAAATGAACCTTCGAGTATAAAATAATATGTGAACTATTGACTTGATTATATATATATATATATATATATATATATATATGAATTGTGAATTGTGAGTTATAAAAAAAGGGGGGGTTAATTACCCTAGTGGCTATCAACTTATTCTACCACTATCAAAATGGCCACTAAATAAGAAATCGGTTTCAAAATGGCCACTAAATGAGAAATCGGTTTCAAAATGGTCATTTTTAACAAACATTATTACACTAATGGTCATTCCATCCAATTCCATCAATTTCCATCAAATAGTGGCATTTTGGTAAATAAGTGAATGACATTAATTTATTTTAGATATTTTTTGGAAATCAATTTTTTTCTTTTGTTTTTTGAAACAAATAATTATATTTAGTGTGTGTATATACGTATAGCATATCTCAAATATATATATATATATATATATTGAAAAGATTAAGGCTACAAAATCTAAAAATTATAAAAAATATATTTGAGATAAGTTGAAAAGAAATATATATATTTTTTCTTTTTTGAGAAGATTAAAGCTACAAAATCTAAAAATTCTAAAAAGTATATTTGAGTAAGTTGAAAAAAATATATATATATATAGAGAGAGAGAGAGAGAGAGTAATGCTACATTGCCCAAATCTGGTGCCCAAATGATGTGGTAACAATGTAGACTATTCATTTAAATCATGCAAATCTAATACAATTTAAATGAATGGTCTACAGTGTTGCCACATCATTTAGGCACCGGATTTGGGCACCAAATTTGGGCAATGTAGCATTACTCATATATATATATATATGTGTGTGTGTGTGTGTGTGTGTGTGTTTGAGATATATTATACGTATATACACACACTAAATATAATTATTTGATTAAAAAAAAGATTTTTAAAAAATATCTAAAATAAATTAAGTCATTCCCTTATTTACCAAAATGTCACTCATTGGATGAAATTAGATGAAAATTGATGGAATGATCATTAGTGTGACAGTATTTGCCAAATATGGTCATTTTGAAACTAATTCCCCATCCGGTGGCCATTTTGATAGTGGTGGTTTAAGTTGATGGCCATTAGAGTAATTGCCACAAAGATAGTTTGATTACAAAAAAAAAAAAACTTCAGTGCGGTAAATAAAATAAATGTGAACCAGCACAAAGTCATACTGTATTATTTGCTTTGAATTTTTTTTCTTATTAAAAAAAAAAAAAAAACTTTATTCTATTTATTAGTTGTACTTATACATCTCCCATATGTATATATAAGGCTATTTTTTGTATACATAGGTATTTTTGTAATCAACTTTGTATAATTTGATTATATTTTTAATTCTTCAAAAGTTAGTAAAACACAGTAATGGAATTTAGCAACTTAATTCTGATTTTCTTTCATTCCCTTTCCAATGGAACTTGATTCAAATTCCCACTCATTGTCGATTAGTAAACGCACCCTTAATGTAAAAAATAGAAAACAAATTCAGAGGTTCCTGCACGGCTGCATGATACCTGGAGTTAAAAGGAATCAAAAATAAAATTACTTAAATGGCCCTCAACGAGTCTAGTCATCATTGGCTCACGCAAGTACCCACCAATCAAACTTCAAAACTCGTTGTCTATTTCAGTAATCTAACTTTCGAACTAGTTAGGGTTTTAACAAAACCACTGTATATACTTGTGCTTCATTGCATAAACAACTATCTACTCCTGCTTTGCCTCCGCTTCTCTACCCTCTTATCTTCTCCATCACTTCACTTGCCTCATTTCACTGTTGTCTAATATGGTGACCCTTCTCTTTAACAAAAACCACTTCTGTTCTTTTGACTACTCCGATGATACGGCCTCACACGTGTGTGCGGTGATATAGTACGCAATAACTCAGGTAACTGGATTTACTCTGTTTTTCTTTCTGTTTCGTGTATTTTGGCTTTTAGAAATCTGTTAATGGCATTCATTTGATGTTTATCTAACGCAAAATCAACTTTAACCGACAGATGCGACATGGGGTTAAGTCGATCTGCGGAATTTCTTTCGTAGATTTACTTTGATTGGCCGAAGCTGCCTTCGCTCAGGTAACCATGGTGTTACAAGCAAGTGTTTTTGTTTAATCTCTTTATGTACATATTTATTTATAAATAAGATCTTTTTTGTTTACATGATTGTTACAAAAGTGAAAGTGTTATTGTTTTGATCTAGAAACATTATTGGAGCATAATCATATATGTATGTTGTTGTGTGGCTCCACATCTGAGTCAGCAGCAGGTGCCCATTAATGGCAACCCGTCTGCCGCTTGGAGCCCATATTAATTTTACCGGAAGAAGATCCTTGAGACTCATTGTTGTTTCAAGATACAATTACTTGGTTACATAGATCCACATTTTATATCTGGGTTCTTTTAAAATGTTTCCATGTAGATTTGTACTGTATTTTGATTAGGCCCCTTTTGTTATTTTCATTCATTCCAGGACAATTAACATTTAACAGGCTATCAAATTTCATGATGGAATAATGTTTTTGATAGAAAAATCTCAGTTATCTGAGAAAAAATGTATGCTAAATGGTTACTGGCACTCAGTCAGACACGGGTGATTGTTTATCAATCCAAGACAAGCCACCTTTTGCATGGTGCCTAAACTTAGCTACTGACATGATTGGAGGGAGCCGATTCTATATGGTTTCCTTCAAATTTAAAGGAGCTACATTCATAATTCTATCATATTTCTGCAATCATTTATGGATCATTGTGTTATATTTTGAGTTTGTAGTCGGTGACTGAGTGGGGTATATATAGCTCATCGACTAAGGGGATCGGTTTGGGTGAGGAAACACTTAGTTTAGGCTCTATATATCAGAGTCAACAGCAAGAGCCAGTTCATGGTGCCTTGTCTGCCGCTTAGAGCCAATAGAAATGTGCCGGAATAAGATAGCTTGAACTACACGTTTTTTTCATGCTACAATTTTTCGCTACAGTTTTTTCATCTCTTGAGTTTTTCTACTTTATAAATTATAACCTATACTTTCTTTCATACTCATTACTCATGAGGCTGTTTATTTTTTAGCTTTCATGCATCTGCTATTTTTGAGTCTGACCCTTAATTTTTTCCATACCTTTTGAATGTGCAATTAAATTACATATCTCTCTTCGTACTTCTATCAAGTCTTTGCTCTTTCTCATGCTTTTTGTATTAATTTGTTTTGCATTTTAGATTGTTCATCAGCAATTAGACATCTATCCTTCTCTCCCTATCAAATATTGTGTCCTTGTAATTGCTTTGTGACTTCTGTTTTATTATTATTTTGCAGATTCCATGAGATAATAACCAGCAAAAAAATAGAGCTGATTTGAGGCTCGGTTCTGATCAAGTGGCATGCACAAAGGAAAGCAAATTACTAGAGCATGCCTCACTTTTTGAATCAATAATTCAACTCTTTATCAGATGGGGATTCTTTGAATGAACTAATATACACATAATTGCAGCAACAGATGGTTCAAACTGCAATAAATAATCTTCTATTCTCTGTTGAACTGCCAAAAATAGAGCTGATTTGAGGCTCGGTTCTGATCAAGAAGCTTCGCAGGAGACTCTAGGGGTTCTATAAAACATGTTTGGTGCTTACAAACAATACAATACTCAACACTGCTTAATAACTTGAGTCAGAAGTTCTGTTCTAAAATGATTCAAGGATCAACCTGATATGTTTCTAATAACAAAATTTTAACTAGGTTTATTTTTAGCTATTTCTAATCCCGCACAGCAGGAAATCAATGACAGTAAAAATGAAATTAGTCCTACATTATTGCAAAAGAATTTTGAACTCTGCCTGGACCTCATAAGTTGCCTCGAAGATAATTTCTTATAACAAATTAGAGTTAATAATTTTCAACATATAGTATTATTGGCCTGTATTTGTGAAAATCAGCAACATACAATATGATTTGATTACAACCAGAATGCTATAGAATAATAATAATAATAATTAAACAAGAAAGCTAGATGTAATGACACTTGGGGAGGTGATCTACAATGAAATAGTAAAACGAAGTCATCCATGTTTCAACAACATAGAACCATGTTCGTCGCCAGTAAGGATTTATAAGCAAAACAGCAACAATTGCCAAGAGCACAATTGCATAAGTCACTGTAAAACTGATGTAGAAGATGTCCATGTCCATGAAATCATTTTCTTCTCCGATGTCATTTGAATCTGTTGGCAACAACGTCGGTGATTCAATTGGATCACAACTTTTTGGCAGTGGCAGACCACATAGAAGAGGATTTCCCTCGTAGCTACTTGCATTAAAGGTAGAAAATTGTGCAACCAGCCCAAGGGTCCTTCCAGATAAATTATTATATGCCACACTGAAAACTGCCAGGAAACATAGTTCAACAAGTTGATGAGGGATTATCCCACTCAAATTGTTGTAGGAAAGATCCAAGCTCTCAATTTGTTTGAGATTCGAAAATGTTGACAGGATTGATCCGGTCAAATTGTTGTGGGACAGATTCAATGTATGGATCATGGCAAGGTTTCCAATTTGAGGAGGAATGCCGCCCGTTAGTTTATTGCATGAGAGATCAATTCCAGACATTTGGGTGAGAATTTTCCCTTGGTAAAAGTAGGATATGGTCTTCGTTCTAAACTCTACAATCTCTTCCTTTCCCATGAAAAAAGAAGCTGTCTGATTTATAACCGATTCATAGTAACTTGGAGCTGGCACGTCAAAATCTCTGTCATGAAATGCAGTCATAAGACAATGAGGAATATTCCCGAAAAGATTATTATGGGAAAGATCTATCAACCGTAACCGATCCAATTGGCATAACTGAATTGACACTTTACCTTGAAGATTGTTATTATTCAAGATAAGGTAGGTCAAGTTAGAAAGCCTACCAATCCAATTTGGGATGCTACCATTTATGTGGTTATAGCCAAGATCTAGAGTCACTAGAGAAGAACTATTACGGAATGAATCTTGTAATTCTCCCTGTAACATATTTCTAGACAAGTGAACTTGTTTAAGTGATGAAGGACTAAAACAAGATGGTATATCCGAGATACTGTTTCCAGCGAGGTTCAAAACTTGAAGATATTCCAATTGACAAAACTCTGGTGGAATTGGACCTTCGAGATGATTATTAGGCATTACAAGCTCTACCAACTCTGTCATATTTCCCAACCAACCTGGAATCTTACCAGAGAGTTGGTTATCACTGAGATACAGTCCATATAAGGAGGTGTTGGATAAGCTATCTGGGATCTTTCCATGGAAGTGATTACCATCCAACTGTAAACTCACCAAGTTTGTCAAATTGAAATTTGCAGAGAAAATCTGACCTTGGAGGCTATTGTTTGATAAAGCAAGGAGTTGTAAAGAGAAGCAACCCTCGACCAAGTGCTCTGGTATTTCCCCCGACAAGTGATTGTGGGATAAGTCCAAACTTATCAACGACTTCATATCACCAATTGAAGAAGGAATGTTCCCCTCTAAAGCATTTTTGGACATGTTTAAAAATTTTAATCTTGGCAAATATGCTCCAACTTCGGCAGGAATGTGTCCGTTGAAGTTATTCATGGAGATGTCTAACGTCATTAAATTCAGATGAGAATGAATTGGCAACGGGAGAGGTCCCGTTAGAGAATTATTGAGTAGAACAAGATGCAGTAATTGTGTATTATTCTCTACCAACCAATATGGAAACACTCCTGTGAAGTTACTGTGAGACAGATCAACTTCTTGCAAGTCATGTTGATGGTACAGGAATTTGGGGAATGTGCCTTTGCAACCAGACATTCTGATGGAATTCAATTGGAATTTTGGGGCCAAAAAATGTAACTCTGTTTCATCATATAGGTCGTTGTTCTTACAGGTGAAACTCTTGAGTTTGGAATGATTGAAAAATGGTTCGAGTGAAATTGGGATTTGGAAGTGATTATATGAAAGATAGAGTTCTTGGATGGATATCAAAGCCATAAGAGGAGACAAGGAGATGTTCCCAGAAAATTGATTGTAAGAGAGAGATAATACTTGAAGGGATGTCAAATTTCCAAAACAAGACGGCAGGGCACCCTTTAGATTATTACCATAAAGATACAGCTCTCGCAGATGCACCAGCTCACAAAGACCGCCTGAAATATATCCTTTCATAAAAGGTTTAGGTTGAATTTTTAATTGATAATTAAAATGATTTAACAGAGAGAGAGAGAGAGAGAGAGAGAGAGAGAGAGAGAGATAGAGAGAGAGAGAGAGAGAGAGAGGTTTATTAACCTTGATCAGGTAATGTGCCTTCCAAATTACAATTTGACAATGATAAAGTGTCAAGAGATGTCAAACGTCCTATGCTTTGCAGAACACTGATGTTGATATTAGTTCCACCTATGAATAAATTTTTCAAATTCTTCAAATTAGACAAATCTATAAAAACAAAACCAAATATACATTAATATTTATTTGAGGAAATATATAACTCTTAAAATTAATATATACTTGAGGAAATTCTCAAAAATATTCCAATGACAAATATATATCTGATTAGGAAATGTGGCTTCCAGATTACAACTTTGTATGATAAGGATCTCAATAGAAGTCAACAATCCAATGATTTGTAGAATGCTAATTTTGAGATTAGTTTCATTCAAAGGTGAACCCAATAAATATTTATCATCCAGTTAAATTTTATATAATTCAATAAATATTTATCATCCGGCTAAATTATATATATATATTCTTTTTTTTTTTTCCCTCAATATGCATTAACATTATAAAGTTAGCTCCTTAACTATCAATAGTTGGATTTATAACTTTTGTTTAGTCAATATATTATAATGTCTAATTAATAGCTCACAAACTCTCACATTAAATTTATTAAATTCGGTATGCACCGGAGACGACTCTTGTGATTTTCTTCCTTAATGCACATCAATATAAAAAAGTCAATGCAAGACATGCGAGCCATTAATTAAGAATAATAAAACTTTTTATATAATTCTTGATGAAAGTATTTGTTTGTTTTTTTTAATAATAAGATGACACCTATTTAATAATGAACTACTCAATAATAATAAAATATATGTTAAAATTTATGTACAAACAATTATTTTAATTTACAGTTCAAAATATTTTTTTATTTAAACTTACAAATGATTTAATTCTATAATGTTAGAAGCCATAATATTATGTATATTTTACAACTTGCTTTGATCAATAAAATATTTATGTTGTATTAAATTTAGAT
The DNA here is from genome assembly GCA_030490815.1 of Acer saccharum. Taxonomy (NCBI): domain Eukaryota; kingdom Viridiplantae; phylum Streptophyta; class Magnoliopsida; order Sapindales; family Sapindaceae; genus Acer; species Acer saccharum. The sequence continues at coordinate 40,254,170 of CM059871.1, forward strand.
AAAAATATTATATCCTTATAACATTGTCAAACTGTAGGGACTTTTTGTGTAATTAACCTTTTATAAATATGCATTTGGGTTATCATACATGTACAAAATTTTCAAATTGGACAAATCTACAAACACAAAACCGAATATACATTAATGTTTAACAAGATTTATTTAAGCTAAATTGGATGATAACCCAAATGCAAATTTATTTAAGCTAAACCGAATGTACAGAAAATGTAGTGTATGACTTTATGAGATTGAGATATATAAATTCAAATATAAGTTTTGATATTTTCAATTTAACATATATATTATTTTCTCGATCTATTATTATTTTAAGATTGTTAAATAATAAAATATTTGAACTTTTATTTTTTTACTGAATAAACCTAAGCTATAAGACAGTAGTCAATTAACAGAAATTTATTTATAAAAAAGGTAAAACATACATCAGTAGATATGGTTAATAGAAAAACGAAACACAATTGAAAATATATGTGCCGAGTCTTGGATCTCTTGGTAAAAGAAATCTAATTTATAAATCATAATATATGGGTATAATATTAAAACATTCAGAAAATGCGTATTTTCACCTTTTATGTCTAAGATGCCATTGAGTTGGCAATACGACATGTCCAATGTTTCAAGGGAAGTGAAAGCTGCAATGCTTTGAAGAAGGCTTATATGGATAGAAGAGCCCAATAAGTACAACTCTTTCAGGTTGGTAAAATTGTGCAACTCTATAATTGAAAAAGAGCAGTAACATTACTTAAATGAAGATCACTTAAATGAAGATATATAGGACTTCTATGTTGCAAACCATCTCATGTCCAAATTTATCCACATCATGATAAAATCTTGATGAAATTTATGAATTTTGATGAGATTTTTGTACCATGCATGCAAAAAATCTCATCAAAATTCATTAGATTTCATCATGGTATGGATGGTTTGTACTTGAGAATTCTCTCTCTCTCTATCTCACTATACATATAATGGAAGTTAACATAATCTAACATACTTACCTGGACTGCTCATTATTCCACTAAAATTATTATTGCCAAGGTCAAGTGTCTTCAAAGATGGGAACAACCTTAATGATTGCAACAAGGTTTTTCCATCATGAATGCTGACATTCCATAGACTAAGATATCGCAAGTTACTCGAACTTACACCGTTACCTGTAAGTGGAAAGATATAAAAAAAAAACTTATCTTCAATGTGTTAACTATAGAAATTGATTGTTGCAACAAAACCGCACTTTTTTAATGTTTATTAATTTAAATTTAAGAATTAGATTATATTTAGTTTAAAGGAAACATTTCTGATTTTTTGAGCTAATTGGATAGATAAAACCACCATATTCGAAGTAATCAAATTTTCTTTAATTAATACCTTTCGTGGTCACTAATTTGTTTATCTGATTACTGCCCAGGTACAACTCCTCTAAATTGCTCAAAGAATCAAATATTTCTGATAATAGTTAAACAGAGTTAGTGAAAAAGCACAAAATAATAATAAAATTAAAAAAAAAAAAAAAATGAAGCATAACAATTATTTTGCCATCCAGCTATTAAAAACAAAGTAAATATATATATCCTATAAATATAAAAGAGGCTAAATTAATTAATTTAAATAAAATTAAATTAAATTAAAAAAAAAAAAACCTACACACAGCAAAATCTAACACAACACACACATTGAAAACCCCATAAAAATCCCACAATCTTCAAATATCATCCAAGTATCCAACCATCATCCATTTAAAAAAAAAAAAAAAATTTGATGGAGAGATGAAGAACAGTGGAAAGGATTCGATGCAGATGGGGCATTGATGGCGAGGCAGATGAAGGTGTATGAGATGGAACGGTGATGGAGATATTCTCGGTGGAGGAGCTGTGCGAGGTGTGGATGAGGGCAATATTCTCTGCGCCGACGGCAGTGATGGCGAGGCAGAGGAAAGGATCTGGTGGAGCGACATGGTCCATCAATGGAGGACTAGATGCATCGACCTGGTCCATCAATTGAGTAGGTTTGAGTCGTTTGACGAAGAAGATGATTTCTTTTTTCAGATGGAAGAAAAAAAACAACATTAAATATTTTCGGGATCTGATTTTCTGGGTGTTTGTGGATGGATAGATCTCAAAGTTTTCTTGAGATCTATGTAGTCCAAAAATGGCGAAAGTTCAAGACTCATCTCTGTTGCAAAAATGGAGATGGAGGAAGAGAGAGAGTTTGGAGAGAAAACGTGAGTGAGTGAGATAAAAGAAGGAGAGAGAGAGAGAGAGAAATTGGGCTGAGTGTACTTTTTGGACAGTGTGTGTAGTATTTTTTAATTAATTAATTTTTTTTTTTTTTTTTGCCTTTACCGTTGGTAGATTGTGTTGGAATAAGAGTTGAAAAAAAATTATAAACAAACCCGACAAGAGAGGACCACTAAAATTTATGAGATTAAAATGAGAATTTATAAATAACATCCTCTTCTAAATCGAAGCATGTTTTATTTAGTTTAATAATTTCTAAGTGTGATAACCAGTTAGGCCGCGATCATAGAATTGTTATGTGGAGGATAAAGAAGACAAAGATTATGTTAACTCTTTTAATTCAAAATTCAAGATGGGTATGAGTTAATTAATTATAGGTTAAACGGCTTTTATTTATTTATTTTTCTTAAAAAATAAAAATAAAAATTATTAACTTTAAATATCGTGCTATTATATATATTTGAAGAAAATCTTTAATGGGACGGTCCCATTGCCATTTGGTGATAACGTTCAATGAGATTGCACAATTTATCTCAAGAACAAAAATATATATTATTAAACCATAATTTGGTGCAATCTAATTGGACGGGTCTCACCAAGTGGTAATAAGACCGTACCATTGAATATTTTCTCATATATTTAAAGTAAAAAAGAAAAAGGCATTATGTTATAATATATGAAAATAAAGTAACTTTAATAGACAAATCTTGGTAAGAACTCCAGGTTCAATTGCAACATTAGAAATACTAACAATTTTTTATTGTAAATATATCGTAAATAAATTTATATTCATATAATATATATATATATATATATATATATTATATTTAAAATGTAATACTTCAAAAATGCACGTGCCTCTCCACTAGTGTATATATATATATATATATATATATATATATATGAAGATAAAACAGAGGAGAAATGAAGATGAAGCATAATAAAACAGATATTAAGCAGCAAAATAATAATAATATAAGAAGATGAAGCATTACAATTGTTTTGCCTCATCCAGCTATTAAAAACAAAGTAAATATATACATGAAGATAAAGAAGAGGAGAAATGAGTTTAATAACCTGATAAATCAACACATCCTTTCAACCCAACATCAGAGAGATCTAATGTTTTTAATGATGAAAGTGAGCTTAGAGATGATAAGATGTTGTTGTTGAAGATGTTACCACTTAAATCCAGATACTCCAAATTACTCAATCTTAAACCTGTACAAGTGAATAAACTATTACATAAACTATTTCAAGAATTAATTTAAAAACTAAACTTATTGTATCAATCTAAACAATCTCTAAAACAACCGCTGAAATTAATGAACAAAGCAGTAGTAAAAAAAAAATTGAACAAATCACGATCCCTTGCCTCTATTTTTCTCCAATAAAAAGTTAAACGTTATATTTTCCTAATTATTAACATTAATTTAATTATTAAAAGATTTAATAGGTCTTTCAGTGATGGAATGAATGAATGACCTTTGGAAATTAGACAATCAAATTTTGCTTTCGTCAATATGTTTGGGAAACACAATTTCATTAATCTCATTAATTTCTACTTGATTCCAAAAACAGTAATTTGTTATAAGAGTCTTATTCTAAAATGGGTGCAAAGAAATTCTGGTAAGAAGCATCACATGTAAATAATAGATTTTTTTTGTCTCTACCAACAATTTGAGGGGGTAAAATGATTTGCTCAACGAATCCAATTCCAAACTTTTAGCTTCATTAAAGGTCAGATAAAATCCATTTTCTTCAAACTTAGAGCCTTACTGTTTTGAGAGAGATAGAATAGGTAAAAATAAAGATTACCTTGAAGATCAACTATTCCATTCAATTTATTATCATATAGTGATAATTTTTTTAAAGACGAAAGGGTGCTTAGAGATGATAAAATGCTATTGTTGAAGCTATTATGACTTAAATAGAGCGCCTCCAAGTTGCTCAATATTGACAACTTATCAAAACCTGTAACATGAGAAAAAACAGTTTCATTAGGTATATCAATTAATTAGTAAATCAAAGTATCAAACTAATTATATTATTATCTATACTTTCTTGAAGAAAGTAGTGTTTCATGAACTCCATGACTACAGAAGAGTAATATTTGATCAAAACATGCAAGGAAATTGTTTAAAATATATAGACAAGTGCATAGTAAATTATTCATTAATTAATATTTAAAATTAAGAATTAGACAAGGATTAAAGGCAAAGCCAAGAGACCTTCATTCTCAACACAACCGGTTATCCCATTGTAACTTAAGTCAAGCCACTGCAGTTGTTGGAAGGGAGAAAACAAAGAAGCATTTAGATACCATTCTCCCATTTTCGAATTCAGTCCCCTTGTACTGAAAAGATCAAGTGAGATGACTCTACCAGTGGTATCGTTGCACTCAACCCGCAAATCCTACTGACAACAATCTGAATTGTGATCTCCCTCAACCCAACTGTCAAGTTTGTGAAAAGTATTGAAGAAAGGTTTGAGTTGCAAGAGAGCAAATCTCTCTTGTTCCAGACACCCCTCACTCCATCGACTTTCTAATGATACAATAGTAATCAATACAACTACAAATACCCACATCCATGGCTGCTGCTTTAAACCCATCTCAATACACACTTTAATATTTTCCAGGTAGAATCTACTACCTTTGCAATTAACAAGAGAGACTATTTATAATCACATGGATGGCTTCTTCTATTAGTTAAACTCAATTTTAAAAATGACATATAATTGACTATTCTCTTTTCAAAGGCTCAGCATTAATAATTATTTAAATATAAAATTGTGCATATGATGTCCATTTAGATTGTATTAACTTTTCTTTATTTGAGGACCACTTGTGCTTGACCTGGAGTCAACCTAAAAAATATCTTTAATCTCTCTGCAGTTTCCTCTGCCTAAATACCATTGAGTATTGATGCTTTAGCATTGTTATGTCCATTTTGATCAGCCCCCGAAAAGATAATAATAAATACAAGATTTATAAGTTATGGTGTAAGCAATTAATTAATTAGAGAAATATGCAGGTTTACTGTCAAATGTAGCAGCATTCTCTATTTTTTTTTTTTTTTTGTTCAATGCCCATTTATGTCAGTGCTACAAAAACAATAGCAGTTGTTTTGTAGATATATAATTTTTTTTGGACATATGTTAGCAAATAATGTTAAGCGGCACACTTGCAAGTTAATGTATTTAGGCATTTAGCAATATTTCTCAAATAAATTAAGTATAATTGTAATAAAGAAGGAAGATACGATCAAGTCACATAAGTTGGCATTATTTTCCAGTTTGATTGATTGTGATGCCTATTTGGGTTGTACTTATTATCAGCCTTGCATTATTATCACTATATTTAATGCTGTTAGTGCATTTATTTACAATTCCATTCCCTATTTTTTTTTTCAATCGAACGTTGGATCAAACTCCAAGACTTTTTTTTTTGAAAATTACGATTGTATAAAAAGGCAAAGTTGCCAAGCAACAACAGAAGAAGGAGGACAAAGACAACAGCCAGCAACAACAAAAAACCGCGACAGGATCAACACTACACAAGCCTGTCGCTGGATTTTGAAAAGGGCTGCACCAGACCAAGCCACCACCACACCCAAAAACCTCCCAGAAACAAAAACCAAACACCAAAATGTAAGTGGACCTTGGATTCATTTACAAATAAAATAATAGTTATAATTTCAGATCCTTGGGATGCATTTTATGCATATAGTTTGCAGGCTTTCCACGCTAAGACTTTGGATTTACCTTATTTGTAAATTTATCTTATGTTTTCCATTATATTGTCATAGATTTTACAATTTAAAAATAAAATAAAATAAATAACAAGGCCACAATGTCCCATCCTCCATGAACAAGATGGGCAACTAATTGAAAAGTCGTAGAAATCATCATCAAGAAACACAAATAAAGCGGTTTGAGGAATTGGCTACGGTTCGCAAGAAAAAGTGTTGGCTATGGTGCCAACCGGAACATCTCCATGGTATCTTCAACAATATAAGGAAGTTAATTAGAGAAAGCATTATGTTATCTTCAAGACTTCAACAACATCAAACTAATATCAATTAATTATATCATAAAACAAAAAACATGTTACTGATTTTAGAACTACTCTGGGGTCTCATGGACAGATTTAAACACAATTTGAGGAAGAAGATGTGCAGAAGAGTTCATCACATGGTCAGAATATTCTACTACAACATCAAGCTAAAAAAGATGGCACTTTCGGACTAAATTTCATTTTCAAATAGCCATTAAATGGTAAAAAAATATGAACAAGCAAAAAAAAAAAACCTACTATTAAGAAATCATATTTAAAATAAAGTAAATTTGGCTTATTTAAGTTGGTTAGAAACCTAAAAGCCCAAGTTTTGTAGGTAAGTTGAGTGACTTGTATTTAAAGTAGGTAGGTAATCAAAACTCTTTAAGGCATTAGTAAAACCTCTGAATCTATCTGGTTTGCTTTCTTTGTTACCATAAACTTTATCTTCTAAAAGGCTACAGGTCACAATTAGGCCATGACTATTTCCCTTTGTATCTAAGAAATAGACAGCAAGATTTGAATGAAACTTTGAAATCCCACACCAATTTATTACATACACAAGAATCTTATCCTTTATTATAGTTTACAAAGAACAAGTCAAAACACAACAAACGGCACTAAAGACAAAAATTATAAACTTGGAACATTCAACATATCAAGAGTATCAATTTAAAGTTCAGTTATTGGTTGGAACATATGCCACCTAAATCTAGATCCAAAGCGGATTCCCAACTCAACTTGAGTTCAATTTTCAACCAGAAAAAATTTACTTGCAAGTTGCAACCTCACCAACTCAACCACAATCCACAACATCAAAACTCAACCACAATTACGTACAAGACTGTTATATTCTTGTCATTTTAACTAATATGGGAAATTATCTAGAAAAATTTAGCATACATACGAAATAACCAAGAACACTTAGAATATATAAACAGATGTGAATTACCAAACTATAATTACAATTATTCAAAATCAAGCATATAAACCAGATAACATCAAATAAAATCTGACAACTTTTCATCTGAAACCATGATTATATCACAAACCCACCAAAAAATTACACACTACAACTAAAATAAAACATAAATCATGATGTTTGATAAATAAAAAAAATCCACATACACGAAAATTTAAAAAAAAAAAAAAAAAACAATATAATAAACTGAATTCTTGCATGAAGAGTGAACTAGAGCATGAAAATGAGAAAGATTTACCTTTGAGCAGAAAGTGAAGAAATAGCGGAACTGGAGTTGTGCTGGAGATGGGTGTTGACGTTCGCCGGTTGCTGACGAGCGGACGGCGACAGTCGGAATGGATTCGGGTTGGGTGGGTTATCGGGATAGTTTCAGGTTAAGGCACAGAATTTGGGGTTTTCTCCTGTTGTGTTGTATAGTTGTTAAGTCACTTTTGCCCCCACATACAAAAATAAAAAATAAAAAATATATTTTGAGTGATGTTATTGGCACATTTACCGGTCTATTCATGTCCAATTTTTTATTATATAGTATTTTTTTATTTTTTTTTTCATTTACCAAAATTATTAAAGAGACATACAATTTAAGGGAAAAAAAATCTTCTACAAAAATCTATTAAAACCCCATATTCCTTTTCCAAAAAAAAAAAAACCCTACGTCCTTGTTATCCGTTTCTCTAAAAAAATATATTCTTAACTCTTAAACCTTAAAATTTACTTCTTATACACATGCAAATTATTATGGAAGAGTCTCAGAAAAATATCAAGTATATAAAAGAATTGTCTGAGAACAATATCAAACATCTACAATAATTGTACGTTTAACAATGATATTAAACATATGCAAAAATTGTCTGAAAATGATATTAAGCATTACAAGAATTGTCTGAGAATGATGTCAAGCATTTGGAAACAATTCCTTCTCTAGAAGTAAGTTTGAAGTTTATTTTTATTTTTAGAATGATATCAAGCTGTCGTTGTGTTGAGCCCGTTATTTTTTTCTGTTTTCTTTTCCACCATGAAATAAGAAGAAGAAAAAAAACTCAAAAAAATAAAAATTAGAAGAATAAATAAATCGTTAAATGGAGGTGAGAGAGACGTATACAAAGATTAGAGATAGAGAAATTAGAGATGGGGTGTATTAAGTGCTTGTTTGATTGAGCTTTCTACTGCCTCAAAAGGTCTACAAACGTCTATTTGAGTTTTTTTTTTGAGTTGTTTGGTTGGGCTTTTGAGATTATCTATTTTAAATTAAGTAGAGGCTAGTAGAGTTTAAATCTCTACTAGGCAAAAGCTATGGGAGGTACTTCTGCAAAAAGAATTTTTTAAAAAAAGTCTACCAACCAAACATCTATAACTTTTTATTTTTTTCAAAAACTCTATTTCTAATAGATCTACTACAAATAGATATGTTACCAATAGAGGTTTTTCAAAAGCCTGACCAAACAAGCTCTAAGTTTAAAAAATAAGTAAACAAGGTAGTTTTGGAAATAAATCAAAAAAATTAATAACAATATTTATTTTTATTTAATTAAATCAAAATTTTAAAAAGTGGGACATAAATAGACCGTTAGGGTCACTCTTTTAATTTTCTCCTTACAATCCAAATTTATCTTTTAAAACTCATTTTCTAAAGAAATTCCATCCAAAAATCTTAAATTTTAAAAAATTCTAAATACACATCATTTTATTCCAGCATTTAAATACCTTTTTCATTTTAAATACCCTTAAATTCAATTGGAAGTATGGCATAAAATTAACTATTCACTTTCCAAAGTCTCAGCATTTAAACATAAATAAGAAAATTAACCTTACATATTACCTTCTATTCATTTCTATTAATTTGTTCCTAAGTTTTTAAGCTGATTTTTCTTATCATATTTGTTATAATGACATAATTATCCTCATAATCTGAATGCGATTGTTAATCTGTAATGTCCATCTTAACTCTGTCATATATTGAAGTAACCTTGATTTATTTGAGGATTAATTGTAGTGATTGACCCATGCAAAGTCAAGCATAAAAACTCTAATAGATATCAATTAAACGATGTCCATAGAAAGGTATCAAAATTTCAAATTTCTTGGAAGTTATTGCATTTTTCCACACATCAATGTCTCATCATCTCAAATACCATTTACTGCCCTTTTAATAGTTTATGAATTCTCTTCTTTTATTCAATTGAAGAACAAATTATTAGATAATATTGTTTTTGTTTTTGTTTTTTTTTTTTTTTTCTTTTTGCACATCACCTCTTAGCAGAGCTGGTAGTGCACTTCCCTTCTACATATGCAGTGAGAGGTTCAAATACTACCATGCGCATTTTAGAAACATGTGTGAGGAGTTTTCCCGGCAATCATAATGTAATATTCTTGTAGTACTTCAAAAAAAAATTGTTTTTCTTTTTTCTTTTCTAAATTAAAATTGTATTTATTGGATGCTAGTCCATTTTTCCACGCATGTTGCAGAAGACTTTAAATTGGCATCTTACCCTTACGTATAAGTAGGGGTGGGCAGAAGAACCAGGACCAGAATAAACTATAGAAAATATTTTTTAAAAAATTATGTTTTTTTAGTACTCTTTTCCAATTTAGATGAGAATTTGAATTTGGATTAACCCCAAAAACTCTCCCTACTTTGAATTTGTATCAAATGTATTATTGGAGTTGAGGATGATTCTGACTTGTCATCAAAGAAAAAGTTTAGATTTATAGCAACAAGCTTGACAAGTCAAGCATGTCACTACTTGTAGAAATTAAATTTTCCAAAAAGATGTAACACGGTATGTAGAAGCTATTCTATTGGCAAGTCTAGGAAAAAATGATCAAATTTTCCAATCTGAAATTTCTTGTAAGTTAGATGAATTACTTGGTAATCTCATGATGTTTTAGTGTCTAACGTATTGTTTGGAGTTGGAAATGATTCCGACGTGATAATGATATCGAATAAAAAGTTTGACTTTATTAACAGCAACCTTAATTGACAAGTCAGGCATGCCACTGCTTGTACAAATTCATTTTTCTAAAATCATATAACACAGTTTGAGCTTTTCTACTATTTAAGTCTAGGAAGAAAGTAATCAAAGTTTTTTTTTTTTTTTTTTTTTTCCTTGGAATGTAGTTTGCATTTTTTTTTTTTTTTTTTTTCCATAGAGGTTTTAAGAGACTTTGCATCTAGGAAATATTTCTTAAACGTTTTCCTATATTTTTCCAACGAGTAAGTACCTAAACTATAAATTTTAATAAAGTAAACTGTTTAAAAAAATAAATAGAAAATAAAGTAAATTTAATTATAAATTTGAAAGTAATAATAAATGAGTTAAAATGTAAATAACTCGTACATCACTTTTTAGCAGAAATGTTAGTGCACCTCCCTTTCAGTTAGTGGCGGACCCATGAATTTTAATCAGGTGGGGCACTTGAACAAAATAATAATTATATAGAAAAAATACTTAAAAATAAAGGTTATAGTAAAATGAGTTTTACGTACAAGTAAGGGTGGGCAGAAGAATCAGGACCAGAATAAACTATAGAAAATATTTTTAAAAAACTTATGTTTGTTTAGTACTCTTTTCCAATTTAGATGAAACTTTGAATTTGGATTAACCCCAAAAACTGTCCCTACTTTGAATTTGTATCAAATGTATTATTGGAGTTGAGGATGATTCTGACTTGTCATCAAAGAAAAAGTTTAGATTTATAGCAACAAGCTTGACAAGTCAAGCATGTCACTACTTGTAGAAATTAAATTTTCCAAAAAGATGTAACACGGTATGTAGAAGCTATTCTATTGGCAAGTCTAGGAAAAAATGATCAAATTTTCCAATCTGAAATTTCTTGTAAGTTAGATGAATTAGTTGGTAATCTCATGATGTTTTAGTGTCTAACGTATTGTTTGGAGTTGGAAATAATTACGACTTGATAATGATATCGAATAAAAAGTTTGACTTTATTAATAGCAACCTTAATTGACAAGTCAGGCATGCCACTGCTTGTACAAATTCATTTTTCTAAAATCATATAACACAGTTTGAGCTTTTCTACTATTTAAGTCTAGGAAGAAAGTAATCAAAGTTTTTTTTTTTTTTTTTTTCTTGGAAAGTAGTTTGCATTTTTTTTTTTCCATAGAGGTTTTAAGAGACTTTGCATCTAGGAAATATTTCTTAAACGTTTTCCTATATTTTTCCAACGAGTAAGTACCTAAACTATAAATTTTAATAAAGTAAACTGTTTAAAAAAATAAATAGAAAATAAAGTAAACTTAATTATAAATTTGAAAGTAATAATAAATGAGTTAAAATGTAAATAACTCGTACATCACTTTTTAGCAGAAATGTTAGTGCACCTCCCTTTCAGTTAGTGGCGGACCCATGAATTTTAATCAGGTGGGGCACTTGAACAAAATAATAATTATATAGAAAAAATACTTAAAAATAAAGGTTATAGTAAAATGAGTTTTACGTACAAGTAAGGGTGGGCAGAAGAATCAGGACCAGAATAAACTATAGAAAATATTTTTAAAAAACTTATGTTTGTTTAGTACTCTTTTCCAATTTAAATGAAACTTTGAATTTGGATTAACCCCAAAAACTGTCCCTACTTTGAATTTGTATCAAATGTATTATTGGAGTTGAGGATGATTCTGACTTGTCATCAAAGAAAAAGTTTAGATTTATAGCAACAAGCTTGACAAGTCAAGCATGTCACTACTTGTAGAAATTAAATTTTCCAAAAAGATGTAACACGGTATGTAGAAGCTATTCTATTGGCAAGTCTAGGAAAAAATGATCAAATTTTCCAATCTGAAATTTCTTGTAAGTTAGATGAATTAGTTGGTAATCTCATGATGTTTTAGTGTCTAACGTATTGTTTGGAGTTGGAAATGATTCCGACTTGATAATGATATCGAATAAAAAGTTTGACTTGATTAATAGCAACCTTAATTGACAAGTCAGGCATGCCACTTCTTGTACAAATTCATTTTTCTAAAATCATATAACAAAGTTTGAGCTTTTCTACTATTTAAGTCTAGGAAGAAAGTAATCAAAGTTTTTTTTTTTTTTTTTTTTTTTTTTCTTGGAATGTAGTTTGCATTTTTTTTCCATAGAGGTTTTAGGAGACTTTGCATCTAGGAAATATTTCTTAAATGTTTTCCTATATTTTTCCAACGAGTAAGTACCTAAACTATAAATTTTAATAAAGTAAACTGTTTAAAAAAATAAATAGAAAATAAAGTAAACTTAATTATAAATTTGAAAGTAATAATAAATGAGTTAAAATGTAAATAACTCACACATCACTTTTTAGCAGAAATGTTAAAGCACCTCCCTCTCAGTTAGTGGCGGACCCATGAATTTTAATCAGGTGGGGCACTTGAACAAAATAATAATTATATAGAAAAAATACTTAAAAATAAAGGTTATAGTAAAATGAGTTTTACGTATAAGTAGGGGTGGGCAGAAGAATCAAGACCTGAATAAACTATAGAAAATATTTTTAAAAAACTTATGTTTGTTTAGTACTCTTTTCCAATTTAGATGAAACTTTGAATTTGGATTAACCCCAAAAACTGTCCCTACTTTGAATTTGTATCAAATGTATTATTGGAGTTGAGGATGATTCTGACTTGTCATCAAAGAAAAAGTTTAGATTTATAGCAACAAGCTTGACAAGTCAAGCATGTCACTACTTGTAGAAATTAAATTTTCCAAAAAGATGTAACACGGTATGTAGAAGCTATTCTATTGGCAAGTCTAGGAAAAAATGATCAAATTTTCCAATCTGAAATTTCTTGTAAGTTAGATGAATTAGTTGGTAATCTCATGATGTTTTAGTGTCTAACGTATTGTTTGGAGTTGGAAATAATTACGACTTGATAATGATATCGAATAAAAAGTTTGACTTTATTAATAGCAACCTTAATTGACAAGTCAGGCATGCCACTGCTTGTACAAATTCATTTTTCTAAAATCATATAACACAGTTTGAGCTTTTCTACTATTTACGTCTAGGAAGAAAGTAATCAAAGTTTTTTTTTTTTTTTTTTTTCTTGGAATGTAGTTTGCATTTTTTTTTTTTTCCATAGAGGTTTTAAGAGACTTTGCATCTAGGAAATATTTCTTAAACGTTTTCCTATATTTTTCCAACGAGTAAGTACCTAAACTATAAATTTTAATAAAGTAAACTGTTTAAAAAAATAAATAGAAAATAAAGTAAATTTAATTATAAATTTGAAAGTAATAATAAATGAGTTAAAATGTAAATAACTCGTACATCACTTTTTAGCAGAAATGTTAGTGCACCTCCCTTTCAGTTAGTGGCGGACCCATGAATTTTAATCAGGTGGGGCACTTGAACAAAATAATAATTATATAGAAAAAATACTTAAAAATAAAGGTTATAGTAAAATGAGTTTTACGTACAAGTAAGGGTGGGCAGAAGAATCAGGACCAGAATAAACTATAGAAAATATTTTTAAAAAACTTATGTTTGTTTAGTACTCTTTTACAATTTAGATGAAACTTTGAATTTGGATTAACCCCAAAAACTGTCCCTACTTTGAATTTGTATCAAATGTATTATTGGAGTTGAGGATGATTCTGACTTGTCATCAAAGAAAAAGTTTAGATTTATAGCAACAAGCTTGACAAGTCAAGCATGTCACTACTTGTAGAAATTAAATTTTCCAAAAAGATGTAACACGGTATGTAGAAGCTATTCTATTGGCAAGTCTAGGAAAAAATGATCAAATTTTCCAATCTGAAATTTCTTGTAAGTTAGATGAATTAGTTGGTAATCTCATGATGTTTTAGTGTCTAACGTATTGTTTGGAGTTGGAAATGATTCCGACTTGATAATGATATCGAATAAAAAGTTTGACTTGATTAATAGCAACCTTAATTGACAAGTCAGGCATGCCACTTCTTGTACAAATTCATTTTTCTAAAATCATATAACAAAGTTTGAGCTTTTCTACTATTTAAGTCTAGGAAGAAAGTAATCAAAGTTTTTTTTTTTTTTTTTTTTTTTTCTTGGAATGTAGTTTGCATTTTTTTTCCATAGAGGTTTTAGGAGACTTTGTATCTAGGAAATATTTCTTAAATGTTTTCCTATATTTTTCCAACGAGTAAGTACCTAAACTATAAATTTTAATAAAGTAAACTGTTTAAAAAAATAAATAGAAAATAAAGTAAACTTAATTATAAATTTGAAAGTAATAATAAATGAGTTAAAATGTAAATAACTCACACATCACTTTTTAGCAGAAATGTTAAAGCACCTCCCTCTCAGTTAGTGGCGGACCCATGAATTTTAATCAGGTGGGGCACTTGAACAAAATAATAATTATATAGAAAAAATACTTAAAAATAAAGGTTATAGTAAAATGAGTTTTACGTATAAGTAGGGGTGGGCAGAAGAATCAAGACCTGAATAAACTATAGAAAATATTTTTAAAAAACTTATGTTTGTTTAGTACTCTTTTCCAATTTAGATGAAACTTTGAATTTGGATTAACCCCAAAAACTGTCCCTACTTTGAATTTGTATCAAATGTATTATTGGAGTTGAGGATGATTCTGACTTGTCATCAAAGAAAAAGTTTAGATTTATAGCAACAAGCTTGACAAGTCAAGCATGTCACTACTTGTAGAAATTAAATTTTCCAAAAAGATGTAACACGGTATGTAGAAGCTATTCTATTGGCAAGTCTAGGAAAAAATGATCAAATTTTCCAATCTGAAATTTCTTGTAAGTTAGATGAATTAGTTGGTAATCTCATGATGTTTTAGTGTCTAACGTATTGTTTGGAGTTGGAAATAATTACGACTTGATAATGATATCGAATAAAAAGTTTGACTTTATTAATAGCAACCTTAATTGACAAGTCAGGCATGCCACTGCTTGTACAAATTCATTTTTCTAAAATCATATAACACAGTTTGAGCTTTTCTACTATTTAAGTCTAGGAAGAAAGTAATCAAAGTTTTTTTTTTTTTTTTTTTTTCTTGGAATGTAGTTTGCATTTTTTTTTTCCATAGAGGTTTTAAGAGACTTTGCATCTAGGAAATATTTCTTAAACGTTTTCCTATATTTTTCCAACGAGTAAGCACCTAAACTATAAATTTTAATAAAGTAAACTGTTTAAAAAAATAAATAGAAAATAAAGTAAACTTAATTATAAATTTGAAAGTAATAATAAATGAGTTAAAATGTAAATAACTCGTACATCACTTTTTAGCAGAAATGTTAGTGCACCTCCCTTTCAGTTAGTGGCGGACCCATGAATTTTAATCAGGTGGGGCACTTGAACAAAATAATAATTATATAGAAAAAATACTTAAAAATAAAGGTTATAGTAAAACGAGTTTTACGTATAAGTAGGGGTGGGCAGAAGAATCAGGACCAGAATAAACTATAGAAAATATTTTTAAAAAACTTATGTTTGTTTTGTACTCTTTTCCAATTTAGATGAAACTTTGAATTTGGATTAACCCCAAAAACGGTCCCTACTTTGAATTTGTATCAAATGTATTATTGGAGATGAGGATGATTCTGACTTTTCATCAAAGAAAAAGTTTAGATTTATAGCAACAAGCTTGACAAGTCAAGCATGTCACTACTTGTAGAAATTAAATTTTCCAAAAAGATGTAACATGGTATGTAGAAGCTATTCTATTGGCAAGTCTAGGAAAAAATGATCAAATTTTCCAATCTGAAATTTCTTGTAAGTTAGATGAATTAGTTGGTAATCTCATGATGTTTTAGTGTCTAACGTATTGTTTGGAGTTGGAAATGATTCCGACTTGATAATGATATCGAATAAAAAGTTTGACTTGATTAAAAGCAACCTTAATTGACAAGTCAGGCATGCCACTTCTTGTACAAATTCATTTTTCTAAAATCATATAACACAGTTTGAGCTTTTCTACTATTTAAGTCTAGGAAGAAAGTAATCAAAGTTTTTTTTTTTTTTTTTTTTTTTTTCTTGGAATGTAGTTTGCATTTTTTTTTCCATAGAGGTTTTAAGAGACTTTGCATCTAGGAAATATTTCTTAAACGTTTTCCTATATTTTTCCAACGAGTAAGTACCTAAACTATAAATTTTAATAAAGTGAACTGTTTAAAAAAATAAATAGAAAATAAAGTAAACTTAATTATAAATTTGAAAGTAATAATAAATGAGTTAAAATGTAAATAACTTGTACATCACCTTTTAGCAAAAATGTTAGTGCACCTCCTTTTCAGTTAGTGGCGGACCCATGAATTTTAATCAGGTGGGGCACTTGAACAAAATAATAATTATATAGAAAAAATACTTAAAAATAAAGGTTATAGTAAAATGAGTTTTACGTATAAGTAGGGGTGGGCAGAAGAATCAGGACCAGAATAAACTAAAGAAAATATTTTTAAAAAACTTATGTTTGTTTAGTACTCTTTTCCAATTTAGATGAAACTTTGAATTTGGATTAACCCCAAAAACTGTCCCTACTTTGAATTTGTATCAAATGTATTATTGGAGTTGAGGATGATTCTGACTTGTCATCAAAGAAAAAGTTTAGATTTATAGCAACAAGCTTGACAAGTCAAGCATGTCACTACTTGTAGAAATTAAATTTTCCAAAAAGATGTAACACGGTATGTAGAAGCTATTCTATTGGCAAGTCTAGGAAAAAATGATCAAATTTTCCAATCTGAAATTTCTTGTAAGTTAGATGAATTAGTTGGTAATCTCATGATGTTTTAGTGTCTAACGTATTGTTTGGAGTTGGAAATGATTCCGACTTGATAATGATATCGAATAAAAAGTTTGACTTGATTAATAGCAACCTTAATTGACAAGTCAGGCATGCCACTTCTTGTACAAATTCATTTTTCTAAAATCATATAACACAGTTTGAGCTTTTCTACAATTTAAGTCTAGGAAGAAAGTAATCAAAGTTTTTTTTTTTTTTCTTGGAATGTAGTTTGCATTTTTTTTCCATAGAGGTTTTAAGAGACTTTGCATCTAGGAAATATTTCTTAAATGTTTTCCTATATTTTTCCAACGAGTAAGTACCTAAACTATAAATTTTAATAAAGTAAACTGTTTAAAAAAATAAATAGAAAATAAAGTAAACTTAATTATAAATTTGAAAGTAATAATAAATGAGTTAAAATGTAAATAACTCACACATCACTTTTTAGCAGAAATGTTAAAGCACCTCCCTCTCGGTTAGTGGCGGACCCATGAATTTTAATCAGGTGGGGCACTTGAACAAAATAATAATTATACAGAAAAAATACTTAAAAATACGAGGGTGTGCAATCTATATAGAAACTCAAACAGGCCTTTCAAGCTCCCATGGTTTCCATTTAAACAAAACGAATTTTCAAAATACCCCTAAAGTCTACTACTGCCTTTACGAACAGGACTTACCCACATAGACCACCAAGGAGTTTTTTCCAGAAAATATTAAAATTTTGTTTTCATAAAAACAGGATCTCTACTAGGTACTTTTATAGAAAAAGTTCCTTTATAATTGAAAACCAATTTTTCAAATCTTTATTAGGACCGAGTTACTCTAGAAATTTAATACTTTTCTTATGCTTTCGTTAACCTGGCAAGACTTCCTAGTGTTGAAACAGTTAAATAAAAACTGAAAAAGAGTTAAAGTAGAGAGATAAAATGAAAAATCTTACTTGAAAAATATTCACAGATTTTTGATTGCTAGTGAGTAGATTGAAAGATTACAAGAGAGTGGGAGTGTGTTTTGAAAGCTCTAGATTTGCTCGTGTTTTTCAAATGAGAGCAAAGCCTAATTTATACAAAAATTTACATAGCAAAGGCCAAAACATACGGCCAACTATAAATTATTATTTTACAAAAAGTACTTCTTGAATCTGACTATTGAGTTTGTCGATGCAAGATAATTGCTGCTGCTGTTGTCAGTCTTATCTTCAATATTGTCGATCTTATCGTTTTATCTTCTGACTCTGGCTTTGATCTTATCTTCTTATCTTCTGACTCTGGCTTTGATCTTATCTTCTTATCCTGCTTTTTCCTATCTTTGTCTTTTTCTGCCGACACTTTGTTGTACTAACGTCATGCTTGTTTAGGTGTCTAGATTATGATAGGCTTCATCATCGAACTGTTCATCTATTTCTTCTTCAGTGAGGAATTCTCTTATCCTATCTTCCTCCTCTTCCTGGATTTCCTTTAAGTAATCATCTGTCTCTGGACTAAGGAATATCCATGGAATAGGATATTTTGACATGACCTCGTGACTCCGTACGAAGATTGACATGTGAGGAGTCTGTCCGATCAGCTTTGGCCTGAACGAATTTACACAATTGAAATACTTCTGGGCTCTGTATCGTTGAAGATGTTCAAGACAGATGTCCTGACCATAATCATGAGGATAATCTTCTCGTATATATTCGACAGGGAAATTGTATGGCACTATCACTATGAAGTGATAAGCTGGTAAATAGTTTGACAACCTATAAGGTTGGTTGACAATCCATTCACAAGGGACTGAGTCAATGTCGAGGCAAAAACCATGCTTTCCTCCAAACATCCTGATAGATTGTTGAAGCTTTTCAGGAAAAAAGGAGATTTTTAAAATATTTGTTGCATGAATCCCGTCAATAATACCATAGCTAAATAGCTCTTCAATACTAACTTTATCGGCAAAATCAGGGATTTCAAATTCTAGTGGAAAAACATTTAAATTTATTTGTACTGAAACAAATTTAAATATAACTTGATTATGAACTTTTTTCTCTTGTAACCATGTAGTCATACCCTCAGGTAATCCTACACCTGTAGCTAAAAACTTTTGGATTTTTAGAAAACGCTTTAAATGGATATTTTGTGCTATACCAAAAATATTTTGCTTTATATCTACAGGAAGCTTTTCTACTGCTTTAAGAAGATTTTTAGCTTGATCCCTCATTAGGGTAATATTTATAATATCAAGGGGCTTTTCTACAGAATTTGCCTCCTCGTCAGGTTCTGTACTATTCTTTTGGCTTGATAAGTTAATTCTTCGGAGTTGTTCCGCTAGCTGTTCAGCTTCTTCTAATTTTTTCTTTAAATCTGTATTTTCATTTTGGATTTTTTCTAAAAGATCATGCATACTCTTTTTACAGCTTTCTAGATCTTCTGATATTCTATGATTTGCTTCATTTATTGTTTTGAAATGGTTCATGAAGCTAATCACTTGGTTACGATCATAAATAATTCCATTAAATTCTAAAATTGGTTCAAAGCCATCTTGGTTTTGTAAAAACATATTTAAGGATCTAGTGGCTTCGTCCAATGAGTAAAAACCTTTAAAAATGGGATTTGGAAAATCTTCAACATACATAGAAGTCTCTTGCCATGTTGAATAAATTCCAACTTTTCTTCCTCTATAAACTACATAGCATGAAAACTTGTTATTTTCTACAAAATACTGGCTTAAAACATTTAATGAATTTAAAAATCCTTTATTATCATTTCGAAAAAACCATATATTGTTAAGCAGAGCTTGTTGTGGTTCAGTAAGCTTATCTTTTAGTTGATTTAACGGTTGAAAAGGAACTCCAGGGTTATGGCTTATTGTAAAAGGTCCTATGTTGAGCTTTTTTGCACTATTGCTTTGAGTAGGGAAAGTAAAGCTTTTTTGAATATTTTTTGAGCTTCCAGCCATATTTCCTGCATTCAAAAATTAAATATTTATTAGTCTAGATAATATATCTGCTATAGTATTATCCTTTCCACTAATATGTTCAAATTCTGCTTTATATCCTCTACCAGTTAATGTTTCTAAGAAACTTATCCATCTTTTGCTTATGAATGAATTTTTCTTTTCAAAATTTTTCTTTTGTACTTTTTTATAAAATTCTACTATATTATTGCAATCTGTTCTAATAGTAAAAGATTCATTTTGGATATATATGAAAATTATTTAGAGTATTTATTATTCCTAATAGTTCTAATTCAGTACTGGACTTTCTACTTTCGGGTTCTGTAAACTTACCACTAGAATACATTGCTATTTCTTCAGTATCCTTTGGGCTTCCTTTACTAGGTTTTTGAATAAGAATTCCAGCCCATCCTATGCTACTAGCATCTGTTTGTATTATTTTATAGTAACTATCAATTGGGAGAGCTATTGGTCCTAAATTTTTTACTATTTCTTTTATCTTTCGGATTAATTTTATATCTTCATTATTAAAATATCTTTGACCATTTTTGCTAAGTTTATTATAAAGTGGTCTGACTAAAGTACTTAGATTAGGTATAAATTTTCTACCATAATTTAATAAACCTAAAAACTTTTGTAGCTCTTTGGTCTCTTCTAGTTTATCAGGAAAATTCAATATTTTAGTAGTTATATGTGGTTGGAGTTCTATTTTTCCTTTATCTATTTTTAATCCTAAAAAATCAATTTTGTTCTTAAATAATTCAATTTTCTTTTTAGAAAGTATAATATTATTAACTTTACATAGATCTAGGACTTTATGAACATGTGAAGTATGGATATATCTATTATTACTAAAAACAAGAATATCATCTATATAGACTATACAAAAACTGGAAAACGTTTTAAAAATTCTATCCATTCTAGCTTGAAATACTTGAGGTGCATTTTTTAATCCAAATGGCATTACAAGCCATTCAAAATGTCCTTCTGAACAACTAAAAGCTGTCCAAGGGATAGATTCTTTATCTAGCTTTATTTGCCAAAAACCGCTTTTACAATCAAATTTGGAGAACCATGTTGCTTTTTGTATACAATTTACTAATTCATCTTTGTTGGGAAGCTTATAGCTATTTCTTAAAGTATTATCATTTAATCTTTTATAATTGATGACCATTCTACTTTTTCCTCTTTTTTGTTCACTATGGTTACTAACAATAAAAGCTGGGCTTCTATGTCTACTAGTGCTTTCTCTTATTACTCCTAATTCAAAGAGTTCTTTAATATGCATATTGCATTCTTTTCTATCTTCTAAACTATAAGCTAAATCCTGAGTTATTATAGTAATGTCTGGATTTATTATTTCTAACTTATATATTTCTGTAGAATTTTCATTTTGCGGGTTATCACTAATAATTTTTATTCTTTCTAAAGCTTCTACTTTATTTTTTACATCTATAGGCCAACTTTTTTCTTCTGGGTTTTCTTGGTTAGACTCTATTCTAGAGATTATACAAAGATCTTCAGTATAACTTTCCATTAGATATTCGTCTATTTCTTCATAACTTAAAACTTGATCAGATTCTATATTTACTATTGAATCTTCTAGTAAGGAATCAAAATATTCTATATTTACTGGTTTTTCTATATTAGTTATTTTCTTTATATAAGGAAGGTTATTGGTTTCTAACTTTGGTTGTATAAAGGTGGATTTTTTAAAGAAATTTACACCATTTGGAGTTATTAACATGCTTCCACTATTTCCTAATATAAAGTTTAATCCTAAAATGAACTTATAATTACTTACCTGTTTTGATACTAAGGTCTGGGGCAGGTTATGTACTTCGCCATTAATTCTAATTGGTATATTAATTATACAGTCAGTTATTGGTAATAATGATCCATTAAACTGTCTTAATCCTACCTCTGTTCCTAACTTAGTTCTAAATTCTTCTGGAGCTAAACTTTCATGTATAATGCACTTATTTGCGCCTGTATCTATCATAGCTTTAGTACAGATTCTTTTGGATTTATAGAGAATTTCTACATCTATTAATATGAGTTCACTTCCTGCTCGATTTACTTCTTCTCTTTCTATGCATTTGTTACAATAATATAATTCTTCTTTTTTATATCCTTTATAGAATTCTTTATTGCATTCTTTACAATTTTTTCCTAAAAAGGAAACTATTTCTTCTAACATATTAACACTATCTTCTGTTCCTGATGTATCATTTTCAGATTGCTCATCTGGACCTGATTCTAAACTAGACTCTTCTTCTTCATCCAACATTAATGCTTCATATTCTTCGTGATTTTCATAATCTAATAAGACTACAGTATCTTCATCAAGTAATTCTTTTATATTGAATATTTCTTCTAGGTCTTCTAAATAGTCTTCTAAGTCTAAAGTATTTACTTTATTATTCTTAGTTTCAGGACAATTAGGTTTGATATGTCCCATTTTTCCACATAAATAACATTTACAATCTTTGTGATTTTTCTTTCTAAAAATTCTTTTTCCTTGTTTAAAAGCTTTTTGGATTTTTTGCTTATTATTAGCATAATTATAAAATTTTCTTTTATAAGGTTTTCTATACTTATCCTTTTTGTATTTTTTAATTTTTCTAGTTTTATTTTTATTAAATCTATCATATTTATGCTTATATTTTCTGGTCTTTCCACAACCTAATGTAGGTACTTCATACAAATCTACACACATTCTACTAAATTGTTGTTGTGCTTGTCTTCTAAGTTTTTCTTCATCACATAAATCTCTAATTCTTTGTCTTACAAATTCTACTGCTGGTATTAAAGATATCTGCCAAAATAATCCTTCTTCTTTTCTACTTTTAAACCATTCCTTTAAGTCTTTATAAAGTTTTTCTCCTATTTTTCCAGGTAACTTTGTTACAAACTTCATTAATAATTCTTCATCATAGGGTCTTCCTATTTGACTCCAATATTTATAGAAAATATCTACATAGTAATCGAAATAGTGTAAATCACATATTTTTAGTTGTTCTAAACTTCTTATAGCTCTAATCTGCTTTTGGGCATCATCTACTTCTTCCATTGAAGATCCTAAAACGCATTTTCTAATTGCGTCTATAAAACTTAGGACTGTTATATTTATTTCAAATTCATCTAATTCTACTTTCTTTATGTCATCCTGTTTCATATATTCTCTCCATCCTAAATAAATTTGTTTTTCATTATATCCTAATGTGCTTTCTAGATATACTAATTTATATTTATAATCTACTATATTATTTAATGCTTCCATAGCATGTCTAATTAAATTTCCTTCCCATTTACTAAATATTTTCTTCCATTCACTAGGTCTATGTCCTTGTAAGCTTAAGATTAATATATCCTTTGCTTCTGGTTCTTTTCTCCAGCTTTCTAATTTAGTTTTAGCTCTATAAACTCTTTCTGTGTCTTTTATATCTCTATATTTTTCTTTTGTGTCTATTATTCCTCTATTTTCTAAATATTCATCTATTCGAGGTTTAGGGAATCCTTCTGTATCTGGGACATTTGTTCCACTTCCACTACCTGTTTCTAAAGTTCTAGGTTTTTCTTCTTCTCCTACAAATATTTCTTCTTCTAGATATGTTATATTTAATAAATCATTTCTTAGATTTTCAAAATCTAATTTTTCTAATAAAATATTATCTACATCTTTGTCTTCTAGTTCTATATTATTGCAAAGTTCTTCGAATACTTCTTCTTCTAGATAATTATTAGGATTACTAAAAATCAAATCTATTATTTGTTCTCTGTTATTATTTAGGGTTTTAACTCTGTCTATGGTTTGTTCTAATCTTAACATATTTACTTCATCTTCTGAATCATATTCTTCAGTTACAGACATATTACTTTGTGTTTTATAATTACTAAATCTTTGAAAAGCTTGATCTTTGTTATCAGTATAAATTTTACTACTTTCTGGTAATTCTACTAATTGAGTCTTTAATTGTGGTAATTTCCATTCTAACCCTTGTAATTCACTTGTACTAAGTCTTTTAGGGACTTGCATTTGTACATATTCGCTATGAAAATGTTCAACTATGCTTTTGTTAATAAATTTAAACTTTTTATGATATTTATTATAACATCTTCCTAAAACAAATATTTTTATTCTTAAATTTTTATATTCTGCATCCATATTAAAACCTTTTGTTTGTATGCTTAATTTTATCTTACTACAAAATTCTTTTATGTCTATGTCTATATCAGGGAGACATCCTACTACAGCTACTTTATTTCTAAGATCTACTTCAGCGGTTGCTAGCTGAGCTTGTTCGTGATCGTTAAATCTGTCATCATAAAGATACAGATGGGCTTTAGTATCTAATCCTGCTCTAGTCTGGCTGAGTACTCCTATAATTACTACACCTAAATGTATAGCTGAGTAACCATTTTTCTTTATTTCTTTAGCACTTTGAGGGCTTATTAATGTAATTTCTTCTCTATTATTAACTACTCCAATTGTAAATTCATCTTTGTATACATACAAACTGCTTTTAAAGCTGTCTAATATTCCTTCTTGATATAAATTCTTTTTCCTAACTTGCCTAAATCCTACTTCAAGCATTTTATTTACATCTTCTTCTTGGATTAAATCTTCTGTTCTTTCTATTATTTCTTTTCCTCTATTACTGTAATTCAAGATATTTCTAACTCTACTAGCTACTGGTAGTCTTAAACTAGATGATCTTGTTAATTCCATTTTTGTTAAATAAATTTACTTTTGGTCCTAAAATGTCTTGAATTTCTACTTTTGGTTGACTAGGAGAAGCTTGAGCTTCTTGCTTTTTCTCTATTAAATTTATTCTATTGGCTAACCAGGCTATATGGTTTGGATCTACTTGGTTATGTATAATTTTATTAATATTACTTTCTAATTCTTCTATTCGCTCTAAAGCTTTAATTAATAGCTTTATTATGGTATTACACTGTCCTTGGGTGACTGTATTACTTTCTAAGTTAAAAACTTTATCACTTATGCTTATAGGTAAATTATTGGGAGCTTCTATAGTTAATTCATTAAGAATTGTTTCTAAATGGTTCATTCAGTAAGTCTTTTAATTTGTGATCTTAATTCTTGCTGAGTCTGCTTTATATTTTCTATTTCTAGGCTAAGGCTTGTAACTAGACTTTTTATTTCTAATTCTACTGGTTTAGGAGTTTTTTGTTCTATTAAATTAGTTAATTCTAATATTTCCTTTTTACTGGGAAATCTTTTATAGTATTATTAAAGTCTCCTATTAGTTCTTTTATGTAATCTAAATTCTTTCTTAGTGTATTTATTTTACTATTTTCAAAGAGGCTTGCTAGATCAGTAATATTTTTATTAGTCTTGTCTATATTTTCTTCTAAGCTTTGACCTAAATTAATTATTAAGTCTACGATGAAATTTTGTTGACTATTACTAGTATGTGGAATATGCTTGTACTGATTATCTAAGTGC
Organism: Acer saccharum; assembly: GCA_030490815.1. Taxonomy (NCBI): domain Eukaryota; kingdom Viridiplantae; phylum Streptophyta; class Magnoliopsida; order Sapindales; family Sapindaceae; genus Acer; species Acer saccharum. Next base: position 40,279,604 of record CM059871.1, read on the forward strand.
TCTATGTTACAATTAATTTTTATATTGCTTTGTAGATTTACTTTTGTTTTTCTCAACCCTGCTATTTCTAGATCTAAATATTCTAATCTTTTAAAGTTCATATGTAAGGCAAAATTCTTCTGTTATCTGCCTTGAACTTCGTGATATTTAATTCTATTAAGTTTATGATATTTCTTCTAGCTAAAATTAATTTTTCTAAAATAAGTGTTTCTCTATATGGTTCTCTATTTTTTATCAATAAGTAATTAAAAATTAGTTCTGCTTCATAAAAGTTCAATTTTCTTAAATATGCACTGAAATGATCTAAAGGTCCAAAAAAGTAAATATTAAGGAAACAGTAATTCAAATACATTAACTTTTCTATTCTAGTTTTCTTCTTTTTGGGTTACTAAAGCTTTCTTTGTCTTGGCTTATACCTCCTAATATTTCTCTCCAACGATTTTCTGCTGCTTTTACTCCTGCTATTCTACCTCTTAACCTTCTTTTTTCTTCTTCGGTTTCAACTTCCTTAAGCTTATTATTATAATCTCTTATTTTAATTCTACAATATCCTAATCGTTCAGTTATATGTTCTATTTGCTGAGATTCAGAAAGTTCGTTATTCATCTAATCTGGTATGTCTAATATTGAAACTGATGTTGAAGCTTGACTATTTTCTTGTAAAATCTTTTCTATTTTCTTTATTATTTTTTCACTATTTATCTTAATATTTTCTAATTCTAAGAGATCTTTTCAAACACAGGGAAACTATTTCTACTCTGAAGATAAATCTGGTCAAAATTACTATACTGATTTTTAAGTTTTCTGTCTACTATTTCTATAAACTCTAAATATCTCTTTTTTAATGAATATAATCTATCTGAATTATTGATTGATAGTTCTAGTAAAGCTTGATCTATATTTTGAAAGGGACTAACTAGGCTCATAAAATATTCTTACAATAATCTTACAATAAAGTTAAAAGTCAAATAATACAAATACAATAAAGTTAAAAGTCAATAATACAATTATATAATATTTTTATAAAACAAGGTAAATGTTACGTAAAGCATGCAAAGTGATATATATTGTCTACAAGTACAATAATAAGACACAAGTACAATAATACAACTTTTCTATCTAATCTTATCTAAAATCTTATACCAACAAGCTTATCTAATATCTTATACCAACAAACAAAATATATTACGTTTGCTACTACACACCACAATATATTACTTAAACTGAAATCATACAATGATAGTAAATACAAAGCGAAAAATGATAATAGATACACAATTAACAAATATAGCATGTAATATAAGTAGTTGTTTTAAAATATTTGTGAAAACTCAGATGTTGTAATTAGAAGTCTGCCTTTCTGTAACTACTAACAAAAGCAAAATATTAAATTTAAAGGTAACTAGGCTCTGATACCAAACTGAAAACGAGGGTGTGCAATCTATATAGAAACTCAAACAGGCCTTTCAAGCTCCCATGGTTTCCATTTAAACAAAACGAATTTTCAAAATACCCCTAAAGTCTACTACTGCCTTTACGAACAGGACTTACCCACATAGACCGGTTATAGTAAAATGAGTTTTACGTATAAGTAGGGGTGGGCAGAAGAATTAGGACCAGAATAAACTATAGAAAATATTTTTAAAAAACTTATGTTTGTTGAGTACTCTTTTCCAATTTAGATGAAACTTTGAATTTGGATTAATCCCAAAAACTGTCCCTGCTTTGAATTTGTATCAAATGTATTATTGGAGTTGAGGATGATTCTGACTTGTTATCAAAGAAAAAGTTTAGATTTATAGCAACAAGCTTGACAAGTCAAGCATGTCACTACTTGTAAAAATTAAATTTTCCAAAAAGATGTAACACGGTATGTAGAAGCTATTCTATTGGCAAGTCTAGGAAAAAATGATCAAATTTTCCATCTGAAATTTCTTGTAAGTTAGATGAATTAGTTGGTAATCTCATGATGTTTTAGTGTCTAACGTATTGTTTGGAGTTGGAAATGATTCCGACTTGATAATGATATCGAATAAAAAGTTTGACTTGATTACCAGCAACCTTAATTGACAAGTCAGGCATGCCACTTCTTGTACAAATTCATTTTCCTGAAATCATATAACACAGTTTGAGCTTTTCTACTATTTAAGTCTAGGAAGAATTTTTTTTTTTTTTTTCTTGGAATGTAGTTTGCATTTTTTTTCCATAGAGGTTTTAAGAGACTTTGCATCTAGGAAATATTTCTTAAATGTTTTCCATATTTTTCCAACGAGTAAGTACCTAAACTATAAATTTTAATAAAGTAAACTGTTTAAAAAAATAAATAGAAAATAAAGTAAACTTAATTATAAATTTGAAAGTAATAATAAATGAGTTAAAATGTAAATAACTCGTACATCACTTTTTAGCAGAAATGTTAGTCCACCTCCCTTTCAGTTATTGGCGGACCCATGAATTTTAATCAGGTGGGGCACTTGAACAAAATAATAATTATATAGAAAAAATACTTAAAAATAAAGGTTATAGTAAAATGAGTTTTACGTATAAGTAGGGGTGGGCAGAAGAATCAGGACCAGAATAAACTATAGAAAATATTTTTAAAAAACTTATGTTTGTTTAGTACTCTTTTCCAATTTAGATGAAACTTTGAATTTGGATTAACCCCAAAAACTGTCCCTACTTTGAATTTGTATCAAATGTATTATTGGAGTTGAGGATGATTCTGACTTGTCAACAAAGAAAAAGTTTAGATTTATAGCAACAAGCTTGACAAGTCAAGCATGTCACTACTTGTAGAAATTAAATTTTCCAAAAAGATGTAACACGGTATGTAGAAGCTATTCTATTGGCAAGTCTAGGAAAAAATGATCAAATTTTCCAATCTGAAATTTCTTGTAAGTTAGATGAATTAGTTGGTAATCTCATGATGTTTTAGTGTCTAACGTATTGTTTGGAGTTGGAAATGATTCCTACTTGATAATGATATCGAATAAAAAGTTTGACTTGATTAACAGCAACCTTAATTGACAAGTCAGGCATGCCACTTCTGGTACAAATTCATTTTTCTAAAATCATATATCACAGTTTGAGCTTTTCTACTATTTAAGTCTAGGAAGAAAGTAATCAAAGTTTTTTTTTTTTTTTTTTTTTTTTTTCTTGGAATGTAGTTTGCATTTTTTTTCCAAAGAGGTTTTAAGAGACTTTGCATCTAGGAAATATTTCTTAAACGTTTTCCTATATTTTTCCAACGAGTAAGTACCTAAACCATAAATTTTAATAAAGTAAACTGTTTAAAAAAATAAATAGAAAATAAAGTAAACTTAATTATAAATTTGAAAGTAATAATAAATGAGTTAAAATGTAAATAACTTGTACATCACTTTTTAGCAAAAATGTTAGTGCACCTCCCTTTCAGTTAGTGGCGGACCCATGAATTTTAATCAGGTGGGGCACTTGAACAAAATAATAATTATATAGAAAAAATACTTAAAAATAAAGGTTATAGTAAAATGAGTTTTACGTATAAGTAGGGGTGGGCAGAAGAATCAGGACCAGAATAAACTATAGAAAATATTTTTAAAAAACTTATGTTTGTTGAGTACTCTTTTCCAATTTAGATGAAACTTTGAATTTGGATTAACCCCAAAAACTGTCCCTGCTTTGAATTTGTATCAAATGTATTATTGGAGTTGAGGATGATTCTGACTTGTTATCAAAGAAAAAGTTTAGATTTATAGCAACAAGCTTGACAAGTCAAGCATGTCACTACTTGTAGAAATTAAATTTTCCAAAAAGATGTAACACAATATGTAGAAGCTATTCTATTGGCAAGTCTAGGAAAAAATGATCAAATTTTCCAATCCGAAATTTCTTGTAAGTTAGATGAATTAGTTGGTAATCTCATGATGTTTTAGTGTCTAACGTATTGTTTGGAGTTGGAAATGATTCCGACTTGATAATGATATCGAATAAAAAGTTTGACTTGATTAACAGCAACCTTAATTGACAAGTCAGGCATGCCACTTCTTGTACAAATTCATTTTTCTGAAATCATATAACACAGTTTGAGCTTTTCTACTATTTAAGTCTAGGAAGAATTTTTTTTTTTTTTTCTTGGAATGTAGTTTGCATTTTTTTTCCATAAAGGTTTTAAGAGACTTTGCATCTAGGAAATATTTCTTAAACGTTTTCCATATTTTTCCAATGAGTAAGTACCTAAACTATAAATTTTAATAAAGTAAACTGTTTAAAAAATAAATAGAAAATAAAGTAAACTTAATTATAAATTTGAAAGTAATAATAAATGAGTTAAAATGTAAATAACTCGTACATCACTTTTTAGCAGAAATGTTAGTGCACCTCCCTTTCAGTTAGTGGCGGACCCATGAATTTTAATCAGGTGGGGCACTTGAACAAAATAATAATTGTATAGAAAAAATACTTAAAAATAAAGGTTATAGTAAAATGAGTTTTACGTATAAGTATGGGTGGGCAGAAGAATCAGGACCAGAATAAATTATAGAAAATATTTTTAAAAAACTTATGTTTGTTGAGTACTCTTTTCCAATTTAGATGAAACTTTGAATTTGGATTAACCCCAAAAACTGTCCCTACTTTGAATTTGTATCAAATGTATTATTGGAGTTAAGGATGATTCTGACTTGTCATCAAAGAAAAAGTTTAGATTTATAGCAACAAGCTTTACAAGTCAAGCATGTCACTACTTGTAGAAATTAAATTTTCCAAAAAGATGTAACACGGTATGTAGAAGCTATTCTATTGGCAAGTCTAGGAAAAAATGATCAAATTTTCCAATCTGAAATTTCTTGTAAGTTATATGAATTAGTTGGTAATCTCATGATGTTTTAGTGTCTAACGTATTGTTTGGAGTTGGAAATGATTCCGACTTGATACTGATATCGAATAAAAAGTTTGACTTGATTAACAGCAACCTTAATTGACAAGTCAGGCATGCCACTTCTTGTACAAATTCATTTTTCTGAAATCATATAACACAGTTTGAGCTTTTCTACTATTTAAGTCTAGGAAGAATTTTTTTTTTTTTTTCTTGGAATGTAGTTTGCATTTTTTTTTCCATAGAGGTTTTAAGAGACTTTGCATCTAGGAAATATTTCTTAAACGTTTTCCTATATTTTTCCAACGAGTAAGTACCTAAACTATAAATTTTAATAAAGTAAACTGTTTAAAAAAATAAATAGAAAATAAAGTAAACTTAATTATAAATTTGAAAGTAATAATAAATGAGTTAAAATGTAAATAACTCGTACATCACTTTTTAGCAAAAATGTTAGTGCACCTCCCTTTCAGTTAGTGGCGGACCCATGAATTTTAATCAGGTGCGGCACTTGAACAAAATAATAATTATATAGAAAAAATACTTAAAAATAAAGGTTATAGTAAAATTAGTTTTACGTATAAGTAGGGGTGGGCAGAAGAATCAGGACCAGAATAAACTATAGAAAATATTTTTAAAAAACTTATGTTTGTTTAGTACTCTTTTCCAATTTAGATGAAACTTTGAATTTGGATTATCCCCAAAAACTGTCCCTACTTTGAATTTGTATCAAATGTATTATTGGAGTTGAGGATGATTCTTACTTGTCATCAAAGAAAAAGTTTAGATTTATAGCAACAAGCTTGACAAGTCAAGCATGTCACTACTTGTAGAAATTAAATTTTCCAAAAAGATGTAACACGGTATGTAGAAGCTATTCTATTGGCAAGTCTAGGAAAAAATGATCAAATTTTCCAATCTGAAATTTCTTGTAAGTTAGATGAATTAGTTGGTAATCTCATGATGTTTTAGTGTCTAACGTATTCTTTGGAGTTGGAAATGATTTCGACTTGGTAATGATATCGAATAAAAAGTTTGACTTGATTAACAACAAGCTTAATTGACAAGTCAGGCATGCCACTACTTGTACAAATTCATTTTTCTGAAATCATATAACACGGTTTGAGCTTTTCTATTATTTAAGTCTAGGAAGAAAGTGATCAAAGGTTTTTTTTTTTTTTTTTTTCTCTTAGAATTTATTTTGAATTTTTTTCTATAGAGGTTTTAAGAGACTTTGCATCTAGGAAATATTTCTTAAACGTTTTCCTATATTTTTCCAATGAGTAAGTACCTAAACTATAAATTTTAATAAAGTAAACTGTTTTATAAAATATATAGAAAATAAATTAAACTTAATTATAAATTTGAAAGTAATAATAAATGAGTTAAAATGTAATCACCCGTACATCACTTTTTAGCAGAAATGTTAGTGCACCTCCCATTCAGTTAGTGGTGGACCCATGAATTTTAATCAGGTGGGGCACTTCAACAAAATAATAATTATATATATAAAAAAATACTTAAAATTAAGATTATAGTAAAATGAGTTTTTTATATTAAGAAAAATTGATGATTAGATAAAATAAAATAAAATAGAACACTTACTCAAGATTAACTAATTAATCTTACATTTAAAAAGAAATAAAAACAAGAAACATGATATTAAAAAATAAATAATAACAAGAGAACAACATAAACAATTAAAAATTACAATATTTATTCTTAAAATAATAAATTACAATATAATTTTATAATAAGAAATTTTGTTTTGTATTTATAATGAATTCACTTTAAATTTATACAAAAATAATTGATTAATAAATATTACTAAACATGTTTTTGAATTTTTTATTCTTCTAATTATTGGTAAATTATTGATTTATTGATTGTGAAAACATTAAAACTATAAAATAATGAAAAATACTAAGGATAAACTAAAATGAATCATAATAATAGATGGACTATTTTAATACATTAAATTAAAACTTGAGATTTTAGGGTTTATTGATTGGATGGATGTGTTAAGTATATCAAACTAAAATTATTAGAAATAATAAAAGTTCAAAATAATAATAGATAATTTAATATAAAATAAAATTGAATTAAGTAGCCACAAATTAAAGGTAATTAAGAAGTTGACACAATCGAAAAAGAGAAAGTGGATTGTTTTGTTTTAGAAGAAAATAAAAATTTGAGAAAGTAATAGGAAAATATGGTAAAATAAAAAAGACATAAAACAAAATTATCAAAATTGCGGGATAAAATTGAATTAAAGAAAAAAACATATTTATTATGTTTGAAAAATGCAAATGGTGAAAGTAGAACCCCTCACAAGCAATATAGGAGAGGGACAAACTACCAGCTGAGCTATCAATTAATGTTGTATACTTGTAGTTAATTTATATATTTATATATATAAAAACAAAATCATTTAAAAAAAAAAAAAAAATTGAGGTAGGGCATGGGCCCCACTTGGCTTTAAGGTGCATCCGCCCCTGCTTCCAGTGGTGGTGAGGGGTTTGAGTCCCACAATGTGCATTTTATAAGCATGTGTAGAGAGTTTTCTCTCAGTTTGTAGGAGTAGTTATCCGGGCTGCATATGTATTGTCTCGACAGTTCTATTGTAATAGTTGTAACTTGTAATACTTAAAAAAAAAAAAAAAAAAAAAAAAAAAAACGTAAATCACTCATATCACAGTTGACATTAATCATGATTCATAGAGGCAGATTTAGTAGCATGGTTGAGTAGGCCTCTGCTCAGTGAAGTTGAGTGTTGTGATTCATCTTTAATGGACCTTGTTTGTTTGGTTCTCTACACAATGTAATTGGGCTTGAATTCTTTAGATACCCAACAAATGCAAAATCAAATCCTCCTTATTTGAGGCCGAAGCGGTGCGTGATTGCACTATTTTTATATCTATTTTAGGTCTCTATTTTCTATTATCTTGTGCTTATTTTTTGGGTAAAACCAGGTTTTTAATGTTGTAAACGAGTATTTCAGGTGAATTGGGGAGTTTCTGAAAGATTGCATAATTATGGAAAAATCAGGGGCAAAAGAGAAAATTTAGAGTCAAGATTTAATATTATGTGTGTTTAAGGAATAATATAGGGGACGTTTCGTAATTTGCTATGCAAATTTGCCATCTGAAGGAGTTGGTTTGGGCCTTTTTAAAAAGCCAAGCCCAGCCTCATTATGATACAATCAAAGATGCAAATTTGGGCCGCTATTTACACCGCGGCCCTCGTGTAAGCACACCCCTTTTAGAGGGGTATTTGTGTCCTTTCACGCCATTTTTCATGCCCTAACTTCTTTTCCATGAGGGTACGGATATTGACACCCATAGAAGTTATTAGTACACCCATTTTATAAGTACACCAATGTCTAAAATTTAAAAAATAAATATTACTATAAGCACCCATTATAATGCCAATAGTACCCTCATTGAAAAAAAATATTCATTTTAATACATATTATTTATAAACACTATTAAATTATTATCACACCCAATTTATAAAAAGAATCAATTTTTTTTAGAATCAAATCCTCTTTTAATAATGGTCCAATTTACTTTTAGAATTATCTCGAATGTAGGAGCTTTATAAAAGGGAATATATGGAACCGTATATGAGGCCGAGATTTTCAATCTGGAATTCTCTTATTTATATAGCTAAAAAAAAAAAAAAAAAACTTGTTGATAACTACAGCAATTGTTAAAAATATATATATATAGTTTATTGATAGAGTTCATAACTATACATAAAAGAAAGACAAAAACATTATGATAATCATGTGATGATGAGAAAGTTTGATATTTGAAATAAAATTAGAGTTTAATTATAGGGTTTATCATAAGTTTTATTTATTTATTATTATTTATATATATATATATATATATATATTTAATAAAAAAATATAGTTGAAGATATAAGTGTAATTAATGAGTGTATATAGTATTTGGTTTATTTTTAATTAAAGTAATTTGTTCTTATTGGTAAATTTCTATTATGATATTTTTGTAATTAGATTTTTTAATAAAATATGGGTGTACTAATAGGTTTTATGGGTGTCAATATCAGCACCCCTTCCATAAATGCCCAGCCTTCCGTATTTGAAGAACATAACGAATGGAGAGCTCTTAGCTCTCAAACTCTCAACATTGGCATGTAAGCATTTTTATAGCATTTTAGAAGTTGGATTGCATGTATGTTTGAACATTTGTGCATGGTTCTTGATTTCCAAGCTCAATTGAAGTAGATTTGCTTGATTATTGCATAACCTTGCTTGATCTAGCTAGATCTTGTGTTCTTGAGCTTCCAAGTTCTTGTTATTGTCATTCTATGACCGTAGGTGGTAATTGTTGATTATATGGTTGAGACAATAGCTTGAAATTGTGATTGACTAGTGAATTGGGTGTTTACTCATATTACATTTATCCCTAAGCATTTCCATTCCATACCCACATCTCTTATTTCATTACCCTCGTTTGACCTTAATTGAGTATTAGTTTATTTAATTAAATTAGTGTTTGTTATCTTGATTTGTAACCAATTTAGTTAGTTCTCAATCAATACACTTCCCAATCTCTCTGTGGACATTAATAACCATATCATTAGGGTACAAACACACAACTTTAGAAACAGAAAAATCATAAAAAATTAAAAATATTATAAAACTACATTTCAGCATCAACTGCAGAATCCCTTAGGAAGATGGTCTACAACAAAATAGTAGAAGGATGACATCCATGTTTCAACCATATCAAACCATGTTCGTCATCAATAAGGATTTATAAAAAGAACTGTAAAAGCACAATTGCATAAGATACTGTAAAACTGATGTTGAAGATGTCCATGTCAAAGAAAACACTATCGTCTCCTTTATCGGTTGAAGTTCTTGGCATCAATGATGATGGTCCAGTTGTGTCGCAATTTCTAGGCAATGGCAGTCCACAAAGCAGAGCATTTCCCTCATAGCTACTTTCTCCAAACATACCAAATTGTGCAATTCCACTTGAGGTTTTACAAGATATGTTATTATGTGTCGGTCAAATTGTTGCAGGACAAATTCAATGTATAGATCCCGATTAGGTTTCCTATTTGATGAGGAATATCACCCTTTAATTTATTGCATTGATAGATCAATTCCAGTCATGTAAGTTAGGAATTTTCCTCGGTAAAAGTAAGATATAGTATTTGTTGTGAATTCCTTTAACCAAAACCACTTCTGTTCTTTTGACTACTCCAATGATACGGATTGACATGTGTGTGCGGTGATTTAGTATGCAAGAACTTAGGTAATTGGATTTACTCTGTTTTGCTTTTTCTTTTTTCGTGTATTTTGGCTTTTACAAATATGTTATTGGCTTTCAATATTTGATGTTTATCTAACGCAAAATCAACTTTAATTAGTAGATGCCACATGGGGTTTATGTTTGTGCTTTCATGCATCCACTATTGTTATTTCTAACCCTAAAATTTTTCCTCACCTTTTGAACGTGCAATTGAATTACTTATCTTTCTTTGTACGTATCAAATACATTATTAAAATATAAGATAAATCTTTTACCGTATCAATTGACTCTATATAAAAAATGGGACAACTAGTATAAGAATCATAACTCCATTTATTTGTTTGAAATGAAAATGACTTTTGAATCCTTCAAAATACTTAAATATCACACAAAAAAGGTACACATTTTTTATAAGAGGACGGATAGATATGTCATTTGACAATTTTTATTTCTTTTACAATTAATTGTAATTTGAAAAAGACAATTGTATCCTTTATAAATTTAAAAATTACAGAAAACATACATATAAAAAAGATATGTAAAAGGGTGAGAACGTCTTTTTCTTAATTGAATCAGGGGAGGTTTCTAAAGTTTGATTGGTAATTTACCATTTCACTTCAACATTTCCAACCCACCTGAAGTTTTGGTTTAGATTATTTTTTCTTTATTTAGATTACCATTAAATTAAACTTTAATCATAATCTCTTTATTTAGACTTGAATCACCTAAAGTTTTTGAGTTATTCCAACATCCAAAGCATTGAAAGAGCTACATATCAAATCACTACAACTCAAATTTTGGAGACAATTAAAGAGAGTTTATTTGTGTAGAACATTTCCCACACATGAGGGGAAAAGAAAATTAATAGGGAAGACATATGAGATTGCGACAAGCTTATTTTTGAGGGCATGATGTACTTAGAAGATTGACTACCTGAAGAACAAATTGATCCAGACATTTTTTAGAGAAATGTTTGAAGTGAAGTGAAAATTCATAATTTATTATAATGTAATTGATGTATAAATACATACAAGATCGTATATATTGTATAATGGGAGATATTTCTATACAATTGAATTATGTTTTTTTTCATATTATTATTATTATTATTTGTCATCTCCTGATTACTATTTTATAAATTTTTAAATTTGTTATATTATATCTAAATTAATTTTTAATCAAATACTATAATATCAATACTATGATTATATATATATAAATTTAAACACGTGGCGATTTGCTTGCTCCTACGATGTTGGTTGCGTGGTCAACCAAACAGAAAGGAAAGCATGCAATTTACTAGAACATGCCTATTTTCTGTTGAATCAGAAATTCAACTGGGGATTCTTTGAATGAACCAATACACATAATTGCAATAAATTATCTGTTGAATGTATTCGTCAACAAAATGAACTGTAAGAATATTGTTCATTAGATTAGATCAACTTCATAAAAGTCAGTCCTAGTCTACAACTGGCAAGGATAAATGTTCTATTTTCTAAGGGCATACACATGTCAATTTAATAATACAAAAACTAGAGCCACAACAACATGCAGAAATCCAGGCTGGAACAAAACTTGTCATTTTGCATATTTGGTGGCCTACCCAACACCACCATAGATGTGGCTCGTCCTTCCGTGCACCATAGCACCATCGCTGCACATCGGTTCTGCGACCAAAAAAGACATCAGAATTTTCATCTAATATGTTTCTATGGACACAAATGTGATTCTTGTCTGCTCCAAACTCCACTACCAATATGGCAATACTTAATTTCAGAGTCATTGTTCAATATTGTTTCATTCAAGGTCTGCTGCTTATATTTTATGATATTATTAGTATATAATTTGACTTCAATCCTGAACTACTTGTAACAAGAAGAATTAAATGAAAAAAAAAGTAATTGGCTTAATCGCTTTTAGATCAAATAAATCAATTATAGATAAAAAGTAGATACTCTATAACTATATACAAATATTACAAAAATGACAATATATGTACTAAAAGAAAAGGAATAAAATTTTGTCATGTGCAGATTGTGTATCATATATGTGTGTGCATCTGAAGAATAGAGTGACGAAAGGAAAATGGATAATCTTGTTCTCTCTTACCTCGTGGAAGCTAAAAGGGGCGGCTCTCAGGATCAACCATTCCTGCAAAAGAGCTATAAGCCTATAAGAGCCCACACCATGAGGATGCCTATTACAGCAGTTCGGAACACCTTATGACAGCTAGAATCCATGTCAGTATCATCCTAATGCATGAAACGGGGTGAACACAAATCCTCATCATCACCAACATCTGCATATGGCTGTATTCTGTTTGTCTCATTTGTATTTAGTTGCTTATCACGAATGCTAATCTTTGAACATTTAGTGCAAGTGCAGTTGCCACCAAGGTATGCCGGGAGAGTCTGAAGATAATCCGAGAGAACTTTGCGAGCATAACCCCTATGATTTTCACCTTCTTCTGGGTGCCAGGTTTCAATATCTGAGGGAGAGCCAGATGCATTCATGAATATGAGAGAAAGAGAGTATTATTTAATGCCACAGATACCACACCAAAGACAGAAAAGGAGGAGAAAATGGGGAACGAGAATAAACTATCAAATAACTCGAAAAACAGGAGGAAGACATATAACCAACAAACAGCCAAGACGGTTAGGAAAATGGTCTTGTAGATGGGAAGAACAAGACCTCAATAATTGCATGGGAATCCTCAAGGGAGATAACCCTTCACAGTCCACCAAAACTGTATTATGGGGATTTTCTGCATCAACTAAATGGAGAACTCCGAGTTCTACCCGCGATACTGCATTTGCAAACATTCATTGATGTCAAATATCAAATGGAAAAACATAATAACATAGAAATTAACTATTTATTACTAATATTTTATATACCACTTCAAAGTTTACATCCATATCTATGTCAGAAAAAAAAAAGTTTACACCCACCCATATCAAGAATGAAGACAGATTATCTCAATTTGAGTTCCTTATCTAGGAGCAAAAGGGATTTATTATTCTTAATGTAAGGTAACCTTTCACACTGATTAAATAATTGTACACAAATTACATTAGTACTTGAAGATAAAACATCATGCTATTATGAACCATTTATGCCTTTAACAAGGCAACTATTTGACATCATTACTATGCTTGGCTTTGTAGTTGATCATTTGACTAAGACTGTGCCAAATGCAATATAAGTGGCTCGAAGTTGTATACCATAAAACCATTAAAAAGAAATTTTCAGTTTGAAAGACCAAACATTATTTCTCCATTCAAATTATCTTTAGAATAATAAAATATAATACACTTAAAGTCTGCATTTTATAATCTCATTCTATGTGAATTTGATTGGTGATGCTAAGGGGCTTGCTATTGCCAATTGCTTAGGCTAAAACAATAACATACTAATAAGTAACAAGAATACAGAATCTGTATGCCATCATTTGATGAACTAAGTTAATAACAGACTAGAGTTAGTACTTAGTAAAGGAACTCCTATCATCCATTGATCAGTAAATTAAATTATAACTTATATATAAACAGACACCTAGATCCACGTAAAACATCTAATGGAAAATAATTTGGCCTTGGTTAGAGAAACAAGGGTCATAGGATTGAAGTTTTTCAAGGATGGATTGGTAACCATTTTAGAGGTCAATGGTTTCAGGTCTTTTACTATTCTCCCAAAAAGCACTTTGACTCCAAAACTGACAAAAAAAAAAAAAAAGAGCTTGCTAATTACATCATTTGATGGACATAGCCCTTCATTTCACATACTAGCAACCCCAGGGGCTACATGGCAGTTGACCCAAAAAAGTAGAGGCAGAAGGAAACATATTTGATGGGCAGAAAGCATGCAGTTTGCACAGTAGCAAACCCAGGGGCTACATGGCAATTGACTCAAAAATTTATGGAGGAGAATATAAACATATCTGATGGGCAGCAAACCCTGCAGTTTCGCCTTCTAGGGCTACATGGCAATTGACCCAAAATTTATAGAGAAAAGAAACATACTAATTGCTTGAGAAAACCAAGCCCTGTCATGAGATTGTAAGTGACTAAGTTCAAGCAAGCTATCCCAAGGCGTACTATTAGGCATGGTCGATGCTCCATGTCAAATTCATGCCAAAAGACCATGTTTGACCCAATCTCAAGTTCTTCCTCTGAAAGAATTCTGTAAGTCTCCCTCCAACGATTTGTCTTTTTAATTGAAGCTAGCAAGCATGAAAGATCACCATCTGCAGCAGTATAAAATCTTCGGAGCTCATCTTCATTAGTTCTGCATAAACACTACAATGTCATGGTCCACTGCAATAAGAGAAGCCAATAAATACAAAGATAAATATCCATATATTATAGAACAAGTTCCAATCCAGTAGCGTAGGGTTTTGTTTTCAAAGAGATAATAATGAAATGACAGCTGACAACTGAATAGTAATTTATATTATAGGACTTTCAGAGAAAAAAACTAAAATGTTAAAGGGAATGATAATTTAGTATAATTTATTAGACTTCATATCAAATTTAGGCTCAATAATGAATGGCAGAAAGTTAGTGAAGTTTGAGAATTGAGATGACTTATCGATTTTAATAACAATTAATTATATCATAAAACAAAAACATGTCACTGATTTAACAACTACTTTGGGGTCCCATGGACAGATTTAAACACGATCTGAGGAAGAAGACGTATGGAAGAGTTCATCACATGGTTAGAATATTCTACTACAATATCAAGCTATAAAAAAATGGCACTTTCGGACTAAATTTCCCTTTCAAATAGCCTTTAAATGGTATATAAATATGAACAAGCAAAAAAGAAACTACTTTTGAGAAATCGTATTTAAAATAGAGTAAATTTGGCTATTGAAGTTTGGTTAAGAAACCTAAAAGCCCAAGTTTTGTAGGTAAGTTAAGTGACTTGTATTTAAAGTAGGTAGGCAATCAAAACTCTTTAGGGCATTAGTAAAACCTCTGAATCTTTCTAGTTTGTTTTCTGTGTTACCATAAACTTTATCTTCTACCAGACTACCAGTAACGATCGGACCATGACTATTTCCCTTTGTATCTAAGAAATACACAGCAAGAATTGAGCAAAACTTTAAAATCCCACACCAATTTATTACATGCTCAACAGGCACACAAATCTTATCCTTTATTATAGTTTACAAAGAACAAGTCAAAATACAACAAACGGCATTGGAGACAAATACTATAAACTTGAGACATTCAACATATCAGAGAATCAATTTAAAGTTCAGTTATTAATTGGAACATATGCCACCTAAATCTAGATCCAAAGCGGATTCCCAACTCAACTTGAGTTCAATTTCAACTGGGAAAATTTGGTTGCGACATCAAAACTCAACCACAATCCACAACATCAAAGATCAATCAAACCCAATTACGTACAAGACTGTTATATTCTTGTCAATTTAACTAGTATGGGAAATTATCTGGAAAAATTTAGCACCTTTATCACATAGTGACATTAACACCACTATGCACCGTCACAGGAGTTAACCGGATAACATCAAATGAAATCTGACAACTTTTCATCTGAAACCATGGTTATATCACAAACCCACCAAAATATTTCTTACTACAACTAAAACAAAACCAAACTGAATGCTTGCATGAAGAATGAACTACAGCATGAAAATGAGAAAGATTTACCTTTGAGCAGAAAGTGAAGAAATAGCGGAACTGGAGTTGGTGCTAGACATGGGTGTTGACGGTCGCCGGTTGCGTTCTCGGGATGGTTTCGGGTTAGGGCATAGAATTTGGGGTTTTCTCCTGTTGTGTTGTCTACCTGTCTGTGTTCTTTAAGGGCAATTAACTAATTAATCAAAGAGAGAGAGAGAGGTTATTAACCTTGATCAGGTAATGTGCCTTCCAGATTACAACTTCCTAATGATAAGAACTCAAGAGAAGTCAATGGTTCAATGCTTTGTAGAATGCTAATGCTGAGATTAGTATCATCCATTGACAAATATTTCAAATTCTTCAAATTAAACAAATCTACAGCCACAAAATCAAATGTACATTAATTTTCAACAATATTTATTTAAGCTAAATTGGACGATAACCCAAATGCCAAATATTATTGTTAATTGCTAACATCTGGCTTTTAAACATAATGAACTTTAATTTGCCCATTTTATCTCAATAATTAACCAAGCCACATTGGGCCGTTGGTTGAAAATTTCAATTTAACATATAATGTATATTATTCTCCCTATCATTGTTATTAAACTATTGTAAGATTTTAAAGGAATAAAATACTCTTAATTTTTTTTATTAAATAAACCTAAGCTATAAGAGGACACTAGCTACTTAAAGAGATATTTATTAATACTAGTGGGAGAGGCAAATGCATTTTATAATATTAAACTTTAAATATAATATACATGCATATATAATATATATAATCTTATAATTTACTACATAATAATAAAATGATTACAAATTATTAGCGGTAGATGATTCACAATCATCATTAGATATTCGGTTTAAAATAGCTTTGTATTTCTTAATTTTAGCTTTTAAAGCTTTATTCTCTTCAGCTGTCTCATCTTATCCTTCATTCATTCTGTGGTAACACCATTTATAGTATTGATAGTTTGAGAAGTTTTTTTTTTTTTTTTTGATAATTAAAGAAAGCTTTATTAAGAAAGCAAAAAGCCACGCCACAGAAAACAGAACAACACAACACACCCCCAAAGACAAACGCCACAACTCATTCTTAACTATCTTATTCTTATTGCAATAATGATGCAACATCTTAATAGAGTTCTACAAGTGTCAATCAGAAGATGTGTTTCACGTAATTGCAGAATTTATATCCCAATAAATCAAACTCACACTTTTGACAGCTAGATCCGCCGGGACATGGAAGAAGTCTTGACATCACAAACTTCAAATTTGTAATGCCTTTGCAGGTAATCAACTATTTCTTTAGCTGCATCTTGCTCAGACTCATTTTTGTTGTTTGAAAGTTTACCCCAGAACACTTCGGTTTTGAGTTCGGAGTCAATACCAAGATCGATTTGAACGTATGCTTTATACAATCCTGGATCATCAACTTCGTATCCATAACTGTATTTATCGATATTTAGTTTTTCGACAACATTTTGAAGTAGGCTTTTATAATATATATCGATACACAAAGGTTCCATATTGATAAATCTGCACATGCACAGAGAAAATATAATCATATCACAATTTATTTACTTAATTAAAAACTTGATAAATAACATTAAAAAATATCAAACTGAACTGGCAAATTACTAAGATAATAATTTGACTTCATGGATGCATATTTAAGTTTGATTTTCTCCCATACCAAGTATAAATCACACATTTAGAAAAACAAAGTTCTTGTTAGTCACTCAAATTGAATCAACCAAAGAGCAGAAAGTTTTTTTTTGTCTTTGTTTTGTTTTAGTGGCTATTAGAACTTGAAATGGGCTTTGTTGGGTTGGGTTTGGACCTCAATAAAACATATTTGGACTCTAAACTAATGACAAGGTTTGATTTGTTTTTTAAAAATAAAAGGGCAACACATTATCCAAAAATTCACTCTTTCCAATTCCACTACCTCTCTCTCTTCCTTTTACTTCACACGTTTCCGGACTTAAAAAATCCAAACACTCATTATCCCTTTTCTTCTCTATCTCCAAATACTATTCCTCTCTCTTCTCATACAGAACACTCAAACTTTAAGGGCCTGTTTGGCATGGCTTCCAAGAGGCTTAAAAGAGCTTTTGGGGTTGAAAAGTAACTTTTGGGATTGTTTGGATGACCTACCAGAAGAGCTTCAGAGATTTAGAAGCTCTTCCAGTGAAAGCCAGCTCCAACATGCTTCTTCTGGAAGAGCTTCTACAAAAACACGCGAGTTTAATGAAATTTTGTTATTTCCAATTTTACCCTTCTAAGTATAAATACCAAAATGAAATTGTTACTTACTTACATCCTTCATTGTTTTTCTCATTGGGCATTGTTCTTCACCAAAAATTTTCAGATGAACCCTAATCTCTCACTCAAATGGCATATGTTTCATCAAGTGATCCTATTCGATCATAAATTACCAAAGCCCACTAGCACAGGTAGGTAGCAGTAATTTGGTAGCTACTCATCTAGTCGACTCTGATACTTCTTTGCTCGTCAAAGGCCAGACCTTCACTTTGTATGAATTCCGGCGACTTATACATTTTCCGGTACCTCTCTCGACTTTGTCTTTCCCATTATGATGTATATAATTTCAGACTTAAGCTATTGCACTCGATTATGGACTTGATTTAGCTCTCGCCTACCCATCTACTATTGGGATATTATTTTCAAGTTTTGTCTAACAATTGTTAGGTTTTGAAATTTTTTGGTTGAAACCACACCATTTACCTCATTTATTTTGAATCTTTGTTCTGATTTGAACATAAATTTTGGGTTTTTCTGATTGTTTGAATGGTTAATCACAATGAATGCACAAATTTACCTTTATTTGTTGTCCTGGATCAATAGTTTGGATAGTTGATTTTCTAATTGGGTTTTAGGAGAAATTAGGTATAATTAGAGAAAAAAAAAAAAAAGCAAATTTGTTTCAAATAAGCTGTATGAATAAAATCAAGAGTTAGATTAGCTATAACAAATTGTTATGGATTGTATCCTTGTATCAGTATGCTCGGAAAAGATCCCTGAATATCTAGAGGTCTTCAAGATATTGAAATGGGAAAGATAATAAATAATCATCATCATTCTTGTACTTTCTGTGGTTCAAAGAGTACACAGTAATTAGCATTATGTTAAGTGATGTATAAGCTATGTATAGACTCACGGATATGAAGAGAAATATTGGAGTGCTGGATCAGGTTTCTACTGTACGATGATATGAATCATGGATATGGTGGTTTTATTCGTTAACTGGTGGGTTGGGATGTGTCTATGTTATGGTAGCTGCAAGGCTAAAGTTGGAAGGATAGATTGAAATAGTAATATAGGACAGAAACTCAGGGAGTACAAAAAGAGAGGCTTTGATCATTATTTTTTGGTGGTATGTTATTTTAAGGAAAGCCCAGCTTGATGATTTAATCTTGCTTTCTAGGATTTTGTGATGAAAGTGTTGTTTTTTCAGATCAGTACACTGTTATGTGCGGAAATTACTCTGAGTTTGTAGTTATTTTCATGAGTTATGTCTATTGCAGGTGAATGTTACCAAGACATAGAAGACATACTGGAAGAGCAAGTAGTGTAGGAAGCAGACATTACATAAGGTCAAATGGTACAAGAAGGTGAAAGACAGGATTGTTGCTCAAGGAAAGGAAAGCATATTTTTGGGCAGTTCAGACTTGTGCCCATGTAACCGTCCCTCTAGAATATTGAGGAAGTAGCGATGATGTGATTGGTATGTGTTTGCTTGACCTGAAATGTATGTTTTACCTGGTTGAGAGGGACCAGCAGCTGAGGGTAGGGTTTCATCGAACATGTTACAAGGGACAGATTCTGGTCATATTTGCCTAAGAGTTCAATTTGTCATATTGATAGCATGAAGGTCCTGATTCAGAGTCTTCTGTTTCATGTTATTTCAATCAGTTAATCATATAGTGACATTGAAGCCAAATGCTAACAAATAGTTTTGTCAGTGTTGTAAACTTGGACATCTATTAATCCCCTTGTATGAATGTAATTACATGAGGATTTTTCAGTATAGATTTGTGCACTGCATAATGGTTTTGATTTTTCAGTATAGATTTATGCACTACTTCAAATGGAACCCAGTTGGAAGTCTTGATTTTATTCTGTTTGCTGTCTACTACTTGTGTAACTTAATTGTATTATTGTAAATGTATTCAACTTCTAATTTGGAGAATCCTCATGTTGCTTTGTCGAACTTAATTTGTAGTAAATTACTATGGAAGAATGTATTTATAATTTTAAAAATAATTTGTATTGCTTTATTTATTTTAGTATAATTTTGTTTATAAAATATAATTGAAAGAATTTATATTATCAAAACTTTTATTAATAAAATGTACATATATTATTTACTCAATCAAAGGTGCAAACATTTAGAAGAGATTTGAAAATGTTACAACTAAACATGTTGAAAAGCTCATTTTGGAGGGTAAAATGGTCATATTATAATAAGAAGAGATTTTAAAA
The DNA here is from genome assembly GCA_030490815.1 of Acer saccharum. Taxonomy (NCBI): domain Eukaryota; kingdom Viridiplantae; phylum Streptophyta; class Magnoliopsida; order Sapindales; family Sapindaceae; genus Acer; species Acer saccharum. The sequence goes on from CM059871.1 coordinate 40,299,922, forward strand.
TGTTTCAACCAAATAGTCCAAAAAGCTCTTTTGGATACAAAAGAGCTTTTGAAATACACTATCCAAACGGTAATTGAAAAGCTTAGGCTTTTACTTCTCTTCTTCTACTGTTAAAAGCTAAAAGTAAAAGTTATCACAAACGAGCCCTTTGAATCTCTTCTTCTCTTCTTCATAATTCATTTCTTTATCTCTCATCGTTCTGGATTTGTTATTTTCTTCTCTTTTCAGATGTTTTTTTTTTATCTTAGTTTTCTTATCTTTTTCGGCTTTTTTGTTTTAAAATTGTTTTTTTTAATTATTTCTTGATTTAAAGTTTTACTTTTTTTTCTACAACATCAGATTCAATTTTTTTTCCTATCATAGTTTAGATTTCTTGTCTTCATAGATTATAGTTTAGATTTCTATCTTCTTCAGATTTTTGATTTGATGATATTTTTAGGTTTCTTTAAGGCTGTTAAAAAAAAAAAAAAAAAAAAGAGGATAAAGGATATAGTGGTAAATTGGACAATTGCAGGCAGGAAAACAAAAAAAAGGATACAGAGGGAAATAGCCTAAATGGTCACACCATGAATTATTCTTTAGAAAAAATAAGGCTCTTTTATATATATATATAGGAAAAGAGGGAAAACCACTATTAGTAGACCAGCTGGTTAATAGAAATAAGAAACACAATTGAAAATATATTTGTTGCCTCTTCGTAAAAGAAATCTAATTCATAGTATGTATGGGTATAATATTAAAACATTCAAGGATGATTATTTTTACCTTTTGTGCCCAAGATGCCATTCACTTGACAAGCCGGCATGAACAATTCTTCAAGGGAAATGAAAGCTGCAATGCGTTGAAGAAAGCTTATATGGACAGAAGAACCCCACATGGTCAACTCTTTCAGGTTGGTAAGATTATGCAACTCTATAATTGAAAAAGAGCAATAACTTTACTTAAATATATGGAAGATTTTGGGAATTAATAATGGAAGTTGACACAAGCTAGCATACATACCTCAAATACTCATTATTCCACTAAAATTATTAAAGCTAAGATCAAGTTTCTTCAAAGATGGCAACGACCCCTAATGATTGCAAATAGGGCGCTTCCATCTTCAATGTTGACATTGCTTAGTTGAAGGGATTGCAAGTTCTTCAAACCTACAGGAAACAGTTGTGATTTATGGAACTAATTGGATAGACAAAACCACCATTTTTAAAAGTAATTAAATTTTGTTTAATCAGTACCTTGGGTGACCACTAATTTATTTATTTGATTGTGGCTCATGTCCAATGTCTCTAAATTGCTTAGAGAATCAAAAATTTCTGATAAGAGTTAAACGGAGTTAATGAAAAATTACAAAATAAGCTATTGAAAGCAAAGCAAATCAAAGTTGGTTGCTATAAAGAAAGATAAAAAAGAGGAGAAGTGAGTTAATTATAAATATATACACCGGTGGTAAGGAGAAGTGAGTTTAATAACCTGATAGATCAATGGATCCTTTCAATCCAACATCATTTAAATATAATTCTTTTAATGATGAAAGTGCACTTAGAAATGATAAAATGCTATTGTTGAAGATGTTACCACTTAAATCCAACAATTCCAAGTTACTCAACTTCAAACCTGTAACATGAGAATAACTTATTTCATAAACTATCTCAATTATTTTGAAATTTAAACTAATTATATCATTCTCTAAATTCTCTAAAACAAGTAAACAACCGCCAAAATAAATGAGATCGATGTCTTTTGAAGTAATTTTACTATTAATAAAGTTTAGTCCATTAAATTACATATAAACTTTGACAGATAAACAACCCATCTAAAGTTGATAAAATATAATGGTCACCAGTGTTCTAGTAAGCGTTATGCGTTAGTCGAGCGGAGACCCAGCGCCTAGCGCCTAGGCCGATTAATCGGGGATTAATCGGAAAACTCAATTACAAACAAATTCCACATATCAAATCCAAAGAAAACCCACTAAGCCTAGGCCAAATGTTGCATCTAACCCAATAAGCCTCAATTGGCTCAATAAGCATCACTTGACCCAATAAAACCCATGCTAAGGCATCAAAATCATGCTAAGACATCAAAATCACGCTAGGGATATAATTGTAATTATTGAAGGAAGATTGAAGCTTTTGTGATTTTTTAAGAGATCAGGGAGCGTTTCGTTATTTGCCATGCAAATCAGATCTCACGCCACAAGCCCAAACAGGAGCCCAATAAGAAGCCCAAACATTGCCCAAGTGAAGCTTGTGTGCACCCCCAGTCCACTGCTAAATGCACCCCACCTTCTCAACTTCATCTTCAACCTCACGCTGCCTCCATTGCCGACCGAACCCTAGCTGGTTCAGTCGCCTGAAACTGCGATCCCGCTCCTTATTCCGTCTGATTTTCGGTGCAGAAGAACGGCGGAGTCAACGACTTCAACCCGTCTTGCCCGATTACGCGGCCACATGTCCGATTACGCGTCCACCGTAGAAATGGTCCGATTTCCACCTTTTCGGTGTGTTTTTCGGTCGCCTAGCTGTTTTGGGTCGACTAATCGGCCGCCTAGGCCGATTACTAGAACACTGATGGTCACCAATGAGGTTGGAAAATTTAATAACAATCTTTAAAAAGTGAGTTTTAATACTATTACCAACTTAATAACTTAAGTTTTAATAACATCCAAAGTGTGGATCTGACAAAAATACCCTTAAATAAGTCTTGCACTTTTTCCGAGACTTATTAGCGAGACTTATTAGTTATTTACCGAGACCTATCAAGTAGTTTCTGAGATTTATTAAGTATATTTGTAATTTCTGAGACTTATTGGGCAAAAATAAAAATTTTCATTTTTTTTTTCATTTTCTTCATCGAGACCTCCATTGGAGGTCATTATCTCCATTGATGGAGGACCTCTATTGGTACTCCATCGATGGAGGTTTTTGAAAAGAAAAGAAAATACTAATAATGGCACAAACGTAATAAAAGAAGGAAATAAGTGTAGTTTAGTCCATTAGTGTCATTTAAATTTAACTTATTAAACTAGTGATACTCTTAAAATTCATCATAAAAAGAGTGCTATTTCCCACCATTTATACTATGTATATTGTTATAGAGATTAAGGACCTGATCATTAGATAATAATATTTTCAAACTTTATAAGAAAATTCTTCTTAATTTATAAGTTTTTAATTTGGAGTGAATATAGAAGAGGAAAAATATGACAATGATTTTTTATTTTTTTTTTAGAGATTTTTAATATAAAAGGTTGTGAGAGAAAAAAAAAATTATAATGAGATATTTATCACATATTTTATCAAAAATTATCCACAGCCTAAGCTAGTACTGTTGTTTAATTTAGAATTGAAGAAAACCTCTTATTTCCAAATGCAACAAAAGGGTCGGAACCAGAGTCCACACACATTCATTTTAAGATTGTCTTTAAAAAAATTAAGATTTTGTTTCCCGTAAAACAGTTGTTGGTCCTTTTCGTTAAAAATCGATTAAACAAACCAATAATTATTTCTGTTAGAAGAAAAAGAAGTCAATGGAAAATACATACTAGTCAATTAACAAAACATGATCATATATTCATATACTTACTTCAGTTTTTGGCCACTAACATCTTTATTTTTTTGAAAGAGAATTTTCCTAATTATTAAAATGTGGTCCTTTCATTGATGGAAATAATCAAATTTTGCTTTCGTCGATACCTTTGGGAAACACAATTTTATTAATCTCATTTCTCATCAACTTTAGGGACAGTAATTTGTTATGGGAATCTATTTCTGAAATGAATACAAATAATCTAATTCTGAAATGAATACAAAGAATGTCAGTAAGAACTAAGAAGCATCATATGAAAATAATAGATTTTTTGTTCATAATAATAATAATAATAGATTTTGTTTTTGGTCACAACCAACAATTTGAAAAAGAGTCAATTGAGTTAGTAAGAGTGAGAAAAGGTAAAAATGAAACTCACCTTAAAGATCAACTATTTCTTTCAATTTGTTATCAGATAGAAATAATACTTTTAATGATGAAAGAGTACTTAGAGATTATATGATGTTATTGTTGAAGCTGTTATCATGTAAATAGAGCGTCTCCAAGTTGCTCAATGTTAACAACTTATTAAAACCTGTATTAACATGAGAAGAAACAGATTCATTAGCCATCTCAATTAATTAGAAAATCAAACTAATTATAATATTATTCTCCATACTTGATTCGGAAAGCAATTTCAGTATTTCACATATATTATTGATTGAATATATAAAAGAATTAGACAAGGATGAAAGGCAAAGGCAAGAGACCTTTGCAAAGACTTTGAATCAGCCTCAACCAAGAAACTACTTCTTTATTTCTTTCATATTTCCTGCTTTCACTCTATTTTATGCTATCAGTCCTGTGAAGATATTGGACTGACAGCATAACAGCATAAAAAAAATATAAAGCTTTTAAATGAATTATGGCAATTCATCACCTCAATCTAATAATTCTTGATAACATCAAATCATATATATTCAACATCAAGATTCATATTCAAAATAAAAATGGCAAATCAAGATTTCTCTTGTTGCAAATATATAAAGCATTAATTTATTTATAATATACATAAAAAAATAAAATAAAATAAAATAAAAAGATTGCATCATCAACATTCAACCTCAGCCTGTTACATATTTTTGGATATAATTTTCAGTAATATAAGCACTGTAACCTGTATAGTTATACTATTACACAACTTATACTCCAGGTATCGTAAACTTAGTTGTAAGAGCTTCAACCCTTCCACGAAGATCCAACACCTTATCCATCAAGGAGAAATTGGGTCATGTGTCATATTTCATGAAATCTTCAAGCTTTGATCCTTTAACCGGTTGTTTAGCTTCAAGAGTTTGCACACCCTCGTGGATGAAGTCTGCAACTGCTATGAATTCTTTCTGTAAATCCTCTTGCTGTCATAGCAGGTGATCCTATGCGAATGCCGCCTGGCACTAGCACACTGTTATCACCTTCATCATTTATCATTAACTGGAATAAGTGGAACGGAGTTAAGAAATACAATTAGATCAAAGTTCGAACAAAGCAATACTCACCTGGCACTGAATTCTTGTTGAGGGTGTAGAGGCCATGTCCAGAATTTTCTCCACACGAGCCCCCATCAATGCCTGTAAAATATATGGAGCATATGTTTTACATGTCAAAGAAGAGCAATACAAATTACTGCCACAAAAGTGTTGATTATAAGGGATTAAAATAAGAAGTCTTCACTAAAATTCATGCCTATTCATTTTTTAGACAAAGAAAACAAACAACCTCATTGGTGTGTAAAAACATATCACAATGTAGAAACAATGCTAATTCTTTAGGAATACTGAATGGTACCAATTGACAAGGCAATGAGAAGAAACCAGCACAGCGTGTGAAAACTCAAAATCTAATCAACAACTGAAAAACTCACCAATGGCCTCAGTCGCTGCTACAAGAAACCAGCTTGGAACCTAATTCAATCACTCGGCTTGCAAGAACTCCGCAATTAGAAGCCACCTATAGGACAGAATAATTAAATTCAGTTAGACAGGTTGGGACACCCCTTGGAACAGGCTTAATAATGCAAGTACAATACCTTGTTCTGGTGTAATTCTTAAATTCCAGGGACTGCGCATGCTTCAAACAAACTGCAGGGCCCCTGATTGTATGGTTATACAGGGCACCCTGCACGTGTAATCCTTTATTATGTCTCCTGAATCTTCATGAACTAAAAATCTAAAAGCAAAACTCAAAAAAAGCCAAAAGAGTCAAAGAGACAAGTCTAACTAACCTGTAAACCTGGGCAGGATCTTTCTTGAAGAAGATCATGCCACAGCATTGTATGCCATATGCAACAAGAAATTATCAAGAAAAATTGGATATATTAAGCACAATACAAGTAGTTCTAACATTTAACCCATACCTTTCTTCAAAAAAAAAAAAAAAAAAAAACATTTAACCCATACCTTATGTGTTGTTGTTGTTATTACAATATCACAGGAAAACTCACCAAGGGCCATAGCTCTACAAGAAACCAGGTGTTGTCCTGCCATTCGAAACCAGCTTCAGAACAAAATTCAATTAATTGGCTTTCATAGCTCTGCAATTAGAGATTACCTACCTACAAGATGGAATACAAAAATTCAATTAGATTGGTTTGGCAAATGACAACTCCTGGAACAAGTATTAATCACTGAAATACAATACTCGGTCCCGATCGATAAGGTTTAAAATCTGAAGACTATGCATGGTACACTACACACATATTGTAATCCAGCCTTTACCATGTTCACAGATAGTTTCTTAACTAGTAAAGCTGAAAGCAAATCCCAGAGTTTTTAGTTTGGTTTAAAAAAGCAAGAATTATATAGGGAGACCTTACAGTGGAATTATCCATGCATTATTACAGTAGACATTTTAATTCTATCAGCATCTTAAAAGTTGCTTAAAGGAGATTTTCTTCTACAGAACTGTATCATTGATCGTGTATGGTTCATACTTGGTATGGTTTATTTCCATCATATAATTTTGGACTCCATCAATGAAGTTCAAGAAAATGTATAAATATATTAGACAAAGAAAAGAACATCAGACAGAAAAAATTATTAGAGAGGTAGGCATGATAATTCCTCTGTATATTTCTGTTACATAATTGCTTAGGTAGACGGTCTACAATGAAATAATAGCAAGAGGTCATCCACATTTCAATAAGATAGAACCATGTTCTTCGCCAATAAGGATTTATATATAAAACTGCTGCAATCACTAAGAGCACAGTTACATAAGATGTTGTGAAACTGATATAGAAGATGTCCATGTCCATAAAATTGCTATCTTCTCCATCCTCAGTTGAAGCTCCAGGGATTGAAGATGGTGATTCAGTTGCGTCACAGCTTTTTGGCAACAGCAGTCCACAGAGAAGCAGATTTCCCTCAGAACGATCATATCCAAAGATTCCAAATTGTGCAATCCTCTCAGGTTTCTTTCCAGTTAAGTTATTATGGGCCACACTGAAAACAGCTAAATTGTATAGCTCAACAAGCTGAGTGGGGATTTTTCCACTCAAGTAGTTGTAGGAAAGATCTAAGCTCTCAATTTGCCTGAGATACGAAAATGATGGTGGGATTGGTCCTGTCAACTTGTTGTGGGACAGATTTAGGGAATGAATCCTGGTAAGGTTTCCAACTTGATGAGGAATCTCACTGGTTAGCTTATTGCATGAGAGATCAATTCCAAACAAGTAATCGAGAATTCTTCCCTTGTAAGCGTAGGATATACTCTTAATTGGTTGTGAATTCTATAGTTTCCCTCTTTCTCAACGATGGCCCAGCTGGGCCCACACCAGCAATCAGACCTGGAGCCGTGGACATTGGACCTGGAACTACATCATAATCTTTATCATGAAGTGCAGTCATATATCTAGGCAAGGAGGTATGTGACCAGAAAGATTATTACGAGAAAGATCTATCAAACGTAACTGGTCCAACCAACACAATTGAATAGGCATTTCCCCATCAAAATTATTGTTACTCAAAATTAGGTAGCTCAGTTGGGAAAGCCTGCCAATCCATTTTGGAATGCTACCATCAAAGTGATTATAACTAAGATCTAGTATCTTCAAGTAAGAGCTACTATAGAATGCCTCTTTTAGTTGTCCTTGTAACTTATTCCTAGACAAGTTAACTTGTTGAATATATGGAGAATAGAGACAAGATGGAAAATCACCAGAGAGATTGTTTTCTGAAAGGTCCAAAACTTCAAGATATTCAAGTTGACAAAACTCCACTGGAGTTGGACCTTCAAAATTATTATTAGGCATTATAATATCTGACAAATTTGACATGTTCCCCAACCAACTCGGAATCCTACCCGAGGGATGGTTGTCACTGAGATACAATCCTACTAAAAGGGAGGAATTCAACAAGCTATCTGGTATATTTCCAATGAAGTGATTGCCATCCAATTGTAACCTCAACAAATTTGGCAAGTTGAAATTTTTTGAGAATATTTGACCTTGCAGGCTATTGTTTGATAATACTAGGAATGCTAAAGAGATGCAGCCCTCCACCAAGTGCTCAGGTATCTCACCAGACAGTTGATTGTTGGATAAATCCAAGGATTACAGTGACCTCATATCACCAATTGAAGAGGGAATGCTACCGTTGAAAGCATTTGCGGAAATGTTTAAATTTGTTTAACTTGGCAGATAAGTTCCCATTTCTTTTGGAGTGTGTCCACTGATGAGATTGTTAGAGACATCTAACGTCAGTACACTCATATGAGAATGAATTGGCAACAGGAAAGGTCTTGAAAGTGAATTGTTGGCAAGAAGAAGTGAACTTAAATTTGGATTATTCTCTAACAACCAATTTGGAAACTCCCCGGACAAGTTATTGTGTGAGAAATCAACTTTCCACAAGTCATGTTGATGGTAGAGGAATTTGGGAAATGTGCCACAATCTTTACAACCAGACAATAGGATGGAGTTTAATTGGAATGTTGGGGCCAAAGAATGTAGCTCTGTTTCTGCATATAGGTCGTTAATCATACGAACGAAGCTCTTGAGTTTGGAATGATTGAAAAATGGTTCAAGTGAAATAAGTATTCGGAAGTGATTGTCGGAAAGTATTAATTCTTGGATGGAAGTTAGAGCCTTAAGGGAAGCCAAACAAAACAGCCCACAACAAAGACGCCAAACGAGCTAGCAACCACAAACAACCGAAAAACACAACACACTCAAGCCATCATTCTAGAGAAACCCCAAACAAACTGCTCCAGATAACAAAACAAATAAGCTACTTAATTTTCTCTTCTTCACAGCTGCTAGGATTTCAAACATCCCCACTTCCTTGACCTAAGATAACTCCTCCTCTAAGATCCACATCTTGAAATTATTCTTGAAACTCCTAGTTTTCATTCCATGACCCTTAACCGCAAAACGAAATTTCCTAACAGCTAACGCTGCCATCCCACATCACCGGAACAGTGACCAAATTTGAAGCTATTGGCAACTCCATTGAAACCTCATCTGCACAGCCACCTTCCATAGGGCTTTGAAATTGTCCCTCTTCTAAATTAAGATCACGGCCCAAAACCCCCACCCACCTCAAGTCCTCAACCTTTTGTTGCACTCAACCTTTTCCCATTGACAACAGTCAGAATTCTTCTCTCCCTCCACCCAGTTTTGACTTTTGAGGACTGTAAGAACCATTAAGGAAATGTTTAAGTTGCAAATCTCTCTTGCTCCAAACACCCCTCACTACAGCACCCACCTAATGAAACAAACATCAATACCACCCACAACCATTTTGATCCCATCTTAATACAGTACTTGACAGAATCTAGCTAATAGCTAATACATCCACAATTGGCAAGACACTAGTGGGATATTATAATGGACCTGGGGATATCATAGCTTCTTATAAACAACATTTTTTAGACCCTCAATGCTTTTATTTTTCCTCTAGTCAGTTGTAAAATGACAACTAACCAAACTCTTCAGTTCTCTGTCTCAAGTTGACATCATTCAATAATTTAATAATAGAAATGGTGGAGGAAAATCTGACGGTTTCAAATAAGATAATAGTTATAATTTCAGCTCTTCATGATGTATTTTAAGCATATAGTTTGCAAGCTTTCCACGCTAAGGCTTTGACTTTCGATTTCTCCCCCTACCTTCCTCTTACTTTCGATTTCTATTTGTTATTTTGTCTATTATATTGTCGTAGATATTATAATTTTTAAAAAATAATAATAATAACAAGGACACAATGTCCCATCTTGCGTGAACACAAACACAAACAACGCGGTTTGGACTCATCCAGTGATGTGTACATCTGAAAGTAAACAATTTTTTTTCAGGAGACTACACTTTTATATTGTTGCTTAATATTTTAAGATTAAAATCAGTCAAATTGCAGATAGTCTACAAATGAATTCAAAGAACTGAAGAAAAATCTGGAATCAATCACCTAACCTGTAAATGCAGTATAAGCTAGTTCTTCCGGATCTCCGGTAGCTCAATACAGACTTCCTCTTCAAGATCCGACCCGACTTCGTCACTATTCCATCCCATCACTGCTTGTCTCTTTAATCAGATAACATAACAAAGAGCTTTGAATCTCTTAACATTTTTCTTTTCTTTATAAAAAAACAGATGACAGAGGTGCTCATGAATCACACAATTGTTGAAGCCATCTCCAATTTTTGTATTAAAAATAATAATAATAATAATAATCTTCCACGATCAGTCTCACCACTGTGGGATGGTCCAATTAAATAATGACACGTGTTAAAAGCAGGATTAGATTTTGAATTTATTTTATTAAATCTAATTCTTTTTTTTTTTGGAATGTATCTAATTCATTGTTAGTTATATATTCTTTAGTTGTTATCTTCATGTATAAATATGATTTGCTGTTTGCTTAGATCTTGAAACAATCTATCGTTTGATCATGGCTTTGTGCTTTTTCGGCAAAGCATCGAATCGGAGCTCTGTTTTAGGTTCAGATCTCAAAATTAGATGAACGATCTCAAAGAATGAATGTTCAAATTACAATACATGAAAAAACAAGGACCATTATTAGATTATTCATTACCAAAAGACAAACAAAATAATTTGCTAGTTGAGAAATTAAGCAAAAGGAGAATCAATTTAAATCAGTCTAAAATTGTTAGAATTGTTCTAATTAAGACCAAGATCCACAGGACTCGAGTTTTCTTGTACTTTTGTTCAACTGTTCTGATGAGCTTTCGTATTTGGAGATTGTGCATCTTCAAGCAAAATCCAGAGAGTTAGGTTGAAACAGTACTGAGAAGAATTTCAAATTCTCTGCCAGAATCTTGAGAATTTGATTAAAGACATGATCTTCAAAATAATTAAAATTACATATAGTTTAGAGCTACTGGATAATTTGTACTTAACTATATTATTGGGCTGTACACCAAAATTTAGGTACATCTTATTAAAAAAGACTATTGCCATTTACCATACGATTTCCTTACATATAGATCAACACTACAACAGAAAATTCATTAATATATATATGACTACGCCCGTGCATAGTTCAATGACGGAATCCCTTAGGGAGATGGTCGATAATGAAATAGTAGCAGGAGGTCATCCAAGTTTCGACAAGATAGAACCATGTTCGTCGCCAATAAGGATTCACGTACAAAATTATAGCAATCGCTAAGACCACAACTATATAACTCGCAGTAAAACTGATGTAAAAGATGTCCATGTCCATGTCCATGAAATTGCTGTCTTCTTCAATATCAGTTGAAGCTTTTGGCGCCAAGGCTGGTGAACAATTTGCATCACAACATTTCGGCAATGGAAGGCCACATAAAAGAGGATTTCCCTGATAGCTACTCTCCTCAAAGGTACCAAATTGTGCAATCCTCTCAGGAGTTTTGCCAGACAAGTTATTGTAAGCCACACTAAAAACAGCTAAATGATATAGCTCAATAATTTGAGGAGGGATCTTTCCAATAAAGTTGTTGTGGGAAAGATCCAAGCTCTCAATTTGCTCCATGTTTGAAAATGTCGACGGGATCGATCCAGTCAAATTGTTGTACGAAAGATTCAATGTATGGATCCTTGTAAGGTTTCCAATTTGATGAGGGATCTCACCTGTTAATTTATTGCATGAAAGATCAACTCCAGACATGTAAGTAAGAATTCTTCCTCGGTAAGAGTAGGATATGTTTTTTGTTGTGAACTCCACAATATCTTCCTTACTCGTTGGAGAAGCACCTGGCACAATAGCAATGGAAGAAGATGTGGTATTAAAAGCAACATTGTAATCACCGTGGAGTGCAGTCATATCTAGGCAAGGAGGAATTTTTCCAGAGAGATTGTTACGAGAAAGATCTATCAAGCGTAATTGTTCCAAATGGCACAATAGATGCGGCACTTCACCTTCAAGATTATTATGAGTCAATATAAGGTAGCTCAAGCTAGAAAGTTGGCCAATCCAATTTGGGATCCTACCATTGAAGCGATTATAGCCAAGATCTAGTGTCATAAGTGAAGAACTATTGAAGAATGCATCTTTCAGTTGTCCCTGTAACTTATTTCTGGATATGTGAACTTGTTGGATTTGTGGAGGATTGAAACAAGATGGTAAATTACCAGAAATATTGTTCTCTGCAAGGTTCAGAACTTCAAGATTTTGTAGTTGACAAAACTCAGGTGGAATTGGACCTTGTAGATGATTATTGGGCATTATAAGATCTACCAACTCTGACATATTCCCCAACCAACTGGGAATCCTACCAGAGAGAAGATTATCACCAAGATATAATCCAACCAAATTGGAGGAGTTGGACAAGCATTCTGGGATCTTTCCAATGAAGTGATTACCATCCAACTGTAGCCTCAACAAGTATTTTAAGTTAAAATTTGCAGCAGAGAATATGTGACCTTCCAAGCTATTGTTTGATAACACAAGGTATTGTAAATTGATGCAGCTATTGGCCAAGTGATCTGGTATTTCGCCTAACAAATTATTGTAGGATAAGTCCAAAGAAGACAGTTCTTTCATATCACTGATCGAAGAGGGAATGCGACCATCAAAATGATTTATGGAAATGTTTAGAGTCGACAACATTGGTAGATATGCTCCGACTTGTATTGGAATATTTCCATGGAAGAAATTATTGGAGATATCTAATGATGTTAAATTCTGGTGGGAATGGGTAGGCAAATGTAAAGGTCCTGTAAGAGAATTGTTTACTAGAACAAGTTGATATAAGTTGGTGTTGTTATCTAACAACCAATTTGGAAACTCTCCGGTCAAGTTATTGTGAGAAAGATCAACTTGTTCCAAGTCATGTTGATGGTACAGGAATTTGGGAAATGTGACACAATCTCTGCAACCAGATAGCCAGAGTGAATTTAATTGGAATTTTGGGGTGATTGAAAAATGTGACTCAGCTGTGTCTGCATATATTTGGTTGTTGTCACCGTCAAAATACTGGAGTTTGGAGTGATTGAAAAGGGGTTCAAGTGAAATTGGGATTTGGAAGTCATTATCCGAAAGATGTAAGTATTGGATGGATGTAAGAGCTCTAAGGGGAGAGATGTTTCCAGAAAATTGATTGGAAGAGAGATATAAGACTTGAAGGGATGTCAAATTTCCAAAACACCAAGGCAAGCTACCCCTTAGATTGTTTTCAGAGAGATACAGTTGTTGTAGATGCTTCAACTCACAAAGGCCGCCTGAAATACAAATAATTAATATATGGTGTTGGTATTTGGTAACTTTAAAATTGATACGTTTGTTGTTATAAATTAAAAAGGATAAAAAAGAAATGGATAGTGTAATTAAAACGTTTCAAATTTTTTAATAATTTGAGATAGACGTAAACCTAACTATCAAAAGTTTTCCATTCAATATCTAAATACAATTGAGTTTTTTTACTGATAACATATATTCATCAGCTAATGTTTCGTCATTTTCATTCAACAGTTGACAGTAGTTTTAGAAGTTGTCGATTTTCATCTTATAGAGAGGACAAGTTAATATATATACTGTCAACTATAGTGTAGAAAAAAAAAAATGGTCAACAATTATAGAGAATTTATGCAATTTTATTTTTTAGTCCGATTATAATATGAGCTCTAACAAATTTACTTTAATGAGAGATGCTTCAACTCACAAAGGTCCTCTGAAATATATCCTTTCATAAAAGGTTTAGCTTGAATTTTTTTATGGGATAATTAAAATGACGTAATCAAAGAGAGAGAGGTTATTAACCTTGATCAGGTAATGTGCCTTCCAGATTACAATTGTATAATGATAAGAACTCAAGTGAAGTCAGCAGTCCAATGTTTTGTAGAAAGCTGATGTTGTTGAGATTAGTTCCTTCCATGCTCAAATGTTTCAAATTCTTCAAATTCTTCAAATTAGACAAATCTATAAAAACAAAACCAAATATACATTAATATTTATTTAAGCTAAATCGGATGATCTATTGTGTTAAATATTATTGTTAAATAATATATTATCGTGTTAAATAATGCTAAATATTATTTTTAATTGCTAACATCTATCGTGTGTAATAGATTTGGTTATTTTAGATTCAACTTTAATTGGTCCATTTTATCTCAGTAACTAACTCCAGTTTTCTTTATAGAATACTGATGTTGAGATTAGTTTCATTCATACTCAAATGTTTCAAATTCTTCCGATTATACAAATCTACAAACACAAAAACCAAAAAATAAAAAATAAAAAATTGAAGCAACACAAAAACCAAATATACATCAATGTTCAACAATATTTATTCAAGCTAAATTGGATGATAATCCAAATGCGAAATACTATTGAGCGACTAAATCGATTGGTTTTAAATTGAACGTCCTTAATTGGAACATTTATATTATAATTAACTCTGTTTTTTTTTTTTTTTTTTTTTTTTTTTTACAGAAAAATAATTAAATAATATACTGGTTTAAATTTATTAAAAATGAGAGACTGAGATCATTAACCTTGGTAATGAAATGTGCCTTCAAGCATACAGGAGTCCAACCATAAGAACTCAAGAGAAGTCAATTGTTCAATGCTTTGTAGAACACTAGTGTCGAGATTAGTTCCACCCATAGACAAAGATTTCAAGTTCTTCAAATTAGATGAATTACTTGGACAAGGGTTGTGGGTCATGACCCAATACTCTAGAATGTCCTTTCCCTTTTAAACATTTTATTTTTATAAATAAAGTGTTAATTTTATAAATAAAGTGTTAATTTTTTTATTAATTTTCTTTTCCAAAAAAAAAAAAAATTCTTCATTATTAAACAAATCTACCACCACAAAACCAAATTTACACTAATATTCAACAATATATATTTATTTAAGCTAATTAAATTGGATGATAACAAAAATGTGAAATATATATATATATCGTTATTTACTAACATCAGCCATGTAAATAGATTGGTTATAGATTGAGCGTTAAAAGTCCCATTTATCTGATTAGTAATTAGCTCCATTTTTTATAAAAATAAATTAATAATATAATTGTTAAAATTTATATTAAAAAAAACGTAAGCTTTGCATTTACATTCCTAAACCACAATAGAAGAGATAGTGTATCATTTGTGACTCTGTGTATGACAACAGTACGAGTAAGATACATAAACTCAAATGAAAGTTTTGAAAATTTCTTATTCTCTTTGTTTTTACTATAAAAGTATTGTAATTTTAAAAAATAATAATAATATAGTTGTAATATATAATTAAATTTATATATCGGGTCACCGTAAAAGAAATCTTTTTTTTTTCTTCTAAAATACACCGTAAAAGAAATCTAATATATATAATATATATGGGTATAATAGTAAAATATTCAGCAATGAGTAATTTACCTTTGATGCCTAAGATGCCGTTGAGTTGACAGTAGGTCATCATCAATCTTTCAAGGGAAGTGAAAGCTGCGATGCTTTGAAGAAAACTTGTATGGAGAGAAGATTCAAACATGTACAACTCTTCCAGATTGGTAAAATTATGCAACTCTATTATTGAACATATTAAAATGAGTAACTTAAATAAAATGAAGCTATATATGGAAGATTCAAGGGAAAAGTTAATGGAAATTGAGAGGAGCTATAGCAGAATTACCTTGAGTACCTATTACAATTTCACTAAAATCGTTTTGGCTAAGGTCAAGTATCTTTAAAGATGGCAACGACCCTAATGATTGCAGTAGGGTGCTTACATCATCAACTTTGACATTCCGTAAATAAAGTGATTGCAAGTTCCTCAAACCTGCACCTTTTACTTGTAAGTGGAAAGATACAAACAAATGTGCTGGTTATAGAAATTAATTGTTGGGACAAAATCACCCTTTTAATGTTTATTAAATTGAATTAATGAATAAGATTATATTTACGTTTGTGGAAACATTTGTGATTTATGGAACAGATTGAAAATAAAAAACAATCCTATTAAAGTAATCAAAATTTGTAAATGGAAAGATATAAACAAATTTATCTTCAAATGTGCTGGTTATTGAAATTGATTGTAGGTACTAAACCATTTTTTTTATTTTTTTTTTTGTATACCACTTTTAGGGACATTGTCAGATTGACTAAAACCATCTCCAATGGGTCTCTAAAAACCCAAAATGGAGATTGTGGGAGCTCTGATGGGTCTCCAATTCACATTTCCCCATGCAATAAAAATGGAGACTCAATTTTGGTTCTCCAAATTTGGAGACCGAAAAAGCAAATCTCTAATTTACTATCCACTTTTTTTATTCCTATCTTACCCTTAATTTCCTTTTTACATTTTTAACAAAAATCAAATAATCTATTATAACTCTTTATTCGTAAATCTAATTACTATAAAAATTATACCATTGAAAATATTTTGTTGAGATCTTTCAATAGAGTCTAATATTGACTATATTTTAATAATTTTATAATTTTTCATTTATTACACTTTCTTTTATTAATATTAATCAATAAACCATTAGGTATTTTAATTTAAAACAAATGTTTTCAAATCATCAATTTTTATATGTAATTAACATATATCATAATAATTAACTTTAAATAATTCAGTAAAGCAAAATAATAATATTAATATCTTCAAATTAAAATATTACCACAAAAATATAACAAAAAAAGTACATTGAAAATTAAAAGTATGGCGTCCATGGTTCGATTCAGTTCCAGTTCCTTAGGGAATCTAAACCTGAACCGGAACCGCAGGGCACCAGTTCCGACTCCGGTTTTAGTTCCGGTTCCTATGGTTCGATTCTTTTTTTAAAATTAAATTTAAAATTATAAATTAAAAAAAATATTTATAAAGTAAAAAGATATGTTAACTAAGTTTATTGGAATATTGGCTCTAACGATTTAAAAAAAATGAAAAAACAAATATATGAAAGGAGGGAACCGGTCTGGAACAACCTATAAATAAAGTGATTGCAAGTTCCTCAAACCGGCATCTTTTACTTGTAAGTGGAAAGATATAAACAAATGTGTTGTTTATAGAAATTGATTGTTGGGACAAAATCACCCTTTTAATGTTTATTAAATTGAATTAATAAATAAGATTATATTTACGTTTGTGGAAACATGTGTGATTTATGAAACAAATTGAAAATAAAAAACAACCCTATTAAAGTAATCAAAATTTGTTTTAATTAGTACCTTTCCCGAGACCAAAAATTAGTTAATCTGATTAAAAAAGAATAGTAACTTAAATAAAATGAAGCTATATATGGAAGATTCTAGGAAAAGTTAATGGAAATCAAAAGGAGCAAGCAGACTTACCTTGAGTACTCATTATAATTCCACTAAAATTATTAAAGCCAAGGTCAAGTGTCTTCAATGATGAAAACGACCCTAATGACTGCAATAGGGCGCTTCCATTATGAATGCTGACATTTTGTAGAGAAAGCCATTGCAAGTTCCTCAAACTTGTACGGTTTCCTGTAAATGGAAAGATATAAACAAATTTATCTTCAATATGTTGGTTATAGAAATTGATTGTAGGTACTAAACCAATTTATTTATTTATTTATTTTTTATTATTATTTTTTTTTTGTATACTAGTTTTAGGGACATTGTCTGATTGACTAAAACCATCTCCAAAAACCCAAAATGGAGATTGTGGGAGCTCTAATGGGTCTCCAATTCACATTTCCCAATGCAATAAAAATGGAGACTCAATTTTGGCTCTCCAAATTTGGAGACCTAAAAAAGCAAATCTCCAATTCACTATTCACTTTATATTATTCCTATCTTACCCTTAATTTCTTTTTTACATTTTTAACAAAAATCAAATAATCTGTTATAACTCTTTATTCGTAAATCTAATTACTATAAAAATTATACCATTGAAAATATTTTGTTGAGATCTTTCAACAGAGTCTAATATTGACTATATTTTAATAATTTTATAATTTTTCATTTATTACACTTTTTATTATTAATATTAATCAACAAACCAATAGGTATTTTAATTTAAAACAAATGTTTTCGAATCATCAATTTTTATATGTAATTAACATATATCAATTAACTTTAAATAATTCAGTAAAGCAAAATGATAACATTAATATCATCAAATTAAAATATTACCACAAAAATATAACAAAAAAGTATATTAAAAATTAAAAGTATGGTGTCCATGGTTTGGTTCGGTTCGGTTCCAATTCCTTAGGGAATCTAAACCTGAATCGGAACCGAAACCATAAGGAACCCCGAACCGGTTCCGGTTCCTATGGTTCGATTCTTTTTTTTTTTTTTTTAATTAAATTTAAAATTATAAATTAAAAAAATATTAAAAAGCTAAAAAGATATGTTAACTAAGTAATGAAATTTTGCTTTAATTTGTACCTTTCGTGACCACTAATTTGTTTATTTGATTGTTGCCTATGTCCAGCTCTTCTAAATTGCTCAAGGAATCAGATATTTCTGGTAAAAGTTAAACAGAGTCAATGAAAAAGCACAAAATAATAAAATAATAATAAAAGAAGATGAAGCATAACAATTGTTTTGCCTCATCCAGCTATTAAAAACAAAGTAAATATATACATGAAGATAAAGAAGAGGAGAAATGAGTTTAATAACCTGATAAATCAACACATTCTTTTAACCCAACATCATAGAGATATAATGTTTTTAATGATGAAAATGAGCTTAGAAATGATAAGATGCTATTGTTGAAGATGATACCACTTAGATCCAGATACTCCAAATTACTCAATCTTAATCCTGTAAAAAGAGAATCAGCTATTACATAAACTGTTTCAAGAATTAATTTGAAAACTAAACTAATTGTATCAATCTAAACAATCTCTAAAACAACTGCTGAAATTAATCAACAAATTAGCAGTTGTCAAGAAAATAATAACGATAATGAACAAAAGCACGATCTCTTGCTTCTATTTTTCTCCAATAACAAGTTAAAAGTTATATTTTCCTAATTATTAACATTAACTTAATTATTAAAAGATTTAATGGGTCCCTTAGTGATAGAATGAATGAATGACCTCTGGAAATTAAACAATAAAATTTTGCTTTCGTCAATATCTTTGAGAAACACAATTTCATTAATCTCATTAATTTCTGCTTGATTCCAAAAACAGTAATTTGTTATAAGAGTCTTATTCTAAAATGGGTGTGAAGAAAGTCAGGTAAGAGGAATCCCATGTAAATAATAGATTTTTTACGTCTCTACCAACAATTTGAGGGGGTAAAATGATTTGCTCAAAGAATCCAATTCCAAACTTTTAGCTTCATTAAAGGTCAGATAAAATCCATTTTCTTCAAACTTAGAGCCTTATTATTTTAAGAGAGAAAGAGAATAGGTAAAAATAAAGATTACCTTGAATATCAACTATTCCATTCAATTTGTTATAAGATAGAGATAAATTTTTTAACGATGAAAGAGTATTTAGAGATGATAAAATGCTATTGTTGAAGCTATTTTCACTTAAATAGAGCACTTCCAAGTTGCTCAATGTTGACAACTTATCAAAACCTGTAACATGAGAAAAAACAGTTTCATTAGGTATTTCAATTAATTAGTAAATCAAAGTATCAAACTAATTATATTATTATCTATACTTTCTTGGAGAAAGTAATGTTTCATGAACTCCATGACTACAGAAGAGTAATATTTGATCAAAACATGCAAGGAAATTGTTTAAAATATATATAGACAAGTGCGTAGGAGAGTAATAAATTATTCATTAATTAATATTTAAAATTAAGAATTAGACAAGGATTAAAGGCAAAGGCAAGATACCTTCATTCTCAACACAACCGGCTATCCCATTAGAACTTAAATCAAGGCTGTGTAGTTGTTGGAAGGGAGAAAACAAAGAAGCATTTAGATACCATTCTCCCATTTCGTCATTATTCCTTGCATAAGAAAGATCGAGTGAGATGACTCTACTGGTAGTATCATTGTTGCACTCAACCCAATACCATTGACAACAATCTGAATTGTGATCTCCCTCAACCCAATCTAAGTTGAAGAAAGGTTTAAGCTGCAAGAGAGCAAATCTCTCTTGTTCCTGACAACCCTCACTCCACCTACTTTCTAATGATACAAGAATCAATACTACTACAAATACCCGCATCCATGCTTGCTGCTTTAAACCCATCTCAATACACACTTTACTATTTTCCAAGTAGAATCTACTACCTTTGCAATTCGCAAGAGAGACTATTTATAAGGACATGGATGGCTTCTTCTATTAGTTAAACAACTCAATTTTAAAAATGACATATAATTAACTATTCTCTTTTCAAAGGCTCAGCATTAATTATTATTTAAACATAAAATTGTGCATGTGATGTCCATTTAGATTGTATTAACTTTTCTTTATTTGAGGACCACTTGTGCTTGACCCGGCCGGAGTCAAGTAGTCAACCTAAAAAATATCTTTAATCTCTCTGCAGTTTCCTCTGCCTAAATATTATTGAGTATTGATGCTTGGGCATTGTTCTGTCCATTTTGATCAGCCCCAAAAAGATAATAATAAATGCAAGATTTATAATCTTAATCTCTTAAAAGTTACGGTGTAAGCAATTAATTAATTAGAGAAATATGTAGGTTTACTGTCAAATGTAGCAGCATTTTTTTTTTAATGTCCATTTAATTATATCACTGCTAGAAAAACAATAGCAGTTGTTTTGTACATATATACGATCAAGTCACATGAGTTGGCATTATTTTCCAGTGTGATGGATTGTGATGTCCGGCCAATTGGGTTGTAATTATTTTCAACCTTGCATTATTTGACAAGTGTGGTTGACTCCGAGTCAACCAAAAGAAAAACACGCTTTCCTGGAAATTGGAAAGTCTACATGTTCTTCTCTTGCACACACATTTCACACTTGACTTAGAACATCTCGCACTTAACTTAGAACATCTCCGATATAAAAGTGGTCTATATAAATAAATATAAAAAAATGAAAAATTAATCTTACAAATTACTTTTTATTAATTTCTATTAAATTGTTCCTAAGTTTTTCAACTGATTTTTCATCTCATATTTGTTATAATGACATAATTATCATCATAATATGAATATGATTGTTAATTTGTGATTTCCATTTTAACTGTTTATGATTTCTCTTCTTTTATTCAATTGAAGAACAAATTATTACATAATATTGTTTTTCTTTTTCTTTTCTAAATGAAAATTGTATAATGAACGATTGATTCAGCTCCTAATTATTTCTATATATCCTTTTCTAATCCCTTCATTTATCCTTTTTTTTTTTTTGAAACATTAATCCCTTCATTTTTCTTATTTCTCAATATTTTTTGAGCTTAATGATTCTCAAATTAATGGAGTGTGGTTATATCTACTAAAACAAATATCTGGCTTATGTAGTATATATGTCGAATTTGGATCCTCTACTGATTTGATATTTTTCCTGACGTCACATAATCTCATGACACATAAGCATTGCAATGAATATATGGTTAAGATGTGATTGGTTTCCACAACCACTTTAACAACAACCAATCACATGCTTTAAAAAGGTCAGGAAAAAAAAATCATACCAGTAGAGGATCCAAATCCATGTATATCACTTAAAGTTATGTGGCTATGGATGATTTTGAACCGATAAATAGAGATAAGTTTCTATTGAAAACAATTGGATTGACGAAGACTTTGAATTGACGTCTTACCCTTAGGTATAACTAGGGGTGGGCATAAGAACCGGGACCGCAATAAACTATAAAAAGTTTTTGTGAAATAGTGGTAATCTGTAGTAAAACTATGTCATGCTAGCTAGTTGTTGCAAAAGTTTTACCGAATGATTTTTCTCCTCATTAAAAGATCACGGTGTAAGCAATTAATTAATTAGAGAAATGCAGGTTTACTGTCAAATGTAGCATTCTCTATTTTTATATATATATATATATATATATTTTGTATAAGTCCATTTGTTTCACTGCTATAAAAACAATAGCAGTTGATTTGTAGATATATACGATCAAGTCACATAAGTTAGCATTATTTTTCAGTGTGATTGATTGTGATGTCTGGCCACTTGGGTTGTAATTATTTTCAGCCTTACATTATTTGAGTAGTGGCAGTCGACTCCGAGTCAACTAAAGGAAAAACACGCTTTCTTGGAAATTGAAAAGACACGTATTCTTTGAGTAGTCGCGGTCGACTCCGAGTCAACTAAAGGAAAAACACGCTTTCTTGGAAATTTAAAAGACGCGTATTCTTCTCTCGCACACACATTTCACACTTAGAACATCTCCAATCTAAAAGTGGTTTATATAAATAAATAAAAAAGATAAAAAATTAACTTTACGTATTACCTTTTATTAATTTCTATTAATTTGTTCCTAAGTTATGAAGCTGATTTTTCTTATCATATTTGTTATAATGACATAATATGAATACGATTGTTAATTTGTGATGTCAATTTTAACTGTCATATATTGTAGTAACCTTGATTTATTTGAGGATTAATTGTAGTGCTTGACCGGGCAAAGTCAAGCATAAAGACCGATAGATATCAATTAAACGATGTATATATAATATATCCATAGAAAAATGTATCAAATTTTCCAATTTCTTGGAAGTTAATGCATTTTTCCGCACATCAAGTCATCAATGTCTCATCATCTCAAATTCTACTTACTAGTTACTACCCTTATAACAGTTTATGATTTCTCCTTTTATTCAATTGAAGAACAAATTATTAGAGAATATTGTTTTTTTTTTTTTCTTTTCTAAATAAAAATTGTATAATGAACAATTAATTCAGCTCTTGATTACTGCTATATATCCTTTTCTAATCCCTTCATTTATCCTTTTTTTTTTACGTATACTTCAAAATAAAGGTTATAGTAAAATGAGTTTTACGTATAAGTAGGGGTGGGCAGAAGAATCAGGACCAGAATAAACTATAGAAAATATTTTTAAAAAACTTATGTTTGTTTAGTACTCTTTTCCAATTTAGATGAAACTTTGAATTTGGATAAACCCCAAAAACTGTCCCTACTTTGAATTTGTATCAAATGTATTATTTTTGTTGAGGATGATTTTGACTTGTCATCAAAGAAAAAGTTTAGATTTATAGCAACAAGCTTGACAAGTCAAGCATGTCACTACTTGTAGAAATTAAATTTTCCAAAAAGATGTAGCACGGTATGTAGAAGCTATTCTATTGGCAAGTCTAGGAAAAAATGATCAAATTTTCCAATCTGAAATTTCTTGTAAGTTAGATGAATTAGTTGGTAATCTCACGATGTTTTAGTGTCTAACGTATTGTTTGGAGTTGGAAATGATTCCGACTTGATAATGATATCGAATAAAAAGTTTGACTTGATTAACAGCAACCTTAATTGACAAGTCAGGCATGCCACTGCTTGTACAAATTCATTTTTCTGAAATCATATAACACAGTTTGAGCTTTTCTTCTATTTAAGTCTAGGAAGAAAGTGATCAAAGGTTTTTTTTTTTTTTTTTTTTTCTTGGAATTTAGTTTGCATTTTTTTCTATAGAGGTTTTAAGAGACTTTGCATCTAGGAAATATTTCTTAAACGTTTTCCTATATTTTTCCAACGAGTAAGTACCTAAACTATAAATTTTAATAAAGTAACTGTTTAAAAAAAATAAATAGAAAATAAAGTAAACTAAATTATAAATTTGAAAGTAATAACAAATGAGTTAAAATGTAAATAACTCGTACATCACTTTTTAGCAGAAATGTTAGTGCACCTCCCTTTCAGTTAGTGGCGGACCCATGAATTTTGAATCAGATGGGGCACTTGAACAAAATAATAATTATATAGAAAAAATACTTCAAAATAAAGGTTATAGTAAAATGAGTTTTACGTATAAGTAAGGGTGGGCAGAAGAATCAGGACCAGAATAAACTATAGAAAATATTTTTAAAAAACTTATGTTTGTTTAGTACTCTTTTCCAATTTAGATGAAACTTTGAATTTGGATTAACCCCAAAAACTGTCCCTACTTTGAATTTGTATCAAATGTATTATTGGAGTTGAGGATGATTTTGACTTGTCATCAAAGAAAAAGTTTAGATTTATAGCAACAAGCTTGACAAGTCAAGCATGTCACTACTTGTAGAAATTAAAGTTTCCAAAAAGATGTAACACGGTATGTAGAAGCTATTCTATTGGCAAGTCTAGGAAAAAATGATCAAATTTTCCAATCTGAAATTTCTTGTAAGTTAGATGAATTAGTTGGTAATCTCATGATGTTTTAGTGTCTAACGTATTGTTTGGAGTTGGAAATGATTCCGACTTGATAATGATATCGAATAAAAAGTTTGACTTGATTAATGGCAACCTTAATTGACAAGTCAGGCATGCCACTGCTTGTACAAATTCATTTTTCTGAAATCATATAACACAGTTTGAGCTTTTCTACAATTTAAGTCTAGGAAGAAAGTGATCAAAGGTTTTCTTTGTTTTTTTTTCTTGGAATTTAGTTTGCATTTTTTTCTATAGAGGTTTTAAGAGACTTTGCATCTAGGAAATATTTCTTAAACGTTTTCCTATATTTTTCCAACGAGTAAGTACCTAAACTATAAATTTTAATAAAGTAAACTATTTAAAAAAATAAATAGAAAATAAAGTAAACTAAATTATAAATTTGAAAGTAATAACAAATGAGTTAAAATGTAAATAACTCGTACATCACTTTTTAGCAGAAATGTTAGTGCACCTCCCTTTCAGTTAGTGGCGGACCCATGAATTTTAATCAGATGGGGCACTTGAACAAAATAATAATTATATAGAAAAAATACTTCAAAATAAAGGTTATAGTAAAATGAGTTTTACGTATAAGTAGGGGTGGGCAGAAGAATCAGGACCAGAATAAATTATAGAAAATATTTTTAAAAAACTTATGTTTGTTTAGTACTCTTTTCCAATTTAGATGAAACTTTGAATTTGGATTAACCCCAAAAACTGTCCCTACTTTGAATTTGTATCAAATGTATTATTGGAGTTGAGGATGATTCTGACTTGTCATCAAAGAAAAAGTTTAGATTTATAGCAACAAGCTTGACAAGTCAAGCATGTCACTACTTGTAGAAATTAAATTTTCCAAAAAGATGTAACACGGTATGTAGAAGCTATTCTATTGGCAAGTCTAGGAAAAAAAGATCAAATTTTCCAATCTGAAATTTCTTGTAAGTTAGATGAATTAGTTGGTAATCTCATGATGTTTTAGTGTCTAACGTATTGTTTGGAGTTGGAAATGATTCCGACTTGATAATGATATCGAATAAAAAGTTTGACTTGATTAACAGCAACCTTAATTGACAAGTCAGGCATGCCACTAGCTTGTACAAATTCATTTTTCTGAAATCATATAACACAGTTTGAGCTTTTCTACTATTTAAGTCTAGGAAGAAAGTGATCAAAGGTTTTTTTTTTTTTTTTTTTTCTTGGAATTTAGTTTGCATTTTTTTCTATAGAGGTTTTAAGAGACTTTGCATCTAGGAAATATTTCTTAAACGTTTTCCTATATTTTTCCAACGAGTAAGTACCTAAACTATAAATTTTAATAAAGTAAACTGTTTAAAAATATAAATAGAAAATAAAGTAAACTAAATTATAAATTTGAAAGTAATAACAAATGAGTTAAAATGTAAATAACTCGTACATCACTTTTTAGCAGAAATGCTAGTGCACCTCCCTTTCAGTTAGTGGCGGACCCATGAATTTTAATCAGATGGGGCACTTGAACAAAATAATAATTATATAGAAAAAATACTTCAAAATAAAGGTTATAGTAAAATGAGTTTTACGTATAAGTAGGGGTGGGCAGAAGAATCAGGACCAGAATAAACTATAGAAAATATTTTTAAAAACTTATGTTTGTTTAGTACTCTTTTCCAATTTAGATGAAACTTTGAATTTGGATAACCCCAAAAACTATCCCTACTTTGAATTTGTATCAAATGTATTATTGGAGTTGAGGATGATTTTGACTTGTCATCAAAGAAAAAGTTTAGATTTATAGCAACAAGCTTGACAAGTCAAGCATGTCACTACTTGTAGAAATTAAATTTTCCAAAAAGATGTAACACGGTATGTAGAAGATATTCTATTGGCAAGTCTAGGAAAAAATGATCAAATTTTCCAATCTGAAATTTCTTGTAAGTTAGATGAATTAGTTGGTAATCTCATGATGTTTTAGTGTCTAATGTATTGTTTGGAGTTGGAAATGATTCCGACTTGATAATGATATCGAATAAAAAGTTTGACTTGATTAACAGCAACCTTAATTGACAAGTCAGGCATGCCACTGCTTGTACAAATTCATTTTTCTGAAATCATATAACATAGTTTGAGCTTTTCTACTATTTAAGTCTAGGAAGAAAGTGATCAAAGGTTTTTTTTTTTTTTTTTTCTTGGAATTTAGTTTGCATTTTTTTCTATAGAGGTTTTAAGAGACTTTGCATCTAGGAAATATTTCTTAAACGTTTTCCTATACTTTTCCAACGAGTAAGTACCTAAACTATAAATTTTAATAAAGTAAATTGTTTAAAAAAATAAATAGAAAATAAAGTAAACTTAATTATAAATTTGAAAGTAATAATAAATGTGTTAAAATGTAAATAACTCGTACATCACTTTTTAGCAGAAATGTTAGTGCACCTCCCTTTCAGTTAGTGGCGGACCCATGAATTTTAATCAGGTGGGGCACTTGAACAAAATAATAATTATATGGAAAAAATACTTAAAAATAAGGTTATAGTAAAATGAGTTTTACGTATAAGTAGGGGTGGGCAGAAGAATCAGGACCAGAATAAACTATAGAAAATATTTTTAAAAAACTTATGTTTGTTTAGTACTCTTTTCCAATTTAGATGAAACTTTGAATTTGGATTAACCCCAAAAACTGTCCCTACTTTGAATTTGTATCAAATGTATTATTGGAGTTGAGGATGATTCTGACTTGTCATCAAAGAAAAAGTTTAGATTTATAGCAACAAGCTTGACAAGTCAAGCATGTCACTACTTGTAGAAATTAAATTTTCCAAAAAGATGTAACACGGTATGTAGAAGCTATTCTATTGGCAAGTCTAGGAAAAAATGATCAAATTTTCCAATCTGAAATTTCTTGTAAGTTAGATGAATTAGTTGGTAATCTCATGATGTTTTAGTGTCTAACGTATTGTTTGGAGTTGGAAATGATTCCGACTTGATAATGATATCGAATAAAAAGTTTGACTTGATTAACAACAACCTTAATTGACAAGTCAGGCATGCCACTACTTGTACAAATTCATTTTTCTGAAATCATATAACACAGTTTGAGCTTTTCTACTATTTAAGTCTAGGAAGAAAGTGATCAAAGGTTTTTTTTTTTTTTTTTTTTTTCTTGGAATTTATTTTGCATTTTTTTCTATAGAGGTTTTAAGAGACTTTGCATCTAGGAAATATTTCTTAAACGTTTTCCTATATTTTTCCAACGAGTAAGTACCTAAACTATAAATTTTAATAAAGTAAACTGTTTAAAAAAATAAATAGAAAATAAAGTAAACTTAATTATAAATTTGAAAGTAATAATAAATGAGTTAAAATGTAAATAACTCGTACATCACTTTTTAGCAGAAATGTTAGTGCACCTCCCTTTCAGTTAGTGGCGGACCCATGAATTTTAATCAGGTGGGGCACTTGAACAAAATAATAATTATATAGAAAAAATACTTAAAAATAAAGGTTATAGTAAAATGAGTTTTACGTATAAGTAGGGGTGGGCAGAAGAATCAGGACCAGAATAAACTATAGAAAATATTTTTAAAAAACTTATGTTTGTTTAGTACTCTTTTCCAATTTAGATGAAACTTTGAATTTGGATTAACCCCAAAAACTGTCCCTACTTTGAATTTGTATCAAATGTATTATTGGAGTTGAGGATGATTCTGACTTGTCATCAAAGAAAAAGTTTAGATTTATAGCAACAAGCTTGACAAGTCAAGCATGTCACTACTTGTAGAAATTAAATTTTCCAAAAAGATGTAACACGGTATGTAGAAGCTATTCTATTGGCAAGTCTAGGAAAAAATGATCAAATTTTCCAATCTGAAATTTCTTGTAAGTTAGATGAATTAGTTGGTAATCTCATGATGTTTTAGTGTCTAACGTATTGTTTGGAGTTGGAAATGATTCCGACTTGATAATGATATCGAATAAAAAGTTTGACTTGATTAACAACAACCTTAATTGACAAGTCAGGCATGCCACTACTTGTACAAATTCATTTTTCTGAAATCATATAACACAGTTTGAGCTTTTCTACTATTTAAGTCTAGGAAGAAAGTGATCAAAGGTTTTTTTTTTTTTTTTTTTCTTGGAATTTATTTTGCATTTTTTTCTATAGAGGTTTTAAGAGACTTTGCATCTAGGAAATATTTCTTAAACGTTTTCCTATATTTTTCCAATGAGTAAGTACCTAAACTATAAATTTTAATAAAGTAAACTGTTTTATAAAATATATAGAAAATAAATTAAACTTAATTATAAATTTGAAAGTAATAATAAATGAGTTAAAATGTAAATCACCCGTACATCACTTTTTAGCAGAAATGTTAGTGCACCTCCCTTTCAGTTAGTGGTGGACCCATGAATTTTAATCAGGTGGGGCACTTGAACAAAATAATAATTATATATAAAAAAAATACTTAAAAAAATAAGTTTTTTATATTAAGAAAAATTGATGATTAGATAAAATAAAATAAAAATAGAACACTTACTCAAGATTAACTAAATAATCTTACATTTAAAAAGAAATAAAAACAAGAAACATGATATTAAAAAATAAATAATAACAAGAGAACAACATAAACTATTAAAAATTACAATATTTATTCTTAAAATAATAAATTACAATATAATTTTATAATAAGAAATTTTGTTTTGTATTTATAATGAATTCACTTTAAATTTATACAAAAATAATTGATTAATAAATATTAATAACATGTTTTTGAATTTTTTATTCTTCTAATTATTGGTAAATTATTGATTTATTGATTGTGAAAACATTAAAACTATAAAATAATGAAAAATACTAAGGATAAACTAAAATGAATCATAATAATAGATGGACTATTTTAATACAATAAATTAAAACTTGAGATTTTAGGGTTTATTGATTGGATGGATGTGTTAAGTATGTCAAACTAAAATTATTAGAAATAATAAAAGTTCAAAATAATATAGATAATTTAATATAAAATAAAATTGAATTAAGTAGCCACAAATTAAAGGTAATTAAGAAGTTGACACAACCGAAAAAGAGAAAGTGGATTGTTTTGTTTTAGAAGAAGATAAAAATTTGAGAAAGTAATAGGAAAATATGGTAAAATAAAAAAGACATAAAACAAAATTATCAAAATTGCGGGATAAAATTGAATTAAAGAAAAAACATATTATTATGTTTGAAAATTGCAAATGGTGAAAGTAGAACCCCTCACAAGCAATATAGGAGAGGGACAAACTACCAGCTGAGCTATCAGTTAATGTTGTATACTTGTAGTTAATTTATATATTTAAATATATGAAAACAAAATCATTTTTTTTATAAAAAAAATTGAGGTAGGGCACGGGCCCCACTTGGCTTTAAGGTGCATCCGCCCCTGCTTCCAGTGGTGGTGAGGGGTTTGAGTCCCACAATGTGCATTTTACAAGCATGTGTGGAGATTTTTCTCTCAGTTTGTAGGAGTAGTTATCCGGGCTGCATATGTATTGTCTCGACAGTTCTATTGTAATAGTTGTAACTTGTAATACTTAAAAAAAAAAAAAAAAAAAAAAAAAAAAAAAAAAAAAAAAAAGGGAAGGTAAATCACTCATATCACAGTTGACATTAATCATGATTCATAGAGGCAGATTTAGTAGCATGGTTGAGTAGGCCTTGCTTAGTGAAGTTGAGTGTTGTGATTCATCTTTAATGGACCTTGTTTGTTTGGTTCTCTACACAATGTAATTGGGCTTGAATTCTTTAGATACCCAACAAATGCAAAATCAAATCCTCCTTATTTGAGGCCGAAGCGGTGCGTGATCGCACTATTTTTATATCTATTTTAGGTCTCTATTTTCTATTATCTTGTGCTTATTTTTTGGGTAAAACCAGGTTTTTAATGTTGTAAACGAGTATTTCAGGTGAATTGGGGAGTTTCTGAAAGATTGCATAATTATGGAAAAATCAGGGGCAAAAGAGAAAATTTAGAGTCAAGATTTAATATTATGTGTGTTTAAGGAATAATATAGGGGACGTTTCGTAATTTGCTATGCAAATTTGCCATCTGCCACGTTAATTAGTGATGCTGTGCGTTTTGAAGGAGTTGGTTTGGGCCTTTTTAAAAAGCCAAGCCCAGCCTCATTATGACACAATCAAAGATGCAAATTTGGGCCGCTATTTACACCGCGGCCCTCCTGTAAGCACACCCCTTTTAGAGGGGTATTTGTGTCCTTTCACTGCCATTTTTCATGCCCTAACTTCTTTTCCATAAGGGTACGGATATTGACACCCATAAAAGTTATTAGTACACCCATTTTATAAGTACACCAATGTCTAAAATTTAAAAAATAAATATTACTATAAGCACCCATTATAATGCCAATAGTACCCTCATTGAAAAAAAATATTCATTTTAATACATATTATTTATAAACACTATTAAATTATTATCACACCCAATTTATAAAAAAAATCAATTTTTTTTAGAATCAAATCCTCTTTTAATAATGGTCCAATTTACTTTTAGAATTATCTCGAATGTAGGAGCTTTATAAAAGGGAATATATGGAACCGTATATGAGGCCGAGATTTTCAATCTGGAATTCTCTTATTTATATAGCTAAAAAAAAAAAAAAAACTTGTTGATAACTACAGCAATTGTTAAAAATATATATATATATAGTTTATTGATAGAGTTCATAACTATACATAAAAGAAAGACAAAAACAATATGATAATCATGTGATGATAAGAAAGTTTGATATTTGAAATAAAATTAGAGTTTAATTATAGGGTTTATCATAAGTTTTTTTATTTATTATTATTATTATATATATATATATATATATATTTAATAAAGAAATATAGTTGAAGATATAAGTGTAATTAATGAGTGTATAGTATTTGGTTTATTTTTAATTAAAGTAATTTGTCCTTATTGGTAAATTTCTATTATGATATTTTTGTAATTAGATTTTTTAATAAAATATGGGTGTACTAATAGGTTTTATGGGTGTCAATATCAGCACCCCTTCCATAAATGCCCAGCCTTCCGTATTTGAAGAACATAACGAATGGAGAGCTCTTAGCTCTCAAACTCTCAACATTGGCATGTAAGCATATTTTATAGCATTTTAGAAGTTGGATTGCATGTATGTATGAACATTTGTGCATGGTTCTTGATTTCCAAGCTCAATTGAAGTAGATTTGCTTGATTATTGCATAACCTTGCTTGATCTAGCTAGATCTTGTGTTCTTGAGCTTCCAAGTTCTTGTTATTGTCATTCTATGACCATAGGTGGTAATAGTTGATTATATGGTTGAGACAATAGCTTGAAATTGTGATTGACTAGTGAATTGGGTGTTTACTCATATTACATTTATCCCTAAGCATTTCCATTCCATACCCACATCTCTTATTTCATTACCCTTGTTTGACCTTAATTGAGTATTAGTTTATTTAATTAAATTAGTGTTTGTTATCTTGATTTGTAACCAATTTAGTTAGTTCTCAATCAATACACTTCCCAATCTCTCTGTGGACATTAATAACCATATCATTAGGGTACAAACACAACTTTAGAAACAGAAAAATCATAAAAAATTAAAAATATTATAAAACTACATTTCAGCATCAACTGCAGAATCCCTTAGGAAGATGGTCTACAACAAAATAGTAGAAGGATGACATCCATGTTTCAACCATATCAAACCATGTTCGTCATCAATAAGGATTTATAAAAAGAACTGTAAAAGCACGAATTGCATAAGATACTGTAAAACTGATGTTGAAGATGTCCATGTCAAAGAAAACACTATCGTCTCCTTTATCGGTTGAAGTTCTTGGCATCAATGATGATGGTCCAGTTGTGTCGCAATTTCTAGGCAATGGCAGTCCACAAAGCAGAGCATTTCCCTCATAGCTACTTTCTCCAAACATACCAAATTGTGCAATTCCACTTGAGGTTTTACCAGATATGTTATTATGTGCCGGTCAAATTGTTGCAGGACAAATTCAATGTATAGATCCCGATTAGGTTTCCTATTTGATGAGGAATATCACCCTTTAATTTATTGCATTGATAGATCAATTCCAGTCATGTAAGTTAGGAATTTTCCTCAGTAAAAGTAAGATATAGTCTTTGTTGTGAATTCCTTTAACCAAAACCACTTCTGTTCTTTTGACTACTCCAATGATACGGATTGACACGTGTGTGCGGTGATTTAGTATGCAAGAACTTAGGTAATTGGATTTACTCTGTTTTGCTTTTTCTTTTTTCGTGTATTTTGGCTTTTACAAATATGTTATTGGCTTTCAATATTTGATGTTTATCTAACGCAAAATCAACTTTAATTGGTAGATGCCACATGGGGTTTATGTTTGTGCTTTCATGCATCCACTATTGTTATTTCTAACCCTAAAATTTTTCCTCACCTTTTGAACGTGCAATTGAATTACTTATCTTTCTTTGTATGTATCAAATACATTATTGAAATATAAGATAAATCTTTTACCGTATCAATTGACTCTATATAAAAAATGGGATAACTAGTATAAGAATCATAACTCCATTTATTTTGTTTGAAATGAAAATGACTTTTGAATCCTTCAAAATACTTAAATATTACACTAAAAAGGTACACATTTTTATAAGAGGACGGATAGATATGTCATTTGACAATTTTTATTTCTTTTACAATTAATTGTAATTTGAAAAAGACAATTGTATCCTTTATAAATTTAAAAATTACAGAAAACATACATATAAAAAAGATATGTAAAAGGGTGAGAACGTCTTTTTCTTAATTGAATCAGGGGAGGTTTCTGAAGTTTGATTGGTAATTTACCATTTCACTTCAACATTTCCAACCCACCTGAAGTTTTGGTTTAGATTATTTTTTCTTTATTTAGATTACCATTAAATTAAACTTTAATCATAATCTCTTTATTTAGACTTGAATCACCTAAAGTTTTTGAGTTATTCCAACATCCAAAGCATTGAAAGAGCTACATATCAAATCATTACAACTCAAATTTTGGAGACAATTAAAGAGAGTTTATTTGTGTAGAACATTTCCCACACATGAGGGGAAAAGAAAATTAATAGGGAAGACATATGAGATTGCGACAAGCTTATTTTTGAGGGCATGATGTACTTAGAAGATTGACTACTTGAAGAACAAATTGATCCAAACATTTTTTAGAGAAATGTTTGAAGTGAAGTGAAAGTTCATAATTGATGTATAAATACATACAAGATCGTATATATTGTATAATGGGAGATATTTCTATACAATTGAATTATGTTTTTTTTAATATTATTATTATTATAATTGGTCATCTCATGATTACTTGTTTATAAATTTTTAATTTGTTATATTATATCTAAATTAATTTTTAATCAAATACTATAATATCAATACTATGATTATATATATAAATTTAAACACGTGGCGATTTGCTTGCTCCTACGATGTTGGTTGCGTGGTCAACCAAACAGAAAGGAAAGCATGCAATTTACTAGAACATGCCTCGCTATTTGAATCAGAAATTCAACTGGGGATTCTTTGAATGAACCAATACACATAATTGCAATAAATTATCTGCTTATTTTCTGTTGAACGTATTCGTCAACAAAATGAACTGTAAGAATATTGTTCATTAGATTAGATCAACTTCATAGAAGTCAGTCCTAGTCTACATCTGGCAAGGAGAAACCTTACTCAATAATCTAAAACTAAAACAACAAACACCTGAATAAATAATCTGCAAACTAAAATAGCCAAAATTTCAAATGAGGAAAACAAAAACACCAACCACCCATCTTCTAGTACCATTAAAAGCAACAAGAACAATCAAATGGACAAAGTGGGGGGTGTTTCCAGCATCAGCTTTATTAATACCCAACTCCTCCTGTATAGAGAGCAAGTCCATCCTCCGATCTCTTTTTAGGCCGAGCAGGAGGGTCAGCAAAATCACCCTCGGTCGCTATTTTGCTTTTCTTCTTTTCTGTTGTCTTCTCCTTCATCAATTTTGGTTCCACAGTTTCATCTTCATTGGATTTGTGGGTCTTTTTTCCTTCAAGTTTCCTCTTTTTACCAGCAAAGATTTCATCAATCTCATTACTCGATTTTTTCGGCTTCAAAGAGGGCTTTTCATCTCCCACAAGAGGGGTTTCTTGATTTTTTGCAGGTGTCTTAGAAGAACTACTCTTTTTAGGCATTGAATTGAGCTCAAAGCTGCATACCCAGTTGTTTGATTCAAGGGAAAAAAAAAAAAAAAGGGTTAAAAATCCATATTACTACTAAATGTTCTATTTTCTAACTAAGGGCATACACATGTAAATTTAATAATACCAAAACTAGAGCCACAACAACATGCAGAAATCAAGGCTGGAACAAAACTTGTCATTTTGCATATTTGGTGGCCTACCCAACACCACCATAGATGCAGCTTGTCCTTCCGTGCACCATAGCACCATCGCTGCACATCAGTTCTGCGACCAAAAAAGACATCAGAATTTTCATCTAATATGTTTCTATGGACACAAATGTGATTCTTGTCTGCTCCAAACTGCACTACCAATACGGCAATACTTAATTTCAGAGTCATTGTTCAATATTGTCTCATTCAAGGTCTGCTGCTTATATTTTATGATATTATTAGTATATAATTTGACTTCGATCCTAAACTACTTGTAACAAGAAGAATTAAATGAGAAAAAGGTAATTGGCTAATTGCTTTTAGATCAAATAAATCAACTATAGATAAAAGTTGATACTGCATATCTATATACAAATATTACAAAAATTGACAATATATGTACTAAAAGAAAAGGAATAAAATTTTGTCATGTGCAGATTGTGTATCATATATGTGTGTGCATCTGAAGAATAGAGTGACGAAAGGAAAATGGATAATCTTGTTCTCTCTTACCTCATGGAAGCTAAAAGGGGCAGCTCTCAGGATCAACCATTCCTGCAATAAGAGCCCACACCATGAGGATGCCTATTACAGCAGTTCGGAACACCTTATGACAGCTAGTATCCATGTCAGTACATCCTGATGTACGAAACAGGGTGAAGGCAAATCCTCATCATCACCAACATCTGCATATGGCTGTATTCTGTTTGTCTCATTTGTATGTGGTCGCTTATCATGAATGCTAATCTTTGAACATTTAGTGCAAGTGCAGTTGCCACCAAGGTATGCCGGGAGAGTCTGAAGATAATCCGAGAGAACTTTGCAAGCACAACCCCTATGATTTTCACCTTCTTCTGAGTGCCAGGTTTTAATATCTCAGGGAGAGCCAGATGCATTCATGAATATGAGAGAAAGAGAGTATTATGTAACGCCACAGATACCACACCAAAGACAGAAAAGGAGGAGAAAATGGGGAACGAGAATAAACTATCAAATACCAGAAATAACTCGAGCAACAGGAGGAAGACGTATAACCAACAAACAGCCAAGACGGTTAGGAAAATGGTCTTGTAGACGGGAAGAACAAGACCTCAATAATTGCATGGGAATCCTCAAGGGAGATAACCCTTCACGGTTCACCAAAACTGTAATATGGGGATTTTCTGCATCAACTAAATGGAGAACTCCGTGTTCTACCCGCGATACTGCATTTGCAAACATTCATTGATGTCATATATCAAATGGAAAAACATAATAACACAAAAATTAACTATTTACTACTAATATTTTATATACCACTTTAAAGTTTACATCCATATCTATGTCAAAAAAAAAAAAAAAAAGTTTACACCCACCCATATCAAGAATGAAGACAGATTATCTCAATTTGAGTTCCTTATCTAGGAGCAAAAAGGAATTATTATTCTTAATGTAAGGTAACCTTTCACACTGATGAAATAATTGTTCACAAATTACATTTAGTAGTTGAAGGTAAAACATCATGCTATTATGAACCATTTATGCCTTTAATAAGGCAACTATTTGACATCATTACTATGCTTGAATTTGTAGTTGATCATTTGACTAAGACTGCACCAAATGCAATATAATTTCCTTACATAAGGAATTATACTTATAACCAATAAGTGGCTCGAAGTTGTATACCATAAAACCGTTAAAAAGGAATTTTCAGTTTGAAAGACCAAACATTATTTCTCCATTCAAATTATCTTTAGAATAATAAAATATAATACACTTAAAGTCTGCATTTCATAATCTCATTCTATGTGAATTTGATTGGTGATGCTAAGGGGCTTGCTATTGCCTATTGCTTAGGCTAAAACAATAACATACTAATAAGTAACAAGAATACAGAATCTGTATGCCATCATTTGATGAACTAAGTTAATAAATTGATCAGTAAATTAAATTATAACTTATATATAAACAGACACCTAGATCCACGTAAAACATCTAATGGAAAATAATTTGGCCTTGATAAGAGAAACAAGGGTCATAGGATAGAAGTTTTTCAAGGATGGATTGGTAACCATTCGAGAGGTCAATGGTTTCAGGTCTTTTATTATTCTCCCAAAAAGCACTTTGACTCCAAAACTGACAACAACAACAACAAAAAAAAAAAAAAAAGAGCTTGCTAATTACATCATTTGATGGACAGAGCCCTTCATTTCACATACTAGCAACCCCAGGGGCTACATGGCAGTTGACCCAAAAAAGTAGAGGCAAAAGGAAACATATTTGATGGGCAGAAAGCATGCAGTTTGCACAGTAGCAAACCCAGGGGCTACATGGCAATTGACTCCAAAATTTATGGAGGAGAATATAAACATATCTGATGGGCAGCAAGCCCTGCAGTTTCGCCTTCTAGGGCTACATGGCAATTGACCCAAAATTTATAGAGAAAAGAAACATACTAGCTGCTTGAGAAAACCAAGCCCTGTCATGAGATGGTAAGTTCAAGCAAGTTATCCCAAGACGTACCATTAGGCATGGTCGATGCTCCATGTCAAATTCATGCCAGAAGACCATGTTTGACCCAATCTGAAGTTCTTCCTCTGAAAGAATTCTGTAAGTCTCCCTCCAACGAATTGTCTTTTTAATTGAAGCTAGCAAGCATGAAAGATCACCATCTGCAGCAGTATAAATTCTTCGGAGCTCATCCTCATTAATTCTGCATAAACACTACAATGTCATGGTCCACTGCAATAGGAGAAGCCAATAAATACAAAGATAAATATCCATATATTATAGAACAAGTTCCAATCCAGTAGCGCAGGGTTTTGTCTTCAAAGAGATAATGATGAAATGACAGCTGACAACTGAATAGTAATTTATATTATAAGACTTTCAGAGAGAAAAACTAAAATGTTAAAGGGAATGATAATTTAGTATAATTTATTAGACTTCATATCAAATTTAGGCTCAATAATGAATGGCAGAAAGTTAGTGAAGTTTGAGAATTGAGATGACTTATAGATTTTAATAACAATTAATTATATCATAAAACAAAATCATGTCACTTATTTAACAACTACTTTGGGGTCCCATGGACAGATTTAAACACAATATGAGGAAGAAGACAAATGGAAGAGTTCATCACATGGTTAGAATATTCTACTACAATATCAAGCTAAAAAAAATGGCACTTTCGGACTAAATTTCCCTTTCAAATATCCTTTAAATGGTATATAAATATGAACAAGCAAAAAAAAAACTACTTTTGAGAAATCGTATTTAAAATAGAGTAAATTTGGCTATTGAAGTTTGGTTAAGAAACCTAAAAGCCCAAGTTTTGTAAGTTAAGTGACTTGTATTTAAAGTAGGTAGGCAATCAAAATTCTTGGCTCGTTTGGTACGCTGTGTATTGTATTAGATTATATTGGACTGTATTATTCTTATACAATCCCGTGTTTGGCGATATTTTGTATTATGCTGTATTAATTAATACAACCCTCTATTCTGTATTAGCTAATACGATATCCACCGTATTAGACCAATTAAAATGTATTAGCTAATACAATACAGTGAACAGTGTAAAACAAACCAAACATTGTATTGTATTATTCTAATACATTTTAAACTCCTAATACAATACAGTGCGGCACACCAAACGAGCCCAGGGCATTAGTAAAACCTCTGAATCTTTCTAGTTTGCTTTCCGTGTTACCATAAACTTTATCTTCTACCAGACTATTAGTAACGATCGGGCCATGACTATTTCCCTTTGTATCCAAGAAATAGACAGCAAGAATTGAACGAAACTTTAAAATCCCACACCAATTTATTACATGCTCAACAGGCACACGAATCTTATCCTTTATTATAGTTTACAAAGAACAAGTCAAAATACAACAAACGGCACTGGAGACAAATACTATAAACTTGAAACATTCAACATATCAGAGTATCAATTTAAAGTTCAGTTATTAATTGGAACATATGCCACCTAAATCTAGATCCAAAGCGGATTCCCAACTCAACTTGTGTTCAATTTTCAAACAGGAAAATTTGGTTGCAACATCAAAACTCAACCACAATCCACAACATCAAAGATCAATCAAACCCAATTACGTACAAGACTGTTATATTCTTGTCAATTTAACTAATATGGAAAATTATCTGGAAAAATTTAGCATACATACCAAATAACCAAGAACACTTAAAATATATAAACAGATGTGAATTACCAAGCTATAATTACAATTAATCAAAATCAAGCATATAAACCGTCACAAGAGTTAACCGGATAACATCAAATGAAATCTGATAACTTTTCATCTGAAAGCATGGTTATATCACAAACCCACCTAAATATTACTTACTACAACTAAAAGAAAACATAAAATCATGATGTTTGATAAATAAATAAAAATCCACATATACGAAAAATTAAAAATAAAAAAAACAATATAATAAACTGAATACTTGCATGAAGAGTGAACTAGAGCATGAAAATGAGAAAGATTTACCTTTGAGCAGAAAGTGAAGAAATAGCGGATCTGGAGTTGTGCTGGAGATGGGTGTTGACGGTCGCCGGTTGCTGACGAGCGGACGGCGACAATCGGAATGGCTTCGGCCTTCGGGTTGGGTGGGTTATCGGGATGGTTTCGGGTTACGGCATAGAATTTGGGGTTTTCTCCTGATGTATAATTGTATAGTAGTATCTGTTCTTTAAGGGCAATTAAGTCATTTAGAGGCACTTTTGCCAAAAAAAAATATTAAAAATAAAATAAAATTGAGTGGTGCTGTTGGCACACCCCTACCCTACCGATTTATTTATGCCCCACTTTTAATTATATAGTATTCTTTTGAGATAATTACTCCGGTAGCCATCAACTTATGCCACCAGCCACTATCAAAATGGCCACCAGGATGGGAAATTGCCAAATTGGTTTCAAAATGGTCATTTTTGATAAATATTGTTACACTAATGGTCATTCTATTCATTTCCATCAAATTTTATCCAATAAGTGGCATTTTGGTAAATATGAGGATGGCAATAATTTATTTTAGATATTTTTTGGAAATCAATTTTTTCTTTTGTTTTTTGAAATAAATAATTATATTTAGTGTGTGTATATACATATAGGCTATAGCATATCTCAAACATATCTATGTGTATTAATTTGCACCCGAATTTTTTTAATTTTTTTTTCCATAAATGTATTTCAATATATATATATATATATATATATATTTCTTTTCAACTTATCTCAAATATGTTTTTTAGAATTTTTAGATTTTGTATCCTCAACCTTCTCAAAAAAGAAATTATATATATATATATATATATATGTTTGAGATATGATATACGTATATACACACTAAATATAATTATTTGTTTCAAAAATCAAAAGAAAAATTTGATTTCCAAAAAACATCTAAAATAAATTAATGTCATCCCCTTATATACCAAAGTGCCACTCATTTGATGGAAATTGATGGAATGACCATTAGTGTAATAATGTTTGCCAAAAATGTCCATTTTAAAACCAATTCCCCATTTGATGGCTATTTTGATAGTGGTAGCAAAAGTTGATG
This sequence comes from Acer saccharum, assembly GCA_030490815.1. Lineage (NCBI taxonomy): Eukaryota > Viridiplantae > Streptophyta > Magnoliopsida > Sapindales > Sapindaceae > Acer > Acer saccharum. The sequence goes on from CM059871.1 coordinate 40,340,153, forward strand.
GCCACTAGGGTAATCACCCATATTCATTTTATTTTTCATTTACGAAAAGGGGTATTATCACTAAAGTCCCTACGTTTTCATGCATTGTCATATTTTTAAACGTCTTTATCATATTAGTCACTGTAGTCCCTCATTTTTTTTTCAAAATACATAACTTTAGTTCATTTGACCAAAAAACCAACGGTCAACTATAACAGCATGTGTAAAAATACAATTTTACCCTTTATTGTTATTTTTTAATTTTTTTTCTTTTAGTCCCTCTAGTTTCAATAACAGTTGGTTAACCCTAAAAAAAATTAAAACGCCCCTAATAAGAATCAAACCCTCAACCATAAGGTTAAAAGCCACAAGCTTTAACTAACTGAGCTACTCTAACTCATTGTTGATGGTTTATTGATTTATATATATATATATATATATATATATAGTTATATAATTTGTTTAAACTAATTTAAATATGTTTATATAATTTAAAATAAATTCATATTTAATAATAATATACAAAAACATATTTATGAAAAAGAAAAAGAAAATGACAAAATAAAATGAAACTTAGAAAATCTAGAAAATCAAAACCCGTAAATTTGTTCTTCCTTTCTTTTTTTGGATTTTTTTTTTCCTTTTAAAAAAATATATTATTTCAATTTGATAAAAAAAATAAAAAATAAAAAAAAACCCAGAAAATCAAATCTCATAAATTGAAAAGGGAAAAAAAATAACAAAACAAAAGGAAAAAAAGGAAAAGAAAAAAAAAAAAGAGAGGAAATTTTCAATTTATAAGATTTAATTTTCTAGGGTTTTTTTTTTTTATCAAATTTAAATAATATTTTTTTTGAAAAGAAAAAAAAATCCAAAAAAAGAAAGAAAGAAAAAAATTTACAGGTTTTGATTTTCTGGATTTTCTAGGTTCCATTTTGTTTTTTTATTTTCTTTTTCATTTTCATAAATATGTTTTTGTATATTATTATTAAATATGAGTTTATTTTAAATTATATAAATATGAGTTTTTTTGTTTTTTATTTTTATTTTTTTTCCCTTTTCAATTTATGGGATTTGATTTTCTGGGTTTTTTATTTTTTTTATTTTTTATCAAACTAAAATAATATATTTTTAAAAAAGGAAAAAATCCAAAAAATGAAAGAAAGATAAAAATTTATGAGTTTTGATTTTATGGATTTTCTAGGTTTCATTTTGTTTTGTTATTTTCTTTGTCATTTTCATAAATATGTTTTTGTATATTGTTATGAAATATGAGTTTATTTTAAATTATATAAACAAATTTAAATTAGTTTAAATAATATATATATATATATATATATATAATCAACAAACCATCAATAATGAGTTAGAGTAGCTAAGCTGGTTAAAGTTTGTGGCTTTTAAACTTAAGTTTTAAGGTTCAATTCCTATTGGAGGTCTTTTAATTTTTTTCAAAGATTAACCAGCGGGACTAAAAGAAAAAATAAAAAAATAACAATAAAGGGTAAAATTATATTTTTACACATGGACCAAAGTGATGTATTTTAAAAAAACAAGAAACTAAAGTAACTAATATGACAAAGACGTTTAAAAATGTGACAATTCATGAAAAAGTAGGGACTTTAGTGATAATACCCCTTACCAGAATTATTAAAAATATATATATATATATATATATATATATCTTCTACAAAGTAAATCTATTAAAACCGCACATTCCTTTTCCAAAAAAAAAAAAAAAAAAAAAAAAAAAAAAAAAACTCACGTTCTTGTAGTCCATTTTTTGAAAAAAATAAATAAAAATTATTAACTCTTAACCCTAAAATTTGCTTCTTACACACATGCAAAATATTATGAAAGAGTCTGATAAAGATATCAAGCATATAGAAAAATTGTTTGAGAATGATATTAAACATCTGCAAGAATTGTCTGACAATGATATTAAGCATTTGCAAGAATTGTCTGAGAATGATATTAAGCATCTGGAAACAATTTCTTCTCTAGAAGTAAGTTTGAAGTTTATTTTTTCTTTAGAATGATATCAAGCTATCGTTGTGTTGAAGCAACCCATTATTTTTTCTTTTTTCTTTTCCACCTTGAAATAAGAAGAAGAAAAAAAAAAACTAAAATAAATAAATAAATAAATAAGAAGAAGAAATAAATCGTTCAATGGAGGTGTGAGAGACGTATACAAAGATCAGGGATAGAGAGATTAGAGATAAGGTGTATTAAGTTTAAAAAAATACGTAAACAAGGTAGTTTTAGAAATAAATAACTAAAATTAACAAGAACATTTAATTTTATTTAATTAAATCGAAATTTTAAAAAGTGAAACATAAATAGACCGTTAGGGCCACTCTTTTATTTTTTTTCCTTACAATCCAATTTTATCTTTTAACACTCTTTTTCTAATAAAACTCCACCCAAAAATCTTAAATTTAAAAAAAAAATCAAAATACACTTCATTTTGTTCCAGCATTTAAATACCTTTTCCATTTTAAATACCCTTAAATTCAATTGGAAGAATGGCATATATAATTAACTATTCACTTCCCAAAGTCTCAACATTTAAACATAAATAAGATTTATTTATTTTTGACAATAACATAAAAAAGAAAAATTAACCTTACATATTACCTTCTATTAATTTCTATTAATTTGTTCCTAAGTTTTTAAGCTGATTTTTCTTGTCATATTTGTTATAATGACATAATTATCCTCATAATCTAAATGCGATTATTAATTTGTGATGTCAATTTTAACTGTCATATATTGTAGCAACCTTCATTTATTTGAGGATTAATCGTAGTGATTGACCCAGGCAAAGTCAAGTATAAAGACTAATAGATATCAATTAAACGATGTCCATAGAAAAGGTATCAAAATTTCAAACTTTTTGGAAGTTATTGCATTTTTCCGCACATCAATGTCTCATCATCTCAAATACTTCTTACTTACTATCTTTTTAATAGTTTTGTTATTTCTCTTCTTTTATTCAATTGAAGAACAAATTATTAGATAATATTGTTTTTATTCTTTTCTTTTCTAAATGAAATTGTATTTATTGGATGCTAGTCCATTTTTGCACACATATTGTAGAAGACTTTGAATTGGTGTCTTACCCTTACATATAACTAGGGGTGGGCAGAAGAACCGGGACCAGAATAAACTATGGAAAATATTTAAAAAATAAATAAATTATGTTTGTTTAGTACTCTTTTCCAATTTAGTTGAGACTTTGAATTTGCATTAACCCCACAAATTGTCCCTACTTAGAATTTGTTTTAAATGTATTATTGGAGTTGAGGATGATTCTGACTCGCTATCAAAGAAAAAGTTTGGATTGATAGCAACAAACTTGACAAGTCAAGCATGTCACCACTTGTAGAAATTCAATTTTTCAAAAAGCTATAACACGGTATGTAGAAGCTATTCTATGGGCAAATCTAGGAAAAAAAATGATCAAATTTTATAATCTGAAATTTCTTGTAAGTTATACGAATTAGTTTGGTAATCTCATGATGTTTTAGTGTCTAACGTATTGTTTGGAGTTGGAAATTATTCCGGCTTGATGATGAAATCGAAGAAAAAGTTTAGTAACATGATTGAGTGGGCCTTTGCTCAATGAAGTTGAGTGTTGTGGTTCATCTTTAATGGACCTTGTTTGTTTGGTTCTCTACACAATATAACTGGGCTTGAATTCATAGATACCTAACAAATGCAAATTTCAAATCCTCCCTATTTAAAGCCGAAGAGGTGCGTGATCGCACTATTTTTATACTTGGTTTAGGCCTTTATTTCCTATTATTTTATGCTTGTTTCTGAGGTAAAACCGAGTTTTTAATATTGTAAATGAGTATTTCAGGTGAATTGGGAAGTTTCTAAAAGATTGCATAATTATGGAGAAATCAGGGGTAAAAGAGAAACTTTAGAGTCAAGATTGAAGATATTGTGTTTAAGGAATAATACAGGGGCTGTGTTATAATTTGCCATGAAAATTCTCCAGCTGCCACGTCAATTAGTGATGCTGTGCGTTTTGAAGTTTTGGTTTGGGCCTTTTTAATAAGCCAAGCCGTAACCTCTTTGGGCCTCTGTTTACACCCGGGCCGGGCTCACCAAATAACTCCAACAAAACCATTTTCTCCTCTATATACCCGAATCCTGCCATTTCTTAACGACAAAAAAACCACACCGTTTCCTCACCAAACAACCTCCATTTACACCATGAATGCACAAACTCGAGCTTGAAGATGAAAATGATGGAATGGAGCTCTTGAAGATCTTTATGGGTGAATCTTTCCTATTTTTCTCTTCACTTTTATTATGTGTAACTATGTTATAGACTCAAAAGTCTATAACGAAAAACTTACATAAAATATAAAATAAAAGACAAGATAGATAGGTTAATTCGAGGAAACCTTAAACCTCCCAAAAATATTGGTGTTTCGAGGAACCAATAACCTCCCAATAACAACACAAATGTTGCTGACAATAATTCTCTGGATACCTTTCATTAATGAATTGAAGCTATTTATACAAAATATCAATGCTCCCTCTCTCCTCACTCTCTCCTAAACTGAAGCAATTAACTAACCCATTTAATCAACTAACTAACCCACCACCCATAATTAAATGAGCAGTAAACCCACTACCACTAACTAAATATTATTTACTAATTCAAACTAAATAAAACAATAAAATTAATTATACAAATAAAAATAAACTAAATATCATAATTAAATTATGAGATTCGTATCAAACTAAAACCCTCAATGTTGAGGGACCGATGTTTATTTGTGAATTACTCTTGCAATTAGTTGATCAATATCTTAATCTACCCATTTCTAACTGGTAAATGTTGATGTGAGCTTAATTTCGTGCATGCATGTTGGTGGTTGACGAATTATTGGCATGCAAGCATATTTTATAGCATTTGAGGATTGCATGTATGGATGAACATTTGTGCATGGGTCTTGATTTCCAAGCTCAGTTGAAGTAGATTTGCTTGATTATTGCATAACCTTGCTTGATCTAGCTAGATCTTGTGTTCTTGAGCTTCCAAGTTCTTGTTATTGTCATTCTATGACCTTAGGTGGTAATAGTTGATTATGTGGTTGAGACAATAGCTTGAAATTGTGATTGACTAGTGAATTGAGTGTTTACTCATATTAGTACATCGGCCCCTAAATGTCCGCCTCCTTCTGTAACTTGATGACTCTCCAATCTCCAATATGGATTCTGGTTTATTATCTCATAATAAACGACAACCTTAATTATTATCTAACATGTGTGAATAATTCCATAAGATTTGGAAGAAAAGTTTGAATGGTAGCAACCAGGTTGACATCCCAACTCAAGAAAAGTTTATGTATAGTGGACATTAATAACCATATCATTCTGAGTACAAAACACAACTTTAGAAACAGAAAAATCATTAAAAATTAAAAACGTTATAAAACTACATTTCAGCATCAACCCTAGGAAGATGGTCTACAACAAAATAGTAGAAGGATGACATCCATGTTTCAACCATATCAAACCATGTTGTGAGAAAGATCCAAGCTCTCAATTTGCTTGAGATTCGAAACTGTGGATGTGATTGGTTGGGTAAAATTGTTGTAGGACAAATTCAATGTATGGATTCTGGTAAGGTTTCCAATTTGATGAGGAATCTTGCCCATTAATTTATTGTATGATAGATCAATTCCAGACGTGTATGTTAGGATTTTCCCATGGTAAAAGTAAGATATAGTCTTTGTTGTGAATTCTATAGTTTCTTCCTTTATAATTTGAGAATTGTTTGTAGAATTCTTATACATGGAGTAATTTATATTTGGACCAGCAACTTCATAATCCCTCTTATGTGGTTATAGCCAAGATCAAGAGTCACCAAAGAAGGATTATTTCGAAATGCATCTCGCAGTTGTCCTTGCAACCTATTTCGGGACAATTAGTGAACTTGTTTGATTGAAAAAGGACTAAAACAAGATGGTAAATTAACTGAGATGTCATTTCCTGCAATATTCAGAATTTCAAGCTTGTCAAGTTGGCAAAACTCTGATGGATTTAGACCTTCAAGATGATTAATTATTGGGCATTATAATATCCACCAAATTTGACATATTTCCCAACCAATCTGGAATCCTACCAGAGAGATGGTTATCGCTAGGGTACAATCCTGTTAAGGAGATGTTAGATAAGCTATTTGGGATCTTTCCGATAAAGTTATTTCCATCTAGTTGTAGGCTATTGTTTGACAATAGGAGTTGTCAGGAGAAGCAACCCTCTACCAAGTGTTCAGGTATTTCACCAGACAATCTATTGTTAAATAAGTCCAAACTCACCAATGATCTCTTATCACCTATGGAAAAGGGATTGTTACCAATCAAAATTATTTCTGGAAAGGTTTAAAGTTATTAAACTTGGTAGAAATCCTCCCACTTCTTTTGGAATATGTCCATGTCAGAAATTGTTAGAGATATCTAATGTAAACAAAAACGTGTGAATTTGTCAACCGATAAGGTCTTGACAGAGAATTATTGATTAGAACAACATCTTCTAATTCTGAGTTGTTCTCTAACAACCAATTTGGAAAACCACCCGTCAAGTTATTTTGAGATAGATCAACGAAATGCAAGTCATGTTAATGGTGGAGGAATTTGGGAATTGGACCACCAACTCAACAGGAAGATAGAAGGACAGAATTTAATTGGAATTTTGGGGACAAAGAATGAGACTCTGTGTCTGCATATATTCTGTTATTCTCAGCATGGAAATGATTGAGTTTGGAATGATTGAAAAATGGTTCAAGTGAAATTGGGATTCGGAAGTGATTATTTGAAAGTCCGAGTACTTGGATGGATGTCAGAGCCGTTAGGGGAGACGAGGGGCCCAATAAATTGATTGGAAGAGATATCTAATACTTGAAGAGAAGTCAAATTTACAAAACACCAAGGTAATGTACCCCTTAGATCATTAGAGTAGAGATATAACTCTTTGAGAAGAACCCACTAACATAGGCCTGAAAAATACAGTACATTCTTCAATGAAAAATAGTTCTAATCAAAATATTTAATTTACTATGAAAAGGGAAGAGAGAGGTCTTAACCTTGATGAGTTCCTATGTAATGATAAGAACTCAACAGAAGGCATCAGTCCAACTGTATGAAGAAAGCTGATATTGAGACTCTTGAGAGTACTTCTTCCCATGTTCAAATATTTCAAATTCTGGAAATTGGGTAAATCTACAAACATGAAAATACATTGAATTCAAGAAATGATATTTTAAGCTGAATAAGATTATAACAGAAGGAAATTTTATTTCATATCTTGTTGATTATGTGAAAACATATTGGAATTGAATTGACCCATTAATCTTAGTAATAATGTTTAATGTCACTTTTACAATTACTTGCATCAAACTTCTGAGGGAAGTGAAAGTTGCAATGCTTTGAAAAAGGCTTATATGAAGAGAAGATTCTTTCAAGATCAATTCCTTTATGTTGGTCAATTTATGCAAGCACTCTGTTCAAAAATCGAACTATATATAAATGAAGTTATATGGAGAATTATAGGAAATTATGGAAATTCAAAGTCATAGACTTTTACCTTTGGTACTTTTTTTTTTTCACTAAAATTATTATAGCTAAGATCAAGTGTCTCCAACGATGGGAATGACCCCAGTGACTGTAATAGGATGCTTCCGTAGTCAATGCTGACACTCTAGATTAGAAGTGTTCAATTTGCTCAAACATACATAGAAACAAATCTGTCTTCAAGTACCTTTTCAAGTAATTGCATATTAATTTGTTAACGTAAGTACCTTCAGGAAACACAAATTTGTCAATCTCACTGTAACTATGTAATAAAATTTCTTTAGTACTCTTTCTTAAATTTAGAGACAACCATAAATCTTCATCAGAATTTATATCAATTTATAAATGTCCATTGGAAAGTGATTCTTTTTTGGATGCTAGTCCATTTTTCCACACATGTTGCACAAGACTTTGAAATGTTACAAAAAGCAGTACGATCCATCTTAATACACTTTGACTACTAGCTACTAATGTTGCAGTTTACAAGAGATTAATATGGCTCTGGACTACTTTATTATTATTTTTGTCTTTTGAAAATATAAATTAAAGTAAAATAAAGATAAGAAAAACTACACCTTAGCGTTTATAATTTAGAATTCTAAGACTAGTCGTATTATTATTATTGTCACATCTGAAAGCTGGTAGCTAGCCATGAATTTATTTTCTTCATAGCTGCCATTATTTTCCAGTGTGATTGCGATGTCCGCTTCAGTTGTAACTTGTAAGTATTATTTGCTTTACATTATTTGAGTAGTGCTTGACTCCAAGTCAACCAAAAGAAATTGAAAGATCATTTCCTGGAAATTGCAAAAACTCAAACAATTCTATCCAACAATTGAGAGCAATGGAAAATTTTGATCTGACATAGAAATTAAAGAAAAAAATACAGAGATAACTTTATATCCTTGAAAGTATAATTAGTTCAATGTGATGATAGTAGTTTGAATTTATTAGTTCAATGTGATGATAGTAGTTTGCTCATATGGTCAGAATATTATACTACAATATCAAACTAAAAAAATGGCACTTTCGAACCAAATTTCCCTTTCAAATAGCCTTTAAATTAATGTCACAAGAGCTAACCAGATAACATCAAATGAAATCTGACATAAAACCCGGAGGTTGTTCCATGCAACAAACAAACATGATTAGGATAAGCATATATGTATGTTGTTGTGTGGCTACACATCTGAGTCAGCAGCAGGTGCCCATTAATGGCAACCAGTCTGCCGCTTGGAGCCGATATTAATGTTACCGGAAGAAGATCCTTGAGACTCATTGTTGTTTCAAGATACAATTACTCGGTTACATTGATCCACATTTTATATTTATGTTCTTTTAAAATGTTTCAATGTAAATTTGTACTGTATTTTGATTAGGCCCCTTTTGTTATTTTCATTCATTCTAGGACAATTATCATTTAGCAGACTATCAAATTTCATGATGGAACAATGTTTTTTGTGAATGTAGCTTCATACACAGTATCTTGTTTGGGTGGGTGCTAATGTTTGTAAATAACAAAAAAAAATAGTCCAGACTGTGTCTTCTTCTAAGCTCTGTTGTCTATCCTTTGTAATACTAGTCCAGACTCCAGACTCTGTGTAAGCTTCTCATAAGATAAATCTTTTACCATATGTTGAATAGAATTCGGCTATTATCTCTCTTCTACAATGTTGGTTGCTCCCTCTTTGAATTGGTATCTTGTGTTGATGCACGCTTGGATAAAGTCTTCAAACAATGAAATAGAAAAGGAAAGGAAACATCATCGATCATTGACGCCATTGAGGAAAATCTCTATGAGTGATCAGTTTAATCAAGAAAGCAGAGTAAAATATGAATTGGACTAAAGTTCAAGAGTGAACATTTGATCAAGAAAGATGGAAACACTTGAAGTTCAACAAGACATTTTTTCTGTTCTCCAAAACATGTTTGGTGCTTACAAACAATACAATACTTTACACTGCTTAATAACTTGAGTCGAACTTCTGTTCTAAAATATGAGCTAAGAATCAACCTGATATTTTTCCACTATTAAATTTGGAAGTGCATATCAACCAAAACTACAATAAGCAGGTTTTTGATGTCATGACTGTTCCTATGGTCAACTAAACAGATGGCATACACAAAGGAAAACAATTTACTATAGCATTTGAATCAGAAATTCAATAATTGCAGTAACAGATGATTATTCTCTGTTGAACTTATTCGTCAACAAAAGGAAGGAACTGTAATGAATGTTTCATTAGATTAGATCAAATTCATAAAAGTCAGTTCTAGTCTATAACATCTGGCAAGGAGAAACCTTACTCAATAATCTCAAACTAAGACAACAAACACCTGAATGAATAATCTGCAAACTAAATAGCCAAAATTTCCAATGAGAAATACAAAAACACAGGAGAAATCTCATTCTCACAAGAGGAAAGCAACCACCCATCTTTGGGTACCATTAATAGCAACAAGAACAATCAAATGGACAAAGTGGGGTGTTTCCAGCATCTGCCTTATTGATACCCAACTCCTCTTCCGTATAGACAACAAGTTCATCCTCCGATCTCTTTCTAGACCGAGCAGGAGGGTCAGCAAAATCACCATCGGTAGCTCTTTTACTTTTCTTCTTTTCTGTTTTCCTTTCCTTCATCAATTTTGGCTCCACAGTGTCATCTGTAGTGGACTTGTGGGTCTTTTTTCCTTCAGGTTTCTTCCTCTTTTTACCAGCAAAGATTTCATCAATCTCATTACTCGATTTTTTTGGCTTCAAAGAGGGCTTTTCATCTCCTACAAGAGGTGTTTTTTTGAGTTTATGCAGGTGTCTTAGAAGAACTACTCTTTTTAGGCATTGAATTGAGCTCAAAGCTGCATACCCAGTTTGTTTGATTCAAGAAAACAAAAAAAAAAGTTATAAATGTTCCACTTGATAGCCTGATTAATTAAAATACATGAAAAAACAAGGACCATTATAAGATTATTCATCATCAAAAGACACAAAATAATTTGCTCAATGAGAAATTAAGCAAAACGAGAATCAATTAAATCAATCTAAAATTGCTCGAATTGCTCTAATTAAAACCAGGAAGATCCACATGACTATGTTGCTTTAAAAAGAAAGGAAAATTCAAACCTTTAATACACCCTAGTGGCTTGGCAAGAGGAATAAGTAGTAATGTAAGAGAAGAAGGCTTCACTGTATGGAATACGGGTGGTAAAACAAAAACAACCTAAGATTAATTAGAGAAAGGCATTATGTTATCTTCAACAACATCAAACTAATATAGTAATATACTAATATCAATTAATTATATCATAAAACAAAAACATGTCACTGATTTTAGAACTACTTTGGGTCCCATGGACAGATTTAAACACAATTTGAGGAAGAAGATGTATGGAAGAGTTCATCACATGGTCAGAATATTCTACTACAATATCCAGCTAAAAAAAATGGCACTTTCGGACTAAATTTCCCTTTCAAATAGTCTTGAAATGGTATATAAATAAGAACAAGCAAAAAAAAAAAAAAAAAAAAAAAAAAAAACCTACTTTTGAGAAATCGTATTTAAAATAGAGTAAATTTGGCTACTGAAGTGTTAGTTAAGAAACCTAAAATCCCAAGTTTTGTAGGCAAGTTAAGTGATTTGTATTTAAAGTAGGTAGGTAATCAAAACTCTTTTAAGGCATTAGTAAAACCTTTGAATCTTTCTAGTTTGCTTTGTGTTACCATAAACTTTATCTTCTACTAGACTACCAGTCATGATCAAGCCATGATTATTTCCCTTTGTATCTAAGAAATAGACAGCGAGAATTGAACGAAACTTTAAAATCCCACACCAATTTATTACATACATGACAACGGGCACAAGAATCTTATCCTTTATTATAGTTTACAAAGAACAAGTCAAAACACAACAAACGGCACTGGAGACAAATACTATAAACTTGGAACATTCAACATATCAGAGTATCAATTTAAAGTTCAGTTATTGGTTGGAACATATGCCACCTAAATCTAATCTAGATCCAAAGCGGATTCCCAACTCAACTTGAGTTCAATTTTCAACCGGGAAAATTTGGTTGCAACATCAAAACTCAACCATAATCCACAACATCAAAGATCAATCAAACCCAATTACGTACAAGATTGTTATATTCTTGTCAATTTAACAAATATGGGAAATTATCTAGAAAAAATTTAGCATACATACAAAATAACCAAGAACACTTAAAATATATAAACAGGTGTGAATTACCAAACTATAATTATAATTATTTAAAATCAAGCATATAAACTGTCACAAGAGTTAACCAGATAACATCAAATGAAATCTGACAACTTTTCATCTCAAACCATGATTATATCACAAACCCACCAAAATATTACACACTACAACTAAAAGAAAACATAAATCATGATGTTTGATAAATAAATAAATCCACATATACGAAAATTAAAAAACCAAACAATATAATAAACTGAATACTTGCATGAAGAGTGAACTAGAGTATGAAAATGAGAAAGATTTACGTTTGAGCAGAAAGTGAAGAAATAGTTGAACTGAAGTTGTGCCGGTCGCCGGTTGCTGACGAGCGGACGGCGACAATCGGAATGGCTTCGGGTTGGGTGGGTTATCGGGATGCTTTCGGGTTATGGCATAGAATTTGGGGGTTTTTCCTGTTCTTCTGTATAATTGTATACTTGTATCTGCTCTTTAAGGGCAATTAAGTCATTTAGAGGCACATTTGCATATAAAAAAAAAAAAAAGAGGTTAATATTAAAAATATCCTCTCACTTTTGAACTATTATTGGATGTATAGTTACAAATACTTTTATTTTAGAAATCTCTCCTATAAACTAACACCATTAGCATTATGTTTGTGTTAATTGAGTTTGACTATTAAAAAGTTTAAAATATCCCTATTTAAGTTCAATTTGTATGAATTGATCATTATACTCTCATATCTTAACAAATAAATTAATAAAATGATACAAATGTGGGACTGTTAACTTGAGAAGAAGAAATTATTTTGTGTACAATTTTATCCCTAAAAATAACAAAATTACGAATGAACCAAAAGCATTGGAAATGAGTATTTACTTGGATTTATATATATATATAAAAAGACAAATAAATACATAAATCAATACATATTCTGGTTTATTTTTAATGCTTTTGGCTCATTGTAATTTTGTTATTTTTAGGGATAAAATTGTCCACAAAATAACTTCTCCTTTGCAAGTTAACTTTCCCGCCTTTTGTATCATTTTATTAATTTTGATTTGATAAACGTTTAAGAGTATAATGGTCAATTTATACAATTGAAGCTTAAATAAAAACATTTTAGACTTTTTACATTCAAATTCAGTCAACATAAACGGAATACTAACAGTGTTAGTTTGTAAGGGAGGTTTTTAAAATAAAAACATTTGTAACTATACATCCAATAATAGTTCAAAGGTGAGGGAATGTTTTTAATATTAACCCAAAAAAAAAGAGCTTCTTTTGATAATCCAATTTTTTCTTTTTACACTTCTTCTCTAAAAACACTCCATTCTCAAATTTTAAATTTAAAAAAATTCTAAAGACACTTCATTTTGCTATAAGATTATCCTTTTTATCTTTTTTAAATTAAATTATTAAAAAAAAAAAAATTATCTCTCCTAAATCATTAGATTAATTATTACATATTAAATACTCTCTCCTAAATTTTTAATTACCATATTAAACTCTTTCTCCTCCTATACATATCTCTAATTTTATATCTCTATTCTTTCTTAAACAAGACTAACAGTTAAGAAAAAAAAAACTTACTAATAAGCTTGATTTTTAAGAACCATATGTATGTAAAAAAAAAAAAAAAAAAAAAAAAAAAAAAAGTTCCTCTTTTTAAAAAAAAAATCGAAATATGAAAATGTTTTTTGTTACTCTTGTAGGCATATGATTGCAACTTTAATTCTTTCATTAGTCTTAGAAATTCTGAGTTTAATCTAATCTAGTTAAAACAATTCAAGCTTTAATTGACTTTTTAATATATATATATATATTATTGTTAGTAAAAACTAAAATATTAATAAGTTTTTTTTTTCTTTAACTATTAATCGGAGATTGATCGAGAAAGTATGGAAATATGATTTTTTATTTTTTTTAAATGGAGGGAGATTATTAAATTAATTAGGAGAGAGTGTTTAATATGGTAATAACATATTTAGGAGAGAGATTTTTTTTTTTTTAATAATTTAATTAGTTTGGAGTAGTGGTGGCCACGGTTCTGATTAAACTGTCAATTTTGTCCGTGGTTTAACCGGAACCGTACGGACCTAACCGGACTGAAAATCAAAAATCGAAAACCGAAACCCGAAACCTCCGATTTTAAAACCGGTTGAAAACCGGTCTGTATGGTTTCGGTTTGGGCATGCCCAAAACCAGGCAAAACTGGTGGTTAAACCGCCAGTTTTTTTTTTTTTTTTTTTTTTTAAATAGACGAATCAAAAGGTGCCACGTGGCACATTTTTTGAAAAACCGCCTGAAACCGAAAAACCGTCCGAAACCGTGACAGAAACCGAAAACCGTTCGAAAACCAAAACCGTAAAACCAGCGGTTACAAACCGCCCCCAAACCGTTGCCCACGGTTTCGGTTTCGGTTTCGGTTTCGGTTTCGGTTTCGGTTTCGGTTTTGGGTGGCCACAAAACCGAAACCGAAACCGAACCGTGGCCACCACTAGTTTGGAGTGTCTTTAATTTTTTTGTCTTGTTTAGTAATTTTAATTTAGGTTAAAATTGTCATTAATGAAAAAAATTAAATTGGAGTGTGAATAGATAATTTATGTATTGTAAGGAGAAACTCTAAAAAAAAATATTTTATTTTGAGTAGCGCTATTGACACACTCCTACCGGTCTATTTATGCTCCACTTTGTACTATGTAATATTTTTTTTTTTTTTCATTTACCAAAATTATTAAAGAGATACAATTTAAGGGAAAAAAAAAATCTTCTACAAAGTAAATCTATTAAAACCCCCACATTCCTTCACCACACCACCCCACACCCACCCCCCCCCCCCCCCCCCCAAAAAAAAAAAAAAAAAAAAGAAAAAGAAAAAAAAAGATACAATTTGTACTAAGTTTGAAGTTTATTTTTTCTTTAGAATGATATCAAGCTATCGATGTGTTGAAGCAATGCAGTTATTTTTTTCTTTTTTCTTTTCCACCATGAAATAAGAAGAAGAAAAAAAACTCAAAAAAATAAAATAAAATAAGAAGAAGAAATAAATCGTTCAATGGAGGTGAGAGAGACATATATAGAGATCAGAGATGGGGTGTATTAAGTTTAAAAAATAAGTAAACAGGGTAGTTTTGGAAATAAATCAAAAAAATTAATAAAAACATTTAGTTTTATTTAATTAAATCAAGTTTTTAAAAAATGGGACAAAAATAGACCGTTAGAGCCACTCTTTTATTTTTCTCCTTACAATCCAAATTTATCATTTAACACTTTTTTTCTAAAGAAACTCATCCAAAAATCTTAAATTTAAAAAAAAAAAAAAATA
The DNA here is from genome assembly GCA_030490815.1 of Acer saccharum. Classification (NCBI taxonomy): domain Eukaryota; kingdom Viridiplantae; phylum Streptophyta; class Magnoliopsida; order Sapindales; family Sapindaceae; genus Acer; species Acer saccharum. The sequence continues at coordinate 40,355,269 of CM059871.1, forward strand.
CAATTCATTTTGTTCCAGCAATTAAATACCTTTTTCATTTTAAATACCCTTAAATTCAATTGGAAGAATGACGTATAATTAACGAGTGGTGCTATTGGCACCCCCACTACTGAACTATTTATGTCCCATTTTTTAAAATTTTGGTTTAATTATGTAAAATTAAATGGTATTATTAATTTTATTTATTTATTTCCAGGACTACCCTTTTACTTATTTTTCAAACTTAATACACTTCATATCTTTTTCTACAAAATTAAAAAAAAGATACACATCATCTTTAATATTTATATACAGTTTTCTCACATCCATTCGTATGATTTGTTTTTTCTTCTTATTTCAAGGTGAAACCATCATTATTAGATGCGATTTTTTTTTTCTATAGTCAATTGGATTGTTGGTGGTAGATTGTAAGTGTGATATTGATTGTCTGATGATTTTTTTAAGCAACTGAGTTAGGGTTTTTGTGTGGTTTTGTTTCGTCAGAAATTAGGTTTTCTTAGTTGTGATTCTTGGTGCAATTCGTATTTTATTTATCTATTTATTTTGTAAATAACGTTAAACTAACTTTGGAAGATCAAAAATAAAAATATTCAAAAAAATTGATACAAATCATAGTATGCTGGGAAGATCTAAAAGAAAATAAACCGAAAAAAAATATATCAAACATGGATCTGAAATTTGAAAAGAAAAACAAAACGAACATGTGAAATAATAAAATCAATAAATACTAAACATGGAAAATATGATATCGAGATCTGAAAGAAAATATAAACAAAAATAGTAAACATTCAGCGATTTGAAATAATCTATGTCATTAGGGTTTTGAAATAAGGAAACTGAGGTTTTATTAGTTTTACTTTGTAAAATATATTTTTAATAAAAAGTGTACGTCACTTTAAGTTTGATATAAGAAAAAAAAATACTAAATAATTTAAGAAGTGGGGTATAAATAGTTCAATAGTAGGTATGTCAATAGCATCACTCATAATTAACTATTCACTTTCCAAGTCTCAACATTTAAACATAAATAAGAAAAATTAACCTTACATATTACCTTCTATTTGTTCCTAAGTTTTTAAACTGATTTTTCTTATCATTTTGTTATAATAACATAATTATTCTCATAATCTGAATGTGATTGTTAATTTGTGATGTCCATTTTAACTCTTATTGTGGTAACCTTGATTTATTTGAGGATTAATCATAGTGATTGACCCGGGCAAAGTTAAGCATAAAGACTCTAGTAGATATCAATTAAACGATGTCCATAGAAAAGGTATCAAAATTTCAAATTTCTTGGAAGTTATTGCATTTTTCTGCACATCAATGTCTCATCATCTCAAATACTTCTTACTACCTTTTTAATAGTTTATGATTTCTCTTCTTTTATTCAATTGAATAACAAATTATTAGATAATATTGTGTTTTTTTTTTTCTTTTCGAAATGAAAATTGTATTTATTGGATGCTAGTCCATTTTTCCACATATGTTGCAGAAGACTTTGAATTGGCGTCTTACCCTTACGTATAACTAGGGGTGGGCAGAAGAACCGGGACCAGAATAAACTATGGAATAATATTTTTAAAAAAAATTATGTTTGTTTAGTACTCTTTTCCTACTAATTAGATGAGACTTAAACTATGGAAAAATATTTTTAAAAAAATTTATGTTTGTTTAGTACTCTTTTCCAACTAATTAGATGAGACTTTGAATTTGTTTCAAATGTATTATTGGAGTTAAGGATGATTCCGACTTGTTATCAAAGAAAAATTATGTTTGTTTAGTACTCTTTTCCTACTAATTAGATGAGACTTAAACTATGGAAAAATATTTTAAAAAAAATTTATGTTTGTTTAGTACTCTTTTCCAACTAATTAGATGAGACTTTGAATTTGTTTCAAATGTATTATTGGAGTTAAGGATGATTCCGACTTGTTATCAAAGAAAAAGTTTGGATTGATAGCAACAAGCTTGAGAAGTCAAGCATGTCACCACTTGTAGAAATTCAATTTTCCAAAAAGATATAACACGGTATGTAGAAGCCACTCTATTGGTAAGTCTAGGAAAAAAAATGATCAAATTTTCTAATTTGAAATTTCTTGTAAGTTATATGAATTAGTTTGGTAATCTCATGATATTTTAGTGTCTAACGTATTGTTTGGAGTTGGAAATGATTCCGACTTGATAATGATATCGAAGAAAAAGTTTAACTTGATTAACAACAAGCTTAATTGACAAGCCAGGCATGCCACTACTTGTACAAATTCATTTTTCTGAAATCATATAACATGGTTTGAGCTTTTCTACTATTTAAGTCTAGGAAGAAAGTGATCAAAGTTTTTATTTATTATTTATTTGTTTATTATTTCTTGGAATTTAGTTTGCATTTTTGTCCACGGAGGTTTTAAGAGACTTTGCATCTAGGAAATATTTCTTAAACATTTTCCTATAGAGAGCTTCTTTTGACAATCTAATCCTTTTTTTTTTTACACTTCTTTTCTAAAGACACTTCATTTTCAAAATTTAAATTTAAAAAAATTCTAATGACACTTCCTTTTGTTCCAAGATTATCCTTTTTATCTTTTGGCACTCCTATTCTAAAGATACTCCACTTTATTTTAATAAAAGTTAGGACAAACCATCGTAGTTTTTGGATTCATCTAGGAGTAATTTTTATTGAATTAAATTAATAAAAAAAGAAATTATCTCTCCTAAATCATTAGATTAAATATTACATATTAAACACTCTCTCCTAAAATTTTAATTACCATATTAAACTCTCTCTCCTCTAATACATATCTCTAATTTTATGTTTCCATTCTTTCTCAATCAAGACTAATAGTTAAGAAAAAAAAAACTTACGAATAAACTTGATTTTTAGGAACCGTATATATGTATATATTAAAATTAAAAAAAAAAAAAAAAGGACCCTGTTTTTCAAAAAAAAAACAAAAAACAAAATCAAAATATTAAAATGTTTTTTGTTACTTTTGTAGGTATGTGATTGCCTATAGAATTTTAATTCTTTCATTAGTCTTAGAATTTAATCGAATATAGTTGCAACAAATCAAGTTTTCACATGTCTATTTTTTTATTTTATTTTATTTTTTATAAAAAAAAAAAAAACAAGGTATTTGTATTGACTTTATATATATATATATATATATATATATATATATTAATGTTAGTAAAAAACCAAAATATTCATAATTTTTTTCTTTAACTATTAATTAGAGATTGATTGAGAAAATATGGAGGAAAGATTTTTTTTTTGAAAAATGGAGAGAGAGAGAGAGAGAGAGAGAGAGAGAGAGTTTAATATGGTAATAACATATTTTTTTCTTTTCTTTTTTTGAAATATTACAAGAACTATTACAATAGGATTTTCGGGACTTACCGAGATCAAATTAAACAATACATGTGCGGCTCGGATATCTACTCCCATAACGGGAGATAACTACTTCCCACAACCTGGGAAGAAAACTCCCCACACATGCTTGTAAAATGCGCATGGTGAGATTTGAACCCCTTACCACATATGTGGAAGGGAGATACACTATCAGCTCTATTATAGATTTAGAAGAGAGAGTTTAATAAGTAATATTTAATATAATGATTTAGGAGCGAGAATTTTTTTTTTTTAATAATTTAATTAGTTTGGAGTGTCTTTAGAGAATTTTTTTGTCGTGTTTAGTAATTTTAATTCAGGTTAAAATTGTCATTAAAAAAATTTAATTGGAGTGTAAATAGATAATTTGTGGATTGTAAGGAGAAGCTCTCTTTCCTATATATTTCCTATGAGTAAGTACCTAAACTATAAATTTTAATAAAGCAAACTGTTTAAAAAAAAATAAAAAATAAAGTAAACTTAATTATAAATTTGAAAGTAATAATAAATGAGTTAAAATGTAAATCACTCGCACATCACTTCTTAGCATAAATGTTAGTGAACCTCCCTTCCAGTGGTGGTGAGGGGCTCGAGTCCCACCATGTGCATTTTATAAGCATGTGTGGGGAGTTTTCTCATGATTTGTGAGAATAGTTATCCACGTCGTATATGTATTGTCCCGATAGTTCTATTGTAATAGTTGTAACTTGTAATAGTAAAAAAAAAAAAAAAAAAAAAAAAAAAAAAAAAAAAAAAAAAAAAAGGTAAATCACTCATATCACAGTTGACATTAATCATAATTCACGGGAGCCATATATCAGATTCAGTAGCATGGTTGAGTGGGCCTCTGCTAAGTGAAGTTGAATGTTGTGGTTCATCTTTAATAGACCTTGTTTGTTTGGTTCTCTACACAATATAATTGGGCTTGAATTCTTTAGATAGCCAACAAATGCAAAATCAAATCCCCCCTATTTAAAGCCGAAGCGGTACGTGATCACATTATTTTTATACTTGTTTTAGGCCTCCATTTTCTATTATTTTGTGCTTATTTTTTGGGTAAAACTGGGTTTTTAATGTTGTAAACAAGTATTTCAGGTGAATTGGGAAGTTTCTAAAAGATTGTATAATTATGGAGAAATCAGGGGCAAAAGTTAAACATTAGAGTCATGATTGAAGATTTTGTGTTTAAGGAATCATACAGGGCCGTTTCGTAATATGCCACGAAAATTCGCCAGCTGCCACGTCAATTAGTGATGCTGTGCGTTTTGAAGGATTTGGTTTGGGCCTTTTTAATAAGCCATGCCCAACGTCTTTATGCCACCATCAAAGATGCAAATTTGGGCCTCTATTTACACCTCGGCCCGCATCTAAGCTCAGCCCTTTTGGAGTGGTATTTGTGCCCTTTCACGCTATTTTCATGCTCTTACTTCTCTTCCATAAATGCCCAGCCTTCCTTGTCTGAAAAACAGAACGAATGGAGAGCTCTCAGAGCATCTCCGATGTATTACACAAATTTGGTGTTAAAAGAGCATATTGGGAGAATATGCTTTCACCAAATTTTTTTCCACTCCGGCTTTCCACACTAAATTTTACACCAAAAGACCATCTTTAAAGAATATTCGCCCAATAAAACCACACCATTTCCTCACCAAATAACCTCCATTTCCACCATGAATGCACAAACTCGAGCTTGAAGAAGAAGATGACGGAATGGAGCTCTTGAAGATCTTTATGGGTGAATCTATTCCTATTTTTCCCTTCACTTTTATTATGTGTAACTAAAACCCTCAATGTTGAGGGATAGATGTTTAGTTGTGAATTACTCTTGCAATTAGTTGATCAATATCTTAATCTACCCATATCTAGCTGGTAAATGTTGATGTGAGCTTAATTTCGTGCATGCATGTTGGTGGTTGACGAATTATTGGCATGCGTCTATGGATGAACATTTGTGCATGGGTCTTGATTTCCAAGCTCAATTGAAGTAGATTTGTTTGATTATTGCATAACCTTGTGTTCTTGAGCTTCCAAGTTCTTGTTATTGTCATTCTATGACCTTAGGTGGTAATAGTTGATCGATTATGTGGTTGAGACAATATCTTGAAATTGTGATAGATGTTGTTAATTGTGATTGACTAGTGAATTGGGTGTTTACTCATATTGACCCCTAAATGTCCGCCACTCCTGTAACTTGATGACTAGTGAATTGGGTGTTTACTTATGCTTGTGCTTTCATGCTGCATTACTTATCTTTCCTCACCTTTTGAATGTGCAATTGAATTACTTATCTTTCTTTGTACTTATCAAATACATTATAAGATAAATCTTTTACTGTATCAATTTACTCTATATAAAAAATGAGGTAACTAGTATAAGAATCATAACTCCATTTATTTTGTTTGAAATGAAAATGACTTTTGAATCCTTCAAGATACTTAAATATTACACATAAAAGGTACACATTGTTTATAAGAGGACGGATAGATATGTCATTTGACAATTTTTATTTCTTTTACAATTAATTGTAATTTGAAAAAGACAATTGCATCCTTGATAAATTTAAAAATTACAGAAAACATATATATAAAAAGATATGTAAAAGGGTGAGTACGTCTTTTTATTAGTTGAATCAGGGGAGGTTTCTGAAGTTTGATTGGCAATTTACCATTTCACTTCAACATTTCAACCCCACCTAAAATTTGACTTATCATTTCTGTTAAATTCTGCAAATGTTAAGAGTTGGAGACTTAGAAGTCCTACATTTTCTTCACTTTGGGATCTAACTTCTTTTCGTTTCTAAAACTTTTTTTTTTTTTAAGTATTTGTTTCTTAAACTCAGTTGGTTGTACTTTGATTGGTTTCGATGCAATTCATTCAAGATCTAAATACATCACTAATTCACTCATCTAAGTTAGTAATGCATCAAAAGCATGAGTATCAAATCACTACAACTTAAATTTTGGAGCCCATATTAATTTTACTGGAAGAAGATCCTTGAGACTCATTGTTGTTTCAAGATGCAATTACTTGGTTACATGGATCCACATTTTATATCTGGGTTCTTTTAAAATGTTTCAATGTAGATTTGTACTATATTTTGATTAGGCCCCTTTTGTTATTTTCATTCATTCTAGGACAATTATCATTTAGTAGGCTATCAAATTTCATGATGGAATAATGTTTTTGATAGAAAGATCTCAGTTATCTGAGAAAAAAATGAATGCTAAATGGTTAATGGCACTCAGTCAGACACGGTGATTGTTTATCGATTTAAGACAAGCCACCTTTTGCATGGTGCCTAAACTTAGCTACTAACACGATTGGAGGGAGTCGATTCTATATGGTTTCCTTCAAATTTAAAGGAGCTACATTCATAATTCTATCATCTTTCTGCAATCATTTGTGGATCATTGTGTTAGATTTTGAGTTTGTAGTCGGTGACTGAGTGGGGGATATATGGTTCATCGACCAAGGGAATCGGTGTGGGTGAGGAAACACTTAATTTAGGCTCTATATATCAGAGTCAACAGCAAGAGCCAGTTCATGGTGCCTTGTCTGCCGCTTAGAGCTAATAGAAATTTGCCGGAATAAGATAGCTTGAACTACACGTTTTTTTTCATGCTACAATTTTTCGCTACAGTTTTTTCATCCCTTGAGTTTTTCTGCTTTTTAACCTATACTTTCTTTCATACTCTACTCGATAGAAATTTGCCGGAATAAGAAATTTGTTTTGCATTTTAGATTGTTGATCAGCAATTAGACATCTATCTTCTCTCCCTACCAAATATTGTGTCCTTGTAATTGCTTTGTGACTTCTGTTTTATTATGATTTTGCAGATTCCATGAGATAATAACGAGCAAAAAAATAGAGCTGATTTGAGGCTAGGTTCTGATCAAGTGGCATGCACAAAGGAAAGCAAATTACTAGAGCATGCCTCACTTTTTGAGTCAATAATTCAACTCTTTATCATGTGGGGATTCCTTGGATGAACTAATACACATAATTGCAGCAACAGTTGGTTAAACTGCAATAAATAATCTGCTATTCTCCGTCGAACTTATTCGTCAACAAAAAGAACTGTAAGAATTCTTCCATTAGATTATATCAACTTCATAAAAGGCTGTTCTAGGGCCTGTTTGTTTTTGCCTCTGAAAACTTAAAGTCATCTATTCAGACATTCCTGTTTGTTTTTTATTAAGTGATCTAAGTCTGAAAACCCATTAAAAACATCTGAGGAAAATAAGTTGAAAATCTGAACTTTTATCTGAAGTCTTATAGGACTTTAATTCATTTACTTTTTTTTTTTTTGCCCAAACTGCCCTCAACAGATCCGGTGGCTTTGTTCATTCCAACCCATTAAAGATCCGATCATTTTCCGAATCGTTTCGCAAGTTCCTCTTCCTCCATCTTCCGAAACCAGATCCAACAAACTCACTCCTTCGTTCATGGTGAGTATGCGGTGACTTCGCCACTGATGGTCAAGAGAAAGAGAGAGAGCGAAAGAGAGACGATGATGAGAGAGAGAGAGAGAGAGAGAGAGAGAGAGAGAGAGAGAGAGAGAATCAGTTACTGGTGAGAGAGAGAGAGGAAGAGAAGAAGATAATCGGTGGAGGAGAAAGAAGATTAATTAGGGAGAGAGTGATTGGCGGAGGGGGAAAGAAGAGAATAGATATTTGAGTGATTGGCTGAGAAATAAGAGAAAGAAGATAATATTCTTTAATATTATTTTTTAATATCTTTTAATAACTATTAAATATACTATGGCCAATACCAACATAAGAGGTGTAAAATGATCAATACCTCAAATGTTCAAATGTGAGAGGAGTGAAAAAAATAATAATATCCCATAACAATATATATAATTTTATTTAACATAAAAATAATATTTTTTTTAGAATATAAATTAAAAGGAACTATAATTTTATTTAAATAGTGATATTATTTTTGAATTAACAAAATATAAGTACATAATAAATAAATATAATGGTATATAACAATCAATAATGTAAGGGTATAAATGTTAAATTATATGTTTTCATATGTTTTTATTTTAAAAAAATATATATATAATACCTTATTTAGACTTCATAAAACAAACAATTTAACACTTAATTTAGACTTCAAAAAATAAAAAATAAACACATTGCTCAGACTTCAACCCAATTCAGTACTTTAAATTTTCAGACCAAAAAACAAACATTGCCCAAGTCTTGCATCTGGCAAGGAGAAACCTTGCTCAATAATCTGAAACAATTTTGTTTATTTTTTTAACAATTTTATTTATTTTTATTTTGTAAAATTGGTGAAACATGTTGAATTTTAATTGGATTACAAGTTATAATTGAATCGTAAAATTTTTAACGGCTAGAGGGTAAAATTGTACTTTTAAATCCTTTAATCAAAGTTAAAGGTAAAAACTAAAAGGTCCATTTATAAGATTTTTATTTTGAAACGAAAATCCGTTTAAAATCCGACATGATAACTCACAATTAAGGTAAAACCTGTCTTTTTACAAAGCTATCTATTGAGATTTGGATGTGAATTCTTAAATTCAAAAATGGATTAATTCCATTTATTTGGGCCGCTTCGGATACGATAAGGATATTTCTGTCATTTTCTGTCATTTGATTTAGGGTGGGGTGGGCTACTAGTGATCCAATTGGAGCTGATCCAGCTCATGTGTTTGGTTCGTAGATTGTCATTTTCAAGAATTAAATTTATAACACAAGTACATAACATAATTGTTTAATTTTATCGGTAAAAAACACAAAAAACTGAAAATAAAAATAAAAATTGAAATGTTTCTAAAAACAAAATTTTTTTTACTAGGTTTATTTTTAGCTATTTCTAATCCCGCACAGTAGAAAATCAATGATAGTAAAAATGGAGTTAGTCCTGCGTTATTGCAAAAGAATTTTCAACATATAATATTATTGGGCTGTATTTGTGAAAATCAGTAACATACAATATGATTTGATTACAAGCCGAATGTTATAAAATAATAATAATTAAATAAGAAAGTTAGATGTAATGACACTTGGGGAGATGATCTACAATGAAATAGTAAAATGAAGTCATCCATGTTTCAATAACATAGAACCATATTCGTCGCCAGTAAGGATTTATAAACAAAACAGCAACAATTGCCAAGAGCACAATTGCATAAGACACTGTAAAACAGATGTAGAAGATGTCCATGTCCATGAAATCATTTTCTTCTCTGATGTCACTTGAATCTGTTGGCAACAACGTCGGTGATTCAATTGCATCACAACTTTTTGGCAGTGGCAAGCCACATAGAAGAGGATTTCCCTCGTAGCTACTTGTGGTAAAGGTAGAAAATTGTGCAACCAGCCCAAGGGTCCTTCCAGATAAATCATTATATGCCACACTGAAAACTTCCAACGTATATAATTCAGCAAGTTGATGAGGGATTTTCCCACTCAAATTGTTGTAGGAAAGATCTAAGCTCTCAATTTGTTTGAGATTCGAAAATGTTGACGGGATTGATCCGGTCAAATTGTTGTGGGACAGATTCAGTGTATGGATCATGGGAAGGTTTCCAATTTGAGGAGGAATGCCGCCCGTTAGTTTATTGCATAAGAGATCAATTCCAGACATTTTGGTGAGAATTTTCCCATGGTAAAAGTAGGATATGGTCTTCGTTCTAAACTCTACAATCTCTTCCTTTCTCATTAAAGGATCAGCTGTCTGATTTATACCTAATTCATAGTAACTTGAAGGTGGCACATGAAAATCTCGGTCACGGAGTTTATTCATAAGGCAAGGGGGAATATGCCCAAAAAGATTGTTATGGGAAAGATCCATCAACTGTAACCGATCCAATTGGCATAACTGAACTGGCACTCTACCTTGAAGATTGTTATTATTCAAGATAAGGTAGGTCAAGTTAAAAAGCCTATCAATCCAAATTGGGATGCTACCATTTATGCGATTATAGCCAAGATCTAAAGTCACCAGAGAAGAACTATTACGGAATGAATCTTGTAATTCTCCCTGTAACATATTTCTAGACAAGTGAACTTGTTTCAGTGATGAAGGACTAAAACAAGATGGTATATCCGAGATATTATTTCCAGCAAGGTTCAAAACTTCAAGATATTTAAGGTGACAAAACTCTATTGGAATTGGACCTTCAAGATGATTATTAGACATTACAAGCTCTACCAACTCTGTCAAATTTCCCAACCAACCTGGAATCTTACCAGAAAGTTGGTTATCACTGAGATACAATCCATTTATGAAGGAGGCATTGTATAAGCTATCTGGGATCTTTCCGGAGAAGTTATTACCATCCAATTGTAAACTCCACAAGTTTGTCAAATTGAAATTTGAAGAGAAAATCTGACCTTGAAGGCTATTGTTTGATAAAGCAAGGAGTTGTAAAGAGAAGCAACCCTTGGCCAAGTGCTCTGGTATTTCACCGGACAAGTGATTATTGGATAAGTCCAAACTTATCAACTTGTTCATATCACCAATTGAAGAAGGTATGTTCCCCTCTAAAGCATTTCTGGAGATATTTAAAAACGTTAATCCTGGCAAATATGCTCCAACTTCTGCCGGAATGTTTCCACTGAAGTTATTCATGGAGATGTGTAACGTCATTAAATTCCGATGAGAATGAATTGTCAACGGGAGAGGTCCCGTTAGAGAATTATTAAGTAGGGCAAGATGTAGTAATTGTGTATTATTCTCTAACAACCAATATGGAAACCCTCCTGTGAAGTTATTGTGAGATAGATCAACTGCTTGCAAGTCATGTTGATGGTACAGGAATTTTGGGAATGTGCCTCTGCAACCAGACATTCTAATGGAATTTAATTGGAATTTTGGGGCCAAAGAATATAACTCTGTTCCAGCATATAGGTCGTTGTTCTTACAGGTGAAACTCTTGAGTTTGGAATGATTGAAAAATGGTTCGAGTGAAATTGGGATTTGGAAGTGATTATATGAAAGATAGAGTTGTTGGATGGATATCAAAGCCATAAGAGGAGACAAGGAGATGTTCCCAGAAAATTGATTTGAAGAGAGATCTAATACTTGAAGGGATGTCAAATTTCCAAAACAAGACGGCAGGGCACCCTTTAGATTATTACCATAAAGATATAGCTCTCGCAGATGCACCAGCTCACAAAGACCACCTGAAATATCCTTTCATAAAAGGTTTAGGTTGAATTTTTAATTGATAATTAAAATGATTTAATCATAGAGAGAGAGAGGTTTATTAACCTTGATCAGGTAATGTGCCTTCCAAATTACAATTCGACAATGATAAAGTGTCAAGAGATGTCAAACGTCCTATGCTTTGCAGAGCACTGATGTTGATATTAGTTCCATCCATGAATAAATTTTTCAAATTCTTCAAATTAGACAAATCTATAAAAACAAAACCAAATATACATTAATATTTATTTGAGAAAATATATAACTCTTAAAATTAATATATACCTGAGGAAATTCTCAAAAATATTCCAATGACAAATATATATTTGATTAGGAAATGTGGCTTCCAGATTACAACTTTGTATGATAAGGATCTCAATAGAAGTCAACAATCCAATGATTTGTAGAATGCTAATGTTGAGATTAGTTTCATTCAAAGGTGAACCCAATACATATTTATCATCCAGTTAAATTTTATGTAACTCAATAAATATTTATCATCCGGCTAAATTATATATATATATTCTTTTTTTTTTCCCTCAATATGCATTAACATTATAAAGTTAGCTCCTTAACTAGCAATAGTTGGATTTATAACTTTTGTTTAGTCAATATATTATAATGTCTAATTAATAGCTCACAAACTCTCACATTAAATTTATTAAATTCGGTATGCACCGGAGACAACTCTTGTGATTTTCTTCCTTAATGCACATCGATATAAAAAAGTCAATGCAAGACATGCGAGCCATTAATTAAGAATAATAAAACTTTTTATATAATTCTTGATGAAAGTATTTGTTTGTTTATTTTAATAATAAGATGACACCAATTTAATAAAGAACTACTCAATAATAATAAAATACATGTTAAAATTTATGTACAAACAATTATTTAAATTTACAGTTCAAAATATTTTTTTATTTAAACTTACAAATGATTTAATTCTATAATGTTAGAAGCCATAATATTATGTGTATTTTAAAACTTACTTTGATCTACAAAATATTTATGTTGTATTAAATTTAGATAAAAATATTATATCCTTATAATATTGTCAAACCGTAGGGACTTTCTGTGTAATTAACCTTTTTATAAATATGCATTTGGGTTTATCATACATGTACAAAAATTTCAAATTAGACAAATCTACAAACACAAAACCGAATATACATTAATGTTTAACAAGATTTATTTAAGCTAAATTGGATGATAACCCAAATGCAAATTTATTTAAGCTAAACCGAATGTACAGAAAAGGTAGTGTATGACTTTATGAGACTGAGATATATAAATTCAAATATAAGTTTTGATATTTTCAATTTAACATATATATTATTTTCTCGATCTATTATTATTTTAAGATTGTTAAATAATAAAATCTTTGTACTTTTATTTTTTTACTGAATAAACCTAAGCTATAAGACACTAGTCAATTAACATAAATTTATTTATAAAAAAGGTAAAACAAACATCAATAGATATGGTTAATAGAAAAAAGAAACACAATTGAAAATATATGTGCCGGGTCTTGGATCTCTTGGTTAAAGAAATCTAATTTATAAATCATAATATATGGGTATAATATTAAAACATTCAGGAATGCGTATTTTCATCTGTTATGTCTAAGATGCCATTGAGTTGACAATTCGACATGTACAATGATTCTAGGTTGATAAAATTATGCAACTCTATAATTGAAAAAGAGCAGTAACATTACTTAAATGAAAATCACTTAAATGAAGATATATAGGACTTCTATGTTGCAAACCATCTCATGTCCAAATTTATCCACATCATGATAAAATCTTGATGAAATTTATGAATTTTGATGAGATTTTTGTACCATGCATGCAAAAAATCTCATCAAAATTCATTACATTTCATCATGGTATGGATGGTTTGTACTTGAGAATTCTCTCTCTCTCTATCTCACTATACATATAATGGAAGTTAATATAATCAAACATACTTACCTTGACTGCTCATTATTCCACTAAAATTATTATAGTCAAGGACAAGTGTCTTCAAAGATGGGAACGACCCTAATGATTGCAACAGGGTTTTTCCATCATGAATGCTAACATTCTGTAGACCAAGAAATCGCAAGTTACTCGAACTTACACCGTTACCTGTAAGTGGAAAGATATAAAAAAAAAAACTTATCTTCAATGTGTTAACTACAGAAATTGATTGTTGCAACAAAACCGCACTTTTTTAATGTTTATTAATTTAAATTTAAGAATTAGATTATATTTAGTTTAAAGGAAACATTTCTGATTTATTGAGCTAATTGGATAGACAAAACCACCATATTCGAAGTAATCAATTTTTCTTTAATTAATACCTTTCGTGGTCACTAATTTGTTTATCTGATTATGGCCCAGGCCCAACTCCTCTAAATTGCTCAAAGAATCAAATATTTCTGATAATAGTTAAACAGAGTTAGTGAAAAAGCACAAAATAATAATAATTAAAAAAAAAAGAAAAAAAAAAAAAAAAAGAAGATGAAGCATAACAATTATTTTGCCATCCAGCTATTAAAAACAAAGTAAATATATATATCCTATATAGATAAAGGAGGCTAAATTAAAAAATAAAAATAAAAAACTAAAAAACTAAAAAATCAACTACACACAGCAAAATGTAACACAACACACACATTGAAAACCCCATAAAAATCCCACAATCTTCAAATATCATCCAAGTATCCAGCCATCATCAATTAAAAAAAAAAAAAATCTGATGGAGAGATGAAGAACCGCGGAAAGGATTCGATGCAGATGGGGCATTGATGGCGAGGCAGATGAAGGTGTATGAGATGGAACGGTGATGGAGATATTCTCGGTGGAGGAGCTGTGCGAGGTGTGGATGAGGGCAATATTCTCTGCGCCGACGGCAGTGATGGCGAGGCAGAGGAAAGGATCTGGTGGAGCGACATGGTCCATCAATGGAGGACTAGATGCATCGACCTGGTCCATCAATTGAGTAGGTTTGAGTCGTTTGACGAAGAAGATGATTTCTTTTTTCAGATGGAAGAAAAAAAACAACATTAAATATTTTCAGGATCTGATTTTCTGGGTGTTTGTGGATGGATAGATCTCAAAGTTTTCTTGAGATCTATGTAGTCCAAAAATGGCGAAAGTTCAAGACTCATCTCTGTTGCAAAAATGGAGATGGAGGAAGAGAGAGAGTTTGGAGAGAAAACGTGAGTGAGTGAGATAAAAAAAGGAGAGAGAGAGAGAGAAATTGGGCAGAGTGTACTTTTTGGACAGTGTGTGTAGTATTTTTTAATTAATTAATTATTAATTTTTTTTTTTGCCTTTTCCGTTGGATTCTAGAAAACTTGGAAGATTGTGTTGGAATAAGAGTTGAAAAAAAATTATAAACAAACCCGACAAGATAGCATAGGACCACTAAAATTTATGAGATTAAAATGAGAATTTATAAATAACATGTTCTTCTAAATCGAAGCATGTTTTATTTAGTTTAATAATTTCTAAGTGTGATAACCAGTTAGGCCGCGATCATAGAATTGTTATGTGGGGGGATAAAGAAGACAAAGATTATGTTAACTCTTTTAATTCAAAATTCAAGATGGGTATGAGTTAATTAATTATAGGTTAAACGACTTTTATTTATTTATTTTTCTTAAAAAATAAAAATAAAAATTATTAACTTTAAATATCGTGCTATTATATATATTTGAAAAAAAATCTTTAATGGGACGGTCCCATTGCCACTTGGTGATAACGTCCAATGAGATTGCACAATTTATCTCAAGAACAAAAATATATATTATTAAACCATAATTTGGTGCAATCTAATTGGACGGGTCTCATCAAGTGGCAATAAGACCGTACCATTGAATATTTTCTCATATATTTAAAGTAAAAAAGAAAAAGGCATTATGTTATAATATATGAAAATAAAGTAACTTTAATAGACAGATCTTGGTAAGAACTCCAGGTTCAATTGCAACATTAGAAATACTGACAATTTTTTATTGTAAATATGTGGTAAATAAATTTATATTCATATATAAAATATATAAATATATATTATATTTAAAATGTAATACTACAGAAATGCACGTGCCTCTCCACTAGTATATATATATATATATATGAAGATAAAACAGAGGAGAAATGAGGATGAAGCATAATAAAACAGATATTAAGCAGCAAAATAATAATAATATAAGAAGATGAAGCATAACAATTGTTTTGCTTCATCCAGCTATTAAAAACAAAGTAAATATATACATGAAGATAAAGAAGAGGAGAAATTAGTTTAATAACCTGATAAATCAACACATCCTTTCAACCCAACATTAGAGAGACCCAATGTTTTTAATGATGAAAGTGCACTTAGAGATGATAAGATGCTATTGTTGAAGTTGTTACGATTTAAAACCAGAAACTCCAAATTACTCAATCTTAAACCTGTAAAAAGAGAATCAACTATTACATAAACTATTTCAAGAATTAATTTGAAAACTAAACTAATTGTATCAATCTAAACAATCTCTAAAACAACCGCTGAAATTAATGAACAAAGCAGTTGTCAAATTTTTTTTGAACAAATCACGATCCATTGCTTCTATTTTTCTCCAATAACAAGTTAAAAGTTATATTTTCCTAATTATTAACATTAATTTAATTATTAAAAGATTTAATGGGTCTTTCAGTGATGGAATGAATGAATGACCTCTGGAAATTAAACAATCAAATTTTGCTTTCGTCAATATGTTTGGGAAACACAATTTCATTAATCTCATTAACTTCTGCTTGATTTCAAAAACAATAATTTGTTATAGGAGTCTTATTCTAAAATGGGTGCAAAGAAAGTCGGTAAGAAGTATCACATGTAAATAATAGATTTTTTATGTCTCTACCAACAATTTGAGGGGGTAAAATGATTTGCTCAAAGAATCCAATTCCAAACTTTTAGCTTCATTAAAGGTCAGATAAAATCCATTTTCTTCAAACTTAGAGCCTTATTGTTTTGAGAGAGAGAGAGAATAGGTAAAAATAAAGATTACCTTGAATATCAACTATTCCATTCAATTTGTTACCGGATAGAGATAAATTTTTTAACGATGAAAGAGTATTTATCGATGATAAAATGCTATTATTGAAGCTATTTCCATTTAAATAGAGCGCTTCCAAGTTGCTCAATGTTGACAACTTATCAAAACCTGTAACATGAGAAAAAACAGTTTCAATAGGTATATCAATTAATTAGTAAATCGAAGTATCAAACTAATTATATTATTATCTATACTTTCTTGAAGAAAGTAGTGTTTCATGAACACCATGACTACAAAAGAGTAATATTTGATCAAAACATGCAAGGAAATTGTTTAAAATATATATACAAGTGCATAGGAGAGTGTAATAAATTATTCATTAATTAATATTTAAAATTAAGAATTAGGCAAGGATTAAAGGTAAAGCCAAGAGACCTTCATTCTCAACACAACCGGCTATCCCATTGTAACTTAAGTCAAGCCACTGCAGTTGTTGGAAGGGAGAAAACAAAGAAGCATTTAGATACCATTCTCCCATTTCCCAATTTGGTCCCCTTGTATAATCAAGATTGAGTGAGATGATTCTGCCGGTGGTATCGTTGCACTCAACCCGCCAATCCCATTGACAACAATCTGAATTGAGATCTCCCTCAACCCAATTGTCAAGATAGTGAAGAGAATTGAAGAAAGGTTTAAGTTGCAAGAGAGCAAATCTCTCTTGTTCAAGACACCCCTCACTCCACCTACTTTCTAATGATACAATAATAATCAATACTACTACAAATACCCACATCCATGGCTGCTGCTTTAAACCCATCTCAATAAACACTTTACTATTTTCCAGGTAGAATCTACTACCTTTGCAATTAACAAGAGAGACTATTTATAATCACATGGATGGCTTCTTCTATTAGTTAAACTCAATTTTAAAAATGACATATAATTGACTATTCTCTTTTCAAAGGCTCAGCATTAATAATTATTTAAATATAAAATTGTGCATATGATGTCCATTTAGATTGTATTAACTTTTCTTTATTTGAGGACCACTTGTGCTTGACCCGGCCGGAGTCAACCTAAAAAATATCTTTAATCTCTTTGCAGTTTCCTCTGCCTAAATATTATTGAGTATTGATGCTTGGGCATTGTTCTGTCCATTTTGATCAGCCCCGAAAAGATAATAATAAATACAAGATTTATAATCTTAATCTCTTAAAAGTTATGGTGTAAGCAATTAATTAATTAGAGAAATATGCAGGTTTACTATCAAATGTAGCAGCATTCTCTATTTTTCCTTTTTTTTTTCTTTTTTTTTTTTTTTTGTTTTGTTTAATGTCCATTTATGTCACTGCTAGAAAAACAATAGCAGTTGTTTTGTAGATATATAATTTTTTTTGGACATATGTTAGCAAATAATGTTAAGCGGCACACTTGCAAGTTAATGTATTTAGGCATTTAGCAATATTTCTAAAATAAATTAAGTATAATTATAATAAAGAAGGAAGATACGATCAATTCACATAAGTTGGCATTATTTTCCAGTACGATTGATCGTGACGTCCACTTGGGTTGTAATTATTATCAGCCTTGCATTATTATCACTATAATTAATGCTGTCAGTGCATTTATTTACAAATCCGTTTCTGCAATCGGACATTGGATCAAACTACAAGACTTGTTATGTAAGTGGACCTTGGATTCATTTACAAATAAGATAATAGTTATAATTTCAGATCCTTGGGATGCATTTTAAGCATATAGTTTGCAAGCTTTCCACGCTAAAGACTTTGGATTTACCTTATTTGTAAATTTATCTTATGTTTTCCATTATATTGTCATAGATTTTATAATTAAAAATAAATAAATAACAAGGCCACAATGTCCGATCCTACGTGAACAAGATAGGCAACTAATTGAAAAGTCATAGAAATCATCATCAAGAAACACAAATAACACGGTTTGAGGAATTGGCTACGGTACGCAAGAAAAAGTGTTGGCTACGGTGCCAACCGGAACAACTCCATGGTATCTTCAACAATATAAGGAAGTTAATTAGAGAAAGCATTATGTTATCTTCAAGACTTCAACAACATCAAACTAATATCAATTAATTATATCATAAAACAAAAAACATGTTACTGATTTTAGAACTATTCTGGGGTCCCATGGACAGATTTAAACACAATTTGAGGAAGGAGATGTACAGAAGAGTTCATCACATGGTCAGAATATTCTACTACAATATCAAGCTAAAAAAGATGGCACTTTTGGACTAAATTTCATTTTCAAATAGCCATTAAATGGTAAAAAAATATGAACAAGCAAAAAAAAAAACCTACTATTAAGAAATCATATTTAAAATAAAGTAAATTTGGCTTATTTAAGTTGGTTAGAAACCTAAAAGCCCAAGTTTTGTAGGTAAGTTGAGTGACTTGTATTTAAAGTGGGTAGGTAATCAAAACTCTTTAAGGCATTAGTAAAACCTCTGAATCTATCTGGTTTGCTTTCTTTGTTACCATAAACTTTATCTTCTAAAAGACTACAGGTCACAATTAGGCCATGACTATTTCCCTTTGTATCTAAGAAACAGACAGCAAGAATTGAATGAAACTTTAAAATCCCACACCAATTTATTACATACACAAGAATCTTATCCTTTATTATAGTTTACAAAGAACAAGTCAAAACACAACAAACGGCACTGAAGACAAAAACTATAAACTTGGAACATTCAACATATCAGAGTATCAATTTAAAGTTCAGTTATTGGTTGGAACATATGCCACCTAAATCTAGATCCAAAGCGGATTCCCAACTCAACTTGAGAAAAATTTACTTGCAAGTTGCAACCTCACCAACTCAACCACAATCCACAACATCAAAACTCAACCACAATTACGTACAAGATTGTTATATTCTTGTCATTTTCACTAATATGGGAAATTATCTAGAAAAATTTAGCATACATACAAAATAACCAAGAACACTTAGAATATTTAAACAGATGTGAATTACCAAACTATAATTACAATTATTCAAAATTAAGCATATAAACCAGATAACATCAAATGAAATCTGACAACTATTCATCTGAAACCATGATTATATCACAAACCCACCAAAAATTACACACTACAACTAAAATAAAACATAAATCATGATGTTTGATAAATAAAAAAAATCCACATACACGAAAATTTAAAAAAAAAAAAAAAAAAAACAATATAATAAACTGAATTCTTGCATGAAGAGTGAACTAGAGCATGAAAATGAGAAAGATTTACCTTTGAGCAGAAAGTGAAGAAATAGCGGAACTGGAGTTGTGCTGGAGATGGGTGTTGACGTTCGCCGGTTGCTGACGAGCGGACGGCGACAGTCGGAATGGATTCGGGTTGGGTGGGTTATCGGGATAGTTTCAGGTTAAGGCATAGAATTTGGGGTTTCCTCCTGTTGTGTTGTATAGTTGTTAAGTCACTTTTGCCCCCACATACAAAAATAAAAAATAAAAAATATATTTTGAGTGGTGTTATTGGCACACTTACCGGTATATTCATGCCCAATTTTTTATTATATAGTATTTTTTTTTTTTTTTCATTTACCAAAATTATTAAAGAGACATACAATTTAAGGGAAAAAAAATCTTCTACAAAAATCTATTAAAACCCAATATTCCTTTTCCAAAAAAAAAAAAACCCACGTTCTTGTTATCCGTTTCTCTGAAAAAATATATTCTTAACTCTTAAACCTTAAAATTTACTTCTTATACACATGCAAATTATTATGGAAGAGTCTCAGAAAAATATCAAGCATATAAAAGAATTGTCTGAGAACAATATCAAACATCTACAATAATTGTACGTTTAACAATGATATTAAACATATGCAAAAATTGTCTGAAAATGATATTAAGCATTACAAGAATTGTCTGAGAATGATGTCAAGCATTTGGAAACAATTCTTTCTCTAGAAGTAAGTTTGAAGTTTATTTTTTATGTTTAGAATGATATCAAGCTGTCGTTGTGTTGAGCCCGTTATTTTTTTCTGTTTTCTTTTTCCACCATGAAATAAGAAGAAGAAAAAAAACTCAAAAAAATTAAAAATAAGAAGAATAAATAAATCGTTAAATGGAGGTGAGAGAGATGTATACAAAGATTAGAGATAGAGAAATTAGAGATGGGGTGTATTAAGTGCTTGTTTGATTGAGCTTTCTACTGCCTCAAAAGGTCTCCTTACAATCCAAATTTATCTTTTAACACTCATTTTCTAAAGAAATTCCATCCAAAAATCTTAAATTTTAAAAAATTCTAAATACACATCATTTTATTCCAGCATTTAAATACCTTTTTCATTTTAAATACCCTTAAATTCAATTGGAAGTATGGCATAAAATTAACTATTCACTTTCCAAAGTCTCAGCATTTAAACATAAATAAGAAAATTAACCTTACATATTACCTTCTATTCATTTCTATTAATTTGTTCCTAAGTTTTTAAGCTGATTTTTCTTATCATATTTGTTATAATGACATAATTATCCTCATAATCTGAATACGATTGTTAATTTGTAATGTCCATCTTAACTCTGTCATATATTGAAGTAACCTTGATTTATTTGAGGATTAATTGTAGTGATTGACCCATGCAAAGTCAAGCATAAAAACTCTAATAGATATCAATTAAACGATGTCCATAGAAAGGTATCAAAATTTCAAATTTCTTGGAAGTTACTGCATTTTTCCACACATCAATGTCTCATCATCTCAAATACCATTTACTGCCCTTTTAATAGTTTATGAATTCTCTTCTTTTATTCAATTGAAGAACAAATTATTAGATAATATTGTTTTTGTTTTTTGTTTTTTTTTTTCTTTTTGCACATCATCTCTTAGCAGAGCTGGTAGTACACTTCCCTTCTACATATGCAGTGAGAGGTTCAAATACTACCATGCGCATTTTATAAACATATGTGAGGAGTTTTCCCGGCAATCATAATGTAATATTCTTGTAGTACTTCAAAAAAAAAATTGTTTTTCTTTTTTCTTTTCTAAATTAAAATAGTATTTATTGGATGCTAGTCCATTTTTCCACGCATGTTGCAGAAGACTTTGAATTGGCATCTTACCCTTACGTATAAGTAGGGGTGGGCAGAAGAACCGGGACCAGAATAAATTATAGAAAATATTTTTAAGAAATTATGTTTGTTTAGTACTCTTTTCCAATTTAGATGAGACTTTGAATTTGGATTAACCCTAAAAATTGTCCCTACTTTGAATTTGTATCAAATGTATTATTGGAGTTGAGGATGATTCTGACTTGTCATCAAAGAAAAAGTTTAGATTTATAGCAACAAGCTTGACAAGTCAAGCATGTCACTGCTTGTAGAAATTAAATTTTCCAAAAAGATGTAACACGGTATGTAGAAGCTATTCTATTGGCAAGTCTAGGAAAAAATGATCAAATTTTCCAATCTGAAATTTCTTGTAAGTTAGATGAATTAGTTGGTAATCTCATGATGTTATAGTGTCTAACTTATTGTTTGGAGTTGGAAATGATTCCGACTTGATAATGATATCGAATAAAACGTTTGACTTGATTAACAGCAACCTTAATTGACAAGTCAGGCATGCCACTGCTTGTACAAATTCATTTTTCTAAAATCATATAACACAGTTTGAGCTTTTCTACTATTTAAGTCTAGGAAGAAAGTAATCAAAGTTTTTTTTTTCTTTTTTTTTTTTTTTCCTTGGAATGTAGTTTGCATTTTTTTTTTTTTTTCCATAGAGGTTTTAAGAGACTTTGCATCTAGGAAATATTTCTTAAACGTTTTCCTATATTTTTCCAACGAGTAAGTACCTAAACTATAAATTTTAATAAAGTAAACTATTTAAAAAAATAAATAGAAAATAAAGTAAATTTAATTATAAATTTGAAAGTAATAATAAATGAGTTAAAATGTAAATAACTCGTACATCACTTTTTAGCAGAAATGTTAATGCACCTCCCTTTCAGTTAGTGGCGGACCCATGAATTTTAATCAGGTGGGGCACTTGAACAAAATAATAATTATATAGAAAAAATACTTAAAAATAAAGGTTATAGTAAAATGAGTTTTACGTACAAGTAAGGGTGGGCAGAAGAATCAGGACCAGAATAAACTATTGAAAATATTTTTAAAAAACTTATGTTTGTTTAGTACTCTTTTCCAATTTAGATGAAACTTTGAATTTGGATTAACCCCAAAAACTGTCCCTACTTTGAATTTGTATCAAATGTATTATTGGAGTTGAGGATGATTCTGACTTGTCATCAAAGAAAAAGTTTAGATTTATAGCAACAAGCTTGACAAGACAAGCATGTCACTACTTGTAGAAATTAAATTTTCCAAAAAGATGTAACACGGTATGTAGAAGCTATTCTATTGGCAAGTCTAGGAAAAAATGATCAAATTTTCCAATCTGAAATTTCTTGTAAGTTAGATGAATTAGTTGGTAATCCCATGATGTTTTAGTGTCTAACGTATTGTTTGGAGTTGGAAATGATTCCGACTTGATAATGATATCGAATAAAAAGTTTGACTTGATTAACAGCAACCTTAATTGACAAGTCATGCATGCCACTTCTTGTACAAATTCATTTTTCTGAAATCATATAACACAGTTTGAGCTTTTCTACTATTTAAGTCTAGGAAGAAAGTAATCAAAGTTTTTTTTTTTTTTTTTTTTTTTTTTTTCTTTTCTTGGAATGTAGTTTGCATTTTTTTTTCCATAGAGGTTTTAAGAGACTTTGCATCTAGGAAATATTTCTTAAACGTTTTCCTATATTTTTCCAACGAGTAAGTACCTAAACTATAAATTTTAATAAAGTAAACTGTTTAAAAAAATAAATAGAAAATAAAGTAAATTTAATTATAAATTTGAAAGTAATAATAAATGAGTTAAAATGTAAATAACTCATACATCACTTTTTAGCAGAAATGTTAGTGCACCTCCCTTTCAGTTAGTGGCGGACCCATGAATTTTAATCAGGTGGGGCACTAGAACAAAATAATAATTATATAGAAAAAATACTTAAAAATAAAGGTTATAGTAAAATGAGTTTTACGTATAAGTAGGGGTGGGCAGAAGAATCAGGACCAGAATAAACTATAGAAAATATTTTTAAAAAACTTATGTTTGTTTAGTACTCTTTTCCAATTTAGATGAAACTTTGAATTTGGATTAACCCCAAAAACTATCCCTACTTAGAATTTGTATCAAATGTATTATTGGAGTTGAGGATGATTCTGACTTGTCATCAAAGAAAAAGTTTAGATTTATAGCAACAAGCTTGACAAGTCAAGCATGTCACTACTTGTAGAAATTAAATTTTCCAAAAAGATGTAACACGGTATGTAGAAGCTATTCTATTGGCAAGTCTAGGAAAAAATGATCAAATTTTCCAATCTGAAATTTCTTGTAAGTTAGATGAATTAGTTGGTAATCTCATGATGTTTTAGTGTCTAACGTATTGTTTGGAGTTGGAAATGATTCCGACTTGATAATAATATCGAATAAAAAGTTTGACTTGATTAACAACAACCTTAATTGACAAGTCAGGCATGCCACTGCTTGTACAAATTCATTTTTCTAAAATCATATAACACAGTTTGAGCTTTTCTACTATTTAAGTCTAGGAAGAAAGTAATCAAAGTTTTTTTTTTTTTTTTTTTTTTTCTTTTCTTGGAATTTAGTTTGCATTTTTTTTCCATAGAGGTTTTAAGAGACTTTGCATCTAGGAAATATTTCTTAAACGTTTTCCTATATTTTTCCAACGAGTAAGTACCTAAACTATAAATTTTAATAAAGTAAACTGTTTAAAAAAATAAATAGAAAATAAAGTAAACTTAATTATAAATTTGAAAGTAATAATAAATGAGTTAAAATGTAAATAACTCGTACATCACTTTTTAGCAAAAATGTTAGTGCACCTCTCTTTCAGTTAGTGGCGGACCCATGAATTTTAATCAGGTGGGGCACTAGAACAAAATAATAATTATATAGAAAAAATACTTAAAAATAAAGGTTATAGTAAAATGAGTTTTACGTATAAGTAGGGATGGGCAGAAGAATCAGGACCAGAATAAACTATAGAAAATATTTTTAAAAAACTTATGTTTGTTTAGTACTCTTTTCCAATTTAGATGAAACTTTGAATTTGGATTAACCCCAAAAACTGTCCCTACTTTGAATTTGTATCAAATGTATTATTGGAGTTGAGGATGATTCTGACTTGTCATCAAAGAAAAAGTTTAGATTTATAGCAACAAGCTTGACAAGTCAAGCATGTCACTACTTGTAGAAATTAAATTTTCCAAAAAGATGTAACACGGTATGTAGAAGCTATTCTATTGGCAAATCTAGGAAAAAATGATCAAATTTTCCAATCTGAAATTTCTTGTAAGTTATATGAATTAGTTGGTAATCTCATGATATTTTAGTGTCTAACGTATTGTTTGGAGTTGGAAATGATTCCGACTTGATAATGATATCGAATAAAAAGTTTGACTTGATTAACAACAAGCTTAATTGACAAGTCAGGCATGCCACTACTTGTACAAATTCATTTTTCTGAAATCATATAACACAGTTTGAGCTTTTCTACTATTTAAGTCTAGGAAAAAAGTGATCAAAGGTTTTTTTTTTTTTTTTTCCTGGAATTTATTTTGCATTTTTTTTCTATAGAGGTTTTAAGAGACTTTGCATCTAGGAAATATTTCTTAAACGTTTTCCTATATTTTTCCAACGAGTAAGTACCTAAACTATAAATTTTAATAAAGTAAACTATTTAAAAAATAAATAGAAAATAAAGTAAACTTAATTATAAATTTGAAAGTAATAATAAATGAGTTAAAATGTAAATAACTCGTACATCACTTTTTAGCAAAAATGTTAGTGCACCTCCCTTTCAGTTAGTGGCGGACCCATGAATTTTAATCAGGTAAGGCACTTGAACAAAATAATAATTATATAGAAAAAATACTTAAAAATAAAGGTTATAATAAAATGAGTTTTACGTATAAGTAGGGGTGGGCAGAAGAATCAGGACCAGAATAAACTATAGAAAATATTTTTAAAAAACTTATGTTTGTTTAGTACTCTTTTCCAATTTAGATGAAACTTTGAATTTGGATTAACCCCAAAAACTGTCCCTACTTTGAATTTGTATCAAATGTATTATTGGAGTTGAGGATGATTCTGACTTGTCATCAAAGAAAAAGTTTAGATTTATAGCAACAAGCTTGACAAGTCAAGCATGTCACTACTTGTAGAAATTAAATTTTCCAAAAAGATGTAACACTGTATGTAGAAGCTATTCTATTGGCAAGTCTAGGAAAAAATGATCAAATTTTCCAATCTGAAATTTCTTGTAAGTTAGATGAATTAGTTGGTAATCGCATGATGTTTTAGTGTCTAACGTATTGTTTGGAGTTGGAAATGATTCCGACTTGATAATGATATCGAATAAAAAGTTTGACTTGATTAACAGCAACCTTAATTGACAAGTCAGGCATGCCACTTCTTGTACAAATTCATTTTTCTGAAATCATATAACACAGTTTGAGCTTTTCTACTATTTAAGTCTAGGAAGAAAGTAATCAAAGTTTTTTTTTTTTTTTTTTTTTTTTTTTTTTTTTTTTTTTTTTTTTTTTTTTTTTTTTTTCTTTTCTTGGAATGTAGTTTGCATTTTTTTTCCATAGAGGTTTTAAGAGACTTTGCATCTAGGAAATATTTCTTAAACGTTTTCCTATATTTTTCCAACGAGTAAGTACCTAAACTATAAATTTTAATAAAGTAAACTATTTAAAAAATTAAATAAAAAATAAAGTAAACTTAATTATAAATTTGAAAGTAATAATAAATGAGTTAAAATGTAAATAACCCGTACATAACTTTTTAGCAGAAATGTTAGTGCACCTCCCTTTCAGTTAGTGGCGGACCCATGAATTTTAATCAGGTGGGGCACTTGAACAAAATAATAATTATATAGAAAAAATACTTAAAAATAAAGGTTATAGTAAAATGAGTTTTACGTATAAGTAGGGGTGGGCAGAAGAATCAGGACCAGAATAAACTATAGAAAATATTTTTAAAAAACTTATGTTTGTTTAGTACTCTTTTCCAATTTAGATGAAACTTTGAATTTGGATTAACCCCAAAAACTATCCCTACTTAGAATTTGTATCAAATGTATTATTGGAGTTGAGGATGATTCTGACTTGTCATCAAAGAAAAAGTTTAGATTTATAGCAACAAGCTTGACAAGTCAAGCATGTCACTACTTGTAGAAATTAAATTTTCCAAAAAGATGTAACACGGTATGTAGAAGCTATTCTATTGGCAAGTCTAGGAAAAAATGATCAAATTTTCCAATCTGAAATTTCTTGTAAGTTAGATGAATTAGTTGGTAATCTCATGATGTTTTAGTGTCTAACGTATTATTTGGAGTTGGAAATGATTCCGACTTGATAATGATATCGAATAAAAAGTTTGACTTGATTAACAGCAACCTTAATTGAGAAGTCAGGCATGCCACTGCTTGTACAAATTCATTTTTCTAAAATTATGTAACACAGTTTGAGCTTTTCTACTATTTAAGTCTAGGAAGAAAGTAATCAAAGTTTTTTTTTTTTTTTTTTTTTTCCCTTCTTCTTCTTCTTCTTCTTCTTCTTCTTCTTCTTGGAATGTAGTTTGCATTTTTTTTCCATAGAGGTTTTAAGAGACTTTGCATCTAGTAAATATTTCTTCAACGTTTTCCTATATTTTTCCAACGAGTAAGTACCTAAACTATAAATTTTAATAAAGTAAACTGTTTAAAAAATTAAATAGAAAATGAAGTAAACTTAATTATAAATTTGAAAGTAATAATAAATGAGTTAAAATGTAAATAACTCGTACATCACTTTTTAGCAGAAATGTTAGTGCACCTCCCTTTCAGTTAGTGGCGGACCCATGAATTTTAATCAGGTGGGGCACTTGAACAAAATAATAATTATATAGAAAAAATACTTAAAAATAAAGGTTATAGTAAAATGAGTTTTACATATAAGTAGGGGTGGGCAGAAGAATCAGGACCAGAATAAATTTTAGAAAATATTTTTAAAAAACTTATGTTTGTTTAGTACTCATTTCCAATTTAGATGAAACTTTGAATTTGGATTAACCCCAAAAACTGTCCCTACCTTGAATTTGTATCAAATGTATTATTGGAGTTGAGGATGATTCTGACTTGTCATCAAAGAAAAAGTTTAGATTTATAGCAACAAGCTTGACAAGTCAAGCATGTCACTACTTGTAGAAATTAAATT
The DNA here is from genome assembly GCA_030490815.1 of Acer saccharum. Lineage (NCBI taxonomy): Eukaryota > Viridiplantae > Streptophyta > Magnoliopsida > Sapindales > Sapindaceae > Acer > Acer saccharum. The sequence goes on from CM059871.1 coordinate 40,383,218, forward strand.
TTCCAAAAAGATGTAACACGGTATGTAGAAGCTATTCTATTGGCAAGTCTAGGAAAAAATGATCAAATTTTCCAATCTGAAATTTCTTGTAAGTTATATGAATTAGTTGGTAATCTCATGATGTTTTAGTGTCTAACGTATTGTTTGGAGTTGGAAATGATTCCGACTTGATAATGATATCGAATAAAAAGTTTGACTTGATTAACAACAACCTTAATTGACAAGTCAGGCATGCCACTACTTGTACAAATTCATTTTTCTGAAATCATATAACACAGTTTGAGCTTTTCTACTATTTAAGTCTAGGAAGAAAGTGATCAAAGGTTTTTTTTTTTTTTTTTTCTTGGAATTTATTTTGCATTTTTTTCTATAGAGGTTTTAAGAGATTTTGCATCTAGGAAATATTTCTTAAACGTTTTCCTATATTTTTCCAATGAGTAAGTACCTAAACTATAAATTTTAATAAAGTAAACTGTTTTATAAAATATATAGAAAATAAATTAAACTTAATTATAAATTTGAAAGTAATAATAAATGAATTAAAATGTAAATCACCCGTACATCACTTTTTGGCAGAAATGTTAGTGCACCTCCCTTTCAGTTAGTGGTGGACCCATGAATTTTAATCAGGTAGAGCACTTGAACAAAATAATAATTATATATATAAAAAAAAATACTTAAAAATTAAGGTTATAGTAAAATGAGTTTTTATATTAAGAAAAATTGATGATTAGATAAAATAAAATAAAAATAGAACACTTACTCAAGATTAATTAAATAATCTTACATTTAAAAAGAAATAAAAACAAGAAACATGATATTAAGAAATAAATAATAACAAGAGAACAACATAAACTATTAAAAATTACAATATTTATTCTTAAAATAATAAATTACAATATAATTTTATAATAAGAAATTTTGTTTTGTATTTATAATGAATTCACTTTAAATTTATACAAAAATAATTGATTAATAAATATTACTAAACATGTTTTTGAATTTTTTATTCTTCTAATTATTGGTAAATTATTGATTTATTGATTGTGAAAACATTAAAACTATAAAATAATGAAAAATACTAAGGATAAACTAAAATGAATCATAATAATAGATGGACTATTTTAATACAATAAATTAAAACTTGAGATTTTAGGGTTTATTGATTGGATGGATGTGTTAAGTATGTCAAACTAAAATTATTAGAAATAATAAAAGTTCAAAATAATAATAGATAATTTAATATAAAATAAAATTGAATTAAGTAGCCACAAATTAAAGGTAATTAAGAAGTTGACACAACCGAAAAAGAGAAAGTGGATTGTTTTGTTTTAGAAGAAGATAAAAATTTGAGAAAGTAATAGGAAAATATGGTAAAATAAAAAAGACATAAAACAAAATTATCAAAATTGCAGGATAAAATTGAATTAAAGAAAAAACATATTTATTATGTTTGAAAAATGCAAATGGTGAAAGTAGAACCCCTCACAAGCAATATAGGAGAGGGACAAACTACTAACTGAGCTATCAGTTAATGTTGTATACTTGTAGTTAATTTATATATTTAAATATATGAAAACAAAATCATTTTTTTTAAAAAAAAAATTGAGGTAGGGCACGAGCCCCACTTGGCTTTAAGGTGCATCCGCCCCTGCTTCCAGTGGTGGTGAGGGGTTTGAGTCCCACAATGTGCATTTTATAAGAATGTGTGGAGAGTTTTCTCTTAGTTTGTAGGAGTAGTTATTCGGGCTGCATATGTATTGTCTCGACAGTTCTATTGTAATAGTTGTAACTTGTAATACTTTAAAAAAAAAAAAAAAAAAAAAAAGAGTAAATCACTTATATCACAGTTGACATTAATCATGATTCATAGAGGCAGATTTAGTAGCATGGTTGAGTAGGCCTCTGCTCAGTGAAGTTGAGTGTTGTGATTCATCTTTAATGGACCTTGTTTGTTTGGTTCTCTACACAATGTAATTGGGCTTGAATTCTTTAGATACCCAACAAATGCAAAATCAAATCCTCCTTATTTGAGGCCGAAGCGGTGCGTGATCGCACTATTTTTATATCTATTTTAGGTCTCTATTTTCTATTATCTTGTGCTTATTTTTTGGGTAAAACCAGGTTTTTAATGTTGTAAACGAGTATTTCAAGTGAATTGGGGAGTTTCTGAAAGATTGCATAATTATGGAAAAATCAGGGGCAAAAGAGAAAATCTAGAGTCAAGATTTAATATTATGTGTGTTTAAGGAATGATATAGGGGACGTTTCGTAATTTGCTATGCAAATTTGCCATCTGCCACGTTAATTAGTGATGCTGTGCGTTTTGAAGGAGTTGGTTTGGGCCTTTTTAAAAAGCCAAGCCCAGCCTCATTATGACACAATCAAAGATGCAAATTTGGGCCGCTATTTACACCGCGGCCCTCCTGTAAGCACACCCCTTTTAGAGGGGTATTTGTGTCCTTTCACGCCATTTTTCATGCCCTAACTTCTTTTCCATAAGGGTACGGATATTGACACCCATAAAAGTTATTATTACACCCATTTTATAAGTACACCAATGTCTAAAATTTAAAAAATAAATATTACTATAAGCACCTATTATAATGCCAATAGTACCCTTATTGAAAAAAATATTCATTTTAATACATATTATTTATAAACACTATTGAATTATTATCACATCCAATTTATAAAAAAAATCAATTTTTTTTAGAATCAAATCCTCTTTTAATAATGGTCCAATTTACTTTTAGAATTATCTCGAATGTAGGAGCTTTATAAAAGGGAATATATGGAACCGTATATGAGGCCGAGATTTTCAATCTGGAATTCTCTTATTTATATAGCTAAAAAAAAAAAAAAAATTGTTGATAACTACAACAATTGTTAAAAATATATATATATAGTTTATTGATAGAGTTCATAACTATACATAAAAGAAAGACAAAAACAATATGATAATCATGTGATGATGAGAAAGTTTGATATTTGAAATAAAATTAGAGTTTAATTATAGGGTTTATCATAAGTTTTTTTTTTAAATTATTTATATATATATATATATATATATATATATATTTAATAAAGAAATATAGTTGAAGATATAAATGTAATTAATGAGTGTATATAGTATTTGGTTTATTTTTAATTAAAGTAATTTGTCCTTATTGGTAAATTTCTATTATGATATTTTTGTAATTAGATTTTTTAATAAAATATGGGTGTACTAATAGGTTTTATGGGTGTCAATATCAGCACCCCTTCCATAAATGCCCAGCCTTCCGTATTTGAAGAACATAACGAATGGAGAGCTCTTAGCTCTCAAACTCTCAACATTGGCATGTAAGCATATTTTATAGCATTTTAGAAGTTGGATTGCATGTATGTATGAACATTTGTGCATGGTTCTTGATTTCCAAGCTCAATTGAAGTAGATTTGCTTGATTATTGCATAACCTTGCTTGATCTAGCTAGATCTTGTGTTCTTGAGCTTCCAAGTTCTTGTTATTGTCATTCTATGACCGTAGGTGGTAATAGTTGATTATATGGTTGAGACAATAGCTTGAAATTGTGATTGACTAGTGAATTGGGTGTTTACTCATATTACATTTATCCCTAAGCATTTCCATTCCATACCCACATCTCTTATTTCATTACCCTTGTTTGACCTTAATTGAGTATTAGTTTATTTAATTAAATTAGTGTTTGTTATCTTGATTTGTAACCAATTTAGTTAGTTCTCAATCAATACACTTCCCAATCTCTCTGTGGACATTAATAACCATATCATTAGGGTACAAACACAACTTTAGAAACAGAAAAATCATAAAAAATTAAAAATATTATAAAACTACATTTCAGCATCAACTGCAGAATCCCTTAGGAAGATGGTCTACAACAAAATAGTAGAAGGATGACATCCATGTTTCAACCATATCAAACCATGTTCGTCATCAATAAGGATTTATAAAAAGAACTGTAAAAGCACAATTGCATAAGATACTGTAAAACTGATGTTGAAGATGTCCATGTCAAAGAAAACACTATCGTCTCCTTTATCGGTTGAAGTTCTTGGCATCAATGATGATGGTCCAGTTGTGTCGCAATTTCTAGGCAATGGCAGTCCACAAAGCAGAGCATTTCCCTCATAGCTACTTTCTCCAAACATACCAAATTGTGCAATTCCACTTGAGGTTTTACCAGATATGTTATTATGTGCCAGTCAAATTGTTGCAGGACAAATTCAATGTATAGATCCCGATTAGGTTTCCTATTTGATGAGGAATATCACCCTTTAATTTATTGCATTGATAGATCAAGTCCAGTCATGTAAGTTAGGAATTTTCCTCAGTAAAAGTAAGATATAGTCTTTGTTGTGAATTCCTTTAACCAAAACCACTTCTGTTCTTTTGACTACTCCAATGATACGGATTGACACGTGTGTGCGGTGATTTAGTATGCAAGAACTTAGGTAATTGGATTTACTCTATTTTGCTTTTTCTTTTTTCGTGTATTTTGGCTTTTACAAATATGTTATTGGCTTTCAATATTTGATGTTTATCTAACGCAAAATCAACTTTAATTAGTAGATGCCACATGGGGTTTATGTTTGTGCTTTCATGCATCCACTATTGTTATTTCTAACCCTAAAATTTTTCCTCACCTTTTGAACGTGCAATTGAATTACTTATCTTTCTTTGTACGTATCAAATACATTATTAATATATAAGATAAATCTTTTACCGTATCAATTGACTCTATATAAAAAATGGGATAACTAGTATAAGAATCATAACTCCATTTATTTGTTTGAAATGAAAATGACTTTTGAATCCTTCAAAATACTTAAATATTACACAAAAAAGGTACACATTTTTTATAAGAGGACGGATAGATATGTCATTTGACAATTTTTATTTCTTTTACAATTAATTGTAATTTGAAAAAGACAATTGTATCCTTTATAAATTTAAAAATTACAGAAAACATACATATAAAAAAGATATGTAAAGGGTGAGAACGTCTTTTTCTTAATTGAATCAGGGGAGGTTTCTGAAGTTTGATTGGTAATTTACCATTTCACTTCAACATTTCCAACCCACCTGAAGTTTTGGTTTAGATTATTTTTTCTTTATTTAGATTACCATTAAATTAAACTTTAATCATAATCTCTTTATTTAGACTTGAATCACCTAAAGTTTTTGAGTTATTCCAACATCCAAAGCATTGAAAGAGCTACATATCAAATCATTACAACTCAAATTTTGGAGACAATTAAAGAGAGTTTACTTGTGTAGAACATTTCCCACACGAGGGGAAAAGAAAATTAATAGGGAAGACATATGAGATTGCGACAAGCTTATTTTTGAGGGCATGATGTACTTAGAAGATTGACTACTTGAAGAACAAATTGATCCAAACATTTTTTAGAGAAATGTTTGAAGTGAAGTGAAAATTCATAATTTATTATAATGTAATTGATGTATAAATACATACAAGATCGTATATATTGTATAATGGGAGATATTTCTATACAATTGAATTATGTTTTTTTTTAATATTATTATTATTATAATTTGTCATCTCATGATTACATGTTTATAAATTTATAAATTTGTTATATTATACCTAAATTAATTTTTAATCAAATACTATAATATCAATACTATGATTATATATATAAATTTAAACACGTGGCGATTTGCTTGCTCCTACGATGCTGGTTGCGTGGTCAACAAACAGAAAGGAAAGCATGCAATTTACTAGAACATGCCTTGCTATTTGAATCAGAAATTCAACTGGGGATTCTTTGAATGAACCAATACACATAATTGCAATAAATTATCTGCTTATTTTCTGTTGAACGTATTCGTCAACAAAATGAACTGTAAGAATATTGTTCATTAGATTAGATCAACTTCATAAAAGTCAGTCCTAGTCTACATCTGGCAAGGAGAAACCTTACTCAATAATCTAAAACAAAAACAACAAACACCTGAATAAATAATCTGCAAACTAAAATAGCCAAAATTTCAAATGAGGAAAACAAAAACACCAACCACCCATCTTCGAGTACCATTAAAAGCAACAAGAACAATCAAATGGACAAAGTGGGGGGTGTTTCCAGAATCAGCTTTATTAATACCCAACTCCTCCTGTATAGAGAGCAAGTCCATCCTCCGATCTCTTTTTAGGCCGAGCAGGAGGGTCAGCAAAATCACCCTCAGTCGCTATTTTGCTTTTCTTCTTTTCTGTTTTCTTCTCCTTCATTGGATTTGTGGGTCTTTTTTCCTTCAGGTTTCCTCTTTTTACCAGCAAAGATTTCATCAATCTCATGACTTGATTTTTATGGCTTCAAAGAGGGCTTTTCATCTCCCACAAGAGGGGTTTCTTGATTTTTTGCTGGTGTCTTAGAAGAACTACTCTTTTTAGGCATTGAATTGAGCTCAAAGCTGCATACCCAGTTGTTTGATTCAAGAAAAAAAAAAAAAGGTTAAAAATCCATATTACTACTAAATGTTCTATTTTCTAACTAAGGGCATACACATGTAAATTTAATAATACCAAAACTAGAGCCACAACAACATGCAGAAATCAAGGCTGGAACAAAACTTGTCATTTTGCATATTTGGTGGCCTACCCAACACCACCATAGATGCAGCTTGTCCTTCCGTGCACCATAGCACCATCACTGCACATCAGTTCTGCGACCCTAAAAGGCGTCAGAATTTTCATCTAATATGTTTCTATGGACACAAATGTGATTCTTGTCTGCTCCAAACTTCACTACCAATACGGCAATACTTAATTTCAGAGTCATTGTTCAATATTGTCTCATTCAAGGTCTGCTGCTTATATTTTATGATATTATTAGTATATAATTTGACTTCGATCCTGAAATACTTGTAACAAGAAGAATTAAATGATAAAAAGGTAATTGGCTAATTGCGTTTAGATCAAATAAATCAACTATAGATAAAAATTGATACTGCATATCTATATACAAATATTACAAAAATTGACAATATATGTACTAAAAGAAAAGGAATAAAATTTTGTCATGTGCAGATTGTGTATCATATATGTGTGTGCATCTGAAGAATAGAGTGACGAAGGGAAAATGGATAATCTTGTTCTCTCTTACCTCATGGAAGCTAAAAGGGGCAGCTCTCAGGATCAACCATTCCTGCAATAAGAGCCCACACCATGAGGTTGCCTATTACAGCAGTTCGGAACACCTTATGACAGCTAGTATCCATGTCAGTATCATCCTGATGTACGAAACAGGGTGAAGGCAAATCCTCATCATCACCAACATCTGCATATGGCTGTATTCTGTTTGTCTCATTTGTATGTGGTCGCTTATCCTGAATGCTAATCTTTGAACATTTAGTGCAAGTGCAGTTGCCACCAAGGTATGCCGGGAGAGTCTGAAGATAATCCGAGAGAACTTTGCAAGCATAACCCCTATGATTTTCACCTTCTTCTGAGTGCCAGGTTTCAATATCTCAGGGAGAGCCAGATGCATTCATGAATATGAGAGAAAGAGAGTATTATGTAACGCCACAGATACCACACCAAAGACAGAAAAGGAGGAGAAAATGGGGAACGAGAATAAACTATCAAATACTAATCAGGGTAATGAGCTTACTTGAGTAAATGTCAGAGAAATAACTCGAACAACAGGAGGAAGACGTATAACCAACAAACAGCCAAGACGGTTAGGAAAATGGTCTTGTAGACGGGAAGAACAAGACCTCAATAATTGCATGGGAATCCTCAAGGGAGATAACCCTTCACAGTCCACCAAAACTGTAATATGGGGATTTTCTGCATCAACTAAATGGAGAACTCCGTGTTCTACCCGCGATACTGCATTTGCAAACATTCATTGATGTCATATATCAAATGGAAAAACATAATAACACAAAAATTAACTATTTACTACTAATATTTTATATACCACTTCAAAGTTTACATCCATATCTATGTTAGAAAAAAAAAAAAAGTTTACACCCACCCATATCAAGAATGAAGACAGATTATCTCAATTTGAGTTCCTTATCTAGGAGCAAAAAGGAATTATTATTCTTAATGTAAGGTAACCTTTCACACTGATGAAATAATTGTTCACAAATTACATTTAGTACTTGAAGGTAAAACATCATGCTATTATGAACCATTTATGTCTTTAATAAGGCAACTATTTGACATCATTACTATGCTTGAATTCGTAGTTGATCATTTGACTAAGACTGCACCAAATGCAATATAATTTCCTTACATAAGGAATTATGCTTATAACCAATAAGTGGCTCGAAGTTGTATACCATAAAACCGTTAAAAAGGAATTTTCAGTTTGAAAGACCAAACATTATTTCTCCATTCAAATTATCTTTAGAATAATAAAATATAATACACTTAAAGTCTGCATTTTATAATCTCATTCTATGTGAATTTGATTGGTGATGCTAAGGGGCTTGCTATTGCCTATTGCTTAGGCTAAAACAATAACATACTAATAAGTAACAAGAATACAGAATCTGTATGCCATCATTTGATGAACTAAGTTAATAACAGACTAGAGTTAGTACTTAAAAAAGGAACTCCTATCATCCATTGATCAGTAAATTAAATTATAACTTATATATAAACAGACACCTAGATCCACGTAAAACATCTAATGGAAAATAATTTGGCCTTGGTCAGAGAAACAAGGGTCATAGGATTGAAGTTTTTCAAGGATGGATTGGTAACCATTCGAGAGGTCAATGGTTTCAGGTCTTTTATTATTCTCCCAAAAAGCACTTTGACTCCAAAACTGACAAAAAAAGAAAAAGAAAAAAAAAGAGCTTGCTATTTACATCATTTGATGGACATAGCCCTTCATTTCACATACGAACAACCCCAGGGTCTACATGGCAGTTGACCCAAAAAAGTAGAGGCAAAAGGAAACATATTTGATGGGCAGAAAGCATGCAGTTTGCACAGTAGCAAACCCAGGGGCTACATGGCAATTGACTCAAAAATTTATGGAGGAGAATATAAACATATCTGATGGGCAGCAAACCCTGCAGTTTCGCCTTCTAGGGCTACATGGCAATTGACCCAAAATTTATAGAGAAAAGAAACATACTAACTGCTTGAGAAAACCAAGCCCTGTCATGAGATGGTAAGTGACTAAGTTCAAGCAAGCTATCCCAAGGCGTACTATTAGGCATGGTCGATGCTCCATGTCAAATTCATGCCAGAAGACCATGTTTGACCCAATCTCAAGTTCTTCCTCTGGAAGAATTCTGTAAGTCTCCCTCCAACGAATTGTCTTTTTAATTGAAGCTAGCAAGCATGAAAGATCACCATCTGCAGCAGTATAAAATCTTCGGAGCTCGTCCTCATTAATTCTGCATAAACACTACATTGTCATGGTACACTGCAATAAGAGAAGCCAAGAAATACAAAGATAAATATCCATCTATTATAGAACAAGTTCCAATCCAGTAGCGCAGGGTTTTGTCTTCAAAGAGATAATGATGAAATGACAGCTGACAACTGAATAGTAATTTATATTATAAGACTTTCAGAGAAAAAAACTAAAATGTTAAAGGGAATGATAATTTAGTATAATTTATTTGACTTCATATCAAATTTAGGCTCAATAATGAATGGCAGAAAGTTAGTGAAGTTTGAGAATTGAGATGACTTATCAATTTTAATAACAATTAATTATATCATAAAACAAAAACATGTCACTGATTTAACAACTACTTTGGGGTCCCATGGACAGATTTAAACACAATATGAGGAAGAAGACGTATGGAAGAGTTCATCACACGGTTAGAATATTCTACTACAATATCAAGCTATAAAAAAAAATGGCACTTTCGGACTAAATTTCCCTTTCAAATAGCCTTTAAATGGTATATAAATATGAACAAGCAAAAAAAAACTACTTTTGAGAAATCGTATTTAAAATAGAGTAAATTTGGCTATTGAAGTTTGGTTAAGAAACCTAAAAGCCCAAGTTTTGTAGGTAAGTTAAGTGATTTGTATTTAAAGTAGGTAGGCAATCAAAACTCTTTAGGGCATTAGTAAAACCTCTGAATCTTTCTAGTTTGCTTTCTGTGTTACGATAAACTTTATCTTCTACCAAACTACCAGTAACGATTGGGCCATGACTATTTCCCTTTGTATCTAAGAAATACACAGCAAGAATTGAGCGAAACTTTAAAATCCCACACCAATTTATTACATGCTCAACAGGCACACGAATCTTATCCTTTATTATAGTTTACAAAGAACAAGTCAAAATACAACAAACGGCACTGGAGACAAATACTATAAACTTGAGACATTCAACATATCAGAGAATCAATTTAAAGTTCAGTTATTAATTGGAACATATGCCACCTAAATCTAGATCCAAAGCGGATTCCCAACTCAACTTGAGTTCAATTTTCAACTGGGAAAATTTGGTTGCAACATCAAAACTCAACCACAATCCACAACATCAAAGATCAATCAAACCCAATTACGTACAAGACTGTTATATTCTTGTCAATTTAACTAATATGGCAAATTATCTGGAAAAATTTAGCACCTTTATCACATAGTGACATTAACACCACTATGCACCGTCACAGGAGTTAACCGGATAACATCAAATGAAATCTGACAACTTTTCATCTGAAACCATGGTTATATCACAAACCCACCAAAACATTTCTTACTACAACTAAAACAAAACCAAACTGAATGCTTGCATGAAGAATGAACTACAGCATGAAAATGAGAAAGATTTACCTTTGAGCAGAAAGTGAAGAAATAGCGGAACTGGAGTTGGTGCTAGACATGGGTGTTGACGGTCGCCGGTTGCTGACGAGCGGTTCTCGGGATGGTTTCGGGTTAGGGCATAGAATTTGGGGTTTTCTCCTGTTGTGTTGTCTACCTCTGTGTGTTCTTTAAGGGCAATTAACTAATTAATCAAAGAGAGAGAGAGAGAGAGAGAGAGAGAGAGGTTATTAACCTTGATCAGGTAATGTGCCTTCCAGATTACAACTTCCTAATGATAAGAACTCGAGAGAAGTCAATGGTTCAATGCTCTGTAGAATGCTAATGTTGAGATTAGTATCATCCATTGACAAATATTTCAAATTCTTCAAATTAAACAAATCTACAGCCACAAAATCAAATGTACATTAATATTCAACAATATTTATTTAAGCTAAATTGGACGATTACCCAAATGCCAAATATTATTGTTAATTGCTAACATCTGGCTTTTAAACATAATGAACTTTAATTTGCCCATTTTATCTCAATAATTAACCAAGCCACATTGGGCCGTTGGTTGAAAATTTCAATTTAACATATAATGTATATTATTCTCCCTATCATTGTTATTAAACAATTGTAAGATTTTAAAGGAATAAAATACTCTTAATTTTTTTTATTAAATAAACCTAAGCTATAAGAGGACACTAGCTACTTAAAGAGATATTTATTAATACTAGTGGGAGAGGCAAATGCATTTTATAATATTAAACTTTAAATATAATATACATGCATATATAATATATATAATCTTATAATTTACTACATAATAATAAAATGATTACAAATTATTAGCGGTAGATGATTCACAATCATCATTAGATATTCGGTTTAAAATAGCTTTGTATTTCTTAATTTTAGCCTTTAAAGCTTTATTCTCTTCGGCTGTCTCATCTTATCCTTCATTCATTCTGTGGTAACACCATTTATAGTATTGATAGTTTGAGAAGTTGACATCACAAACTTCAAATTTGTAATGCCTTTGCAGGTAATCAACTATTTCTTTAGCTGCATCTTGCTCAGACTCATTTTTGTTGTTTGAAAGTTTACCCCAGAACACTTCGGTTTTGAGTTCGGAGTCAATACCAAGATCGATCTGAACGTATGCTTTATACAATCCTGGATCATCAACTTCGTATCCATAACTGTATTTATCGATATTTAGTTTTTCGACAACATTTTGAAGTAGGCTTTTATAATATATATCAATACATAAAGGTTCCATATTGATAAATCTGCACATGCACAGAGAAAATATAATCATATAACAATTTATTTACTTAATTAAAAACTTGATAAATAACATTAAAAAATATCAAACTGAACTGGCAAATTACTAAGATAATAATTTGACTTCATGGATGCATATTTAAGTTTGATTTTCTCCCATACCAAGTATAAATCACACATTTAGAAAAACAAAGTTCTTGTTAGTCACTCAAATTGAATCAACCAAAGAACAGAAAGTTTTTTTTGTCTTTGTTTTGTTTTAGTAGCTATTATCCCTTTTCTTCTCTATCTCCAAATACTATTCCTCTCTCTTCTCATACAGAACACTCAAACTTTAAGGGCCTGTTTGGCATGGCTTCCAAGAGGCTTAAAAGAGCTTTTGGGGTTGAAAAGTAACTTTTGGGATTGTTTGGATGACCTACCAGAAGAGCTTCAGAGATTTAGAAGCTCTTCCAGTGAAAGCCAGCCCAACATGCTTCTTCTGGAAGAGCTTCTACAAAAACACGCGAGTTTAATGAAATTTTGTTATTTCCAATTTTACCCTTCTAAGTATAAATACCAAATGAAATTGTTACTTACATCCTTCATTGTTTTTCTCATTAGGCATTGTTCTTCAACAAAAATTTTCAGATGAACCCTAATCTCTCACTCAAATGGCATATGTTTCATCAAGTGATCCTATTCGATCATAAATTACCAAAGCCCACTAGCACAGGTAGGTAGCAGTAATTTGGTAGCTACTCATCTAGTCGACTCTGATACTTCTTTGCTCGTCAAAGGCCAGACCTTCACTTTGTATGAATTCCGGCGACTTATACATTTTCCGGTACCTCTCTCGACTTTGTCTTTTCCATTATGATGTATATAATTTCAGACTTAAGCTATTGCACTCGATTATGGACTTGATTTAGCTCTCGCCTACCCATCTACTATTGGGATATTATTTTCAAGTTTTGTCTAACAATTGTTAGGTTTTGAAATTTTTTGGTTGAAACCACACCATTTACCTCATTTATTTTGAATCTTTGTTCTGATTTGAACATAAATTTTGGGTTTTTCTGGTTGTTTGAATGGTTAATCACAATGAATGCACAAATTTACCTTTATTTGTTGTCCTGGATCAATAGTTTGGATAGTTGATTTTCTAATTGGGTTTTAGGAGAAATTAGGTATAATTAGAGAAAAAAAAAAAAGCAAATTTGTTTCAAATAAGCTGTATGAATAAAATCAAGAGTTAGATTAGCTATAACAAATTGTTATGGATTGTATCCTTGTATCAGTATGCTCGGAAAAGATCCCTGAATATCTAGAGGTCTTCAAGATACTGAAATGGGAAAGATAATAAATAATCATCATCATTCTTGTACTTTCTGTGGTTCAAAGAGTACACAGTAATTAGCATTATGTTAAGTGATGTATAAGCTATGTATAGACTCACGGATATGAAGAGAAATATTGGAGTGCTGGATCAGGTTTCTACTGTACGATGATATGAATCATGGATATGGTGGTTTTATTCGTTAACTGGTGGGTTGGGATGTGTCTATGTTATGGTAGCTGCAAGGCTAAAGTTGGAAGGATAGATTGAAATAGTAATATAGGACAGAAACTCAGAGAGTACAAAAAGAGAGGCTTTGATCATTATTTTTTGGTGGTATGTTATTTTAAGGAAAGCCCAGCTTGATGATTTAATCTTGCTTTCTAGGATTTTGTGATGTAAGTGTTGTTTTTTCAGATCAGTACACTGTTATGTGCGGAAATTACTCTGAGTTTGTAGTTATTTTCATGAGTTATGTCTATTGCAGGTGAATGTTACCAAGACATAGAAGACATACTGGAAGAGCAAGTAGTGTAGGAAGCAGACATTACATAAGGTCAAATAGTACAAGAAGGTGAAAGACAGGATTGTTGCTCAAGGAAAGGAAAGCATATTTTTGGGCAGTTCAGACTTGTGCCCATGTAACCGTCCCTCTAGAATATTGAGGAAGTAGCGATGATGTGATTGGTATGTGTTTGCTTGACCTGAAATGTATGTTTTACCTGGTTGAGAGGGACCAGCAGCTGAGGGTAGGGTTTCATCGAACATGTTACAAGGGACAGATTCTGGTCATATTTGCCTAAGAGTTCAATTTGTCATATTGATAGCATGAAGGTCCTGATTCAGAGTCTTCTGTTTCATGTTATTTCAATCAGTTAATCATATAGTGACATTGAAGCCAAATGCTAACAAATAGTTTTGTCAGTGTTGTAAACTTGGACATCTATTAATCCCCTTGTATGAATGTAATTACATGAGGATTTTTCAGTATAGATTTGTGCACTGCATAATGGTTTTGATTTTTCAGTATAGATTTTATTCTGTTTGCTGTCTACTACTTGTGTAACTTAATTGTATTATTGTAAATGTATTCAACTTCTAATTTGGAGAATCCTCATGTTGCTTTGTCGAACTTAATTTGTAGTAAATTACTACGGAAGAATGTATTTATAATTTTAAAAATAATTTGTATTGCTTTATTTATTTTAGTATAATTTTGTTTATAAAATATAATTGAAAGAATTTATATTATCAAAACTTTTATTAATAAAATGTACATATATTATTTACTCAATCAAAGGTGCAAACATTTAGAAGAGATTTGAAAATGTTACAACTAAACATGTTGAGAAGCTCATTTTGGAGGGTAAAATGGTCATATTATAATAAGAAGAGATTTTAAAATGTTTCAACCAAACAGTCCAAAAAGCTCTTCTGGATACAAAAGAGCTTTTGAAATACACTATCCAAACGGTAATTGAAAAGCTTAGGCTTTTACTTCTCTTATTCTACTGTCAAAAGCTAAAAGTACTGTCAAAAGCTAAAAGTAAAAGTTATCACAAACGAGCCCTTTGAATCTCTTCTTCTCTTCTTCATAATTCATTTCTTTATCTCTCATTGTTCTGGATTTGTTATTTTCTTCTCTTTTCAGATGTTTTTTTTTTATCTTAGTTTTCTTATCTTTTTCTGCTTTTTTGTTTTAAATTTTTTTTTTTTTAATTATTTCTTGATTTAAAGTTTTACTTTTTTTTCTACAACATCAGATTCAATTTTTTTCCTATCATAGTTTAGATTTCTTGTCTTCATAGATTATAGTTTAGATTTCTATCTTCTTCAGATTTTTGATTTGATGATATTTTTAGGTTTCTTTAAGGCTGTTAAAAAAAAAAAAAAAAGAGGATAAAGGATATAGTGGTAAATTGGACAATTGCAGGCAGGAAAACAAAAAAAAGGACACAATGGGAAATTATCTAAATGGTCACACCATGAATTATCCTTTAGAAAAAATAAGGCTCTTTTATATATATATATATAGGAAAAGAGGGAAAACCACTATTAGTAGACCAGCTGGTTAATAGAAATAAGAAACACAATTGAAAATATATTTGTTGCCTCTTCGTAAAAGAAATCTAATTCATAGTATGTGTCGGTATAATATTAAAACATTCAAGGATGATTATTTATACCTTTTGTGCCCAAGATGCCATTCACTTGACAAGCCGGCATGAACAATTCTTCAAGGGAAATGAAAGCTGCAATGCTTTGAAGAAGGCTTATATGGACAGAAGAACCCCACATGGTCAACTCCTTCAGGTTGGTAAGATTATGCAACTCTATAATTGAAAAAGAGCAATAACTTTACTTAAATATATGGAAGATTCTGGGAATTAATAATGGAAGTTGACACAAGCTAGCATACATACCTCGAATACTCATTAATCCACTAAAATTATTAAAGCTAAGATCAAGTTTCTTCAAAGATGGCAACGACCCTAATGATTGCAAATAGGGTGCTTCCATCTTCAATGTTGACATTGCTTAGTTGAAGGGATTGCAAGTTCTTCAAACCTGCAGGAAACAGTTGTGATTTATGGAACTAATTGGATAGACAAAACCACCATTTTTAAAAGTAATTAAATTTTGTTTAATCAGTACCTTGGGTGACCACTAATTTATTTATTTGATTGTGGCTCATGTCCAATGTCTCTAAATTGCTTAGAGAATCAAAAATTTCTGATAAGAGTTAAACGGAGTTAATGAAAAATTACAAAATAAGCTATTGAAAGAAAAGCAAATCAAAGTTGGTTGCTATAAAGAAAGATAAAAAAGAGGAGAAGTGAGTTAATTATAAATATATACACCGGTGGTAAGGAGAAGTGAGTTTAATAACCTGATAGATCAATGGATCCTTTCAATCCAATATCATTTAAATATAATTCTTTTAATGATGAAAGTACACTTAGAAATGATAAAATGCTATTGTTGAAGATGTTAACACTTAAATCCAACGATTCCAAGTTACTCAACTTCAAACCTGTAACATGAGAATAACTTATTTCATAAACTATCTCAATTATTTTGAAATTTAAACTAATTATATCATTCTCTAAATTCTCTAAAACAACCGCCAAAATAAATGAAATCGATGTCTTTTAAAGTAATTTTACTACTAATAAAGTTTAGTCTATTAAATTACATAGAAACTTTGACAGATAAATAACCCATCTAAAGTTGATAAAATATGATGGTCAACAATATAGGGTTAAAAAATTTAATAACATTCTTTAAAGAGTGAGTTTTAATACTATTACCAACTTAATAAATTAAGTTTTAATAACATCCAAAGTGTGGATATGATAAAAATACCCTTAAAACATACTCACAAAATAAATCTCGCACTTTTTCCGAGACTTATTAGGTAGTTTCTGAGATTTATTGGGTAAAAATAAAAATTTTCAAAAAAAGATGCTGGTCATCTTCTTCATCGAGACCTCCATTGGAGGTTGTTATCTCCATTGATGGAGGACCTCTATTGGTACTCCATCAATGGAGGTTTTTGAAAAGAAAAATAAAAAACTAAAAATAGTACAAACGTAATAAAAGAAGGAAATGAGGGTATTTTAGTCCATCAATGTCATTTGAACTTAACTTATTAAACTAGTGATACTCTCAAAATTCATCATAAAAAGAATGTTATTTCCCACCATTTCTACTATGTATATTGTTACAGAGATCGAGGATCTGATCATTAGATAATAATATTTTCAAACTTTATAAGAAAATTCTTCTTAATTTATAAGTTTTTAATTTGGAGTGAATATAGAAGAGGAAAAATATGAAAATGATTTTTTTTTTTTTTTTTTTTGAATTTTTTAATATAAAAGGTTGTGAGAGAAAAAATATATATTTATAATGAGATATTTATCACATATTTTATCATAAATTAACCACAGCCTAGTACTGTTGTTTAATTTAGAATTGAAGAAAACCTCTTATTTCCAAAAGCAACAAAAAGGTTCCCGTAAAACAGTTGTTGGTCCTTATCGTTAAAAAATGATTAAACAAACCAAAAATTATTACTGTTAGAAGAAAAAGAAGTCAATGGAAAATACATACTAAACAATTAACAAAACATGATCATATATTCATATATTTACTTCAGTTTTTGGCCAATAACATTTTTATTTTTTTGAAAGAGAATTTTCCTAATTATTAAAATGTGGTCCTTCGTTGATGGAAATAATCAAATTTTGCTTTCGTCAATACCTTTGGGAAACACAATTTTATTAATCTCATTTCTCATCAAGTTTAGGGACAGTAATTTGTTATATGGGAATCTATTTCTGAAATGAATACAAATAATCTAATTCTAAAATGAATACAAAGAATCTAATTCTGAAATGAATACAAAGAATGTCAGTAAGAACTAAGAAGCTTCATATGAAAATAATAGATTTTTTGTTCATAATAATAATAATAGATTTTGTTTTTGGTCACAACCAACAATTTGAAAAAGAGTCAATTGAGTAGGTAAAGGTGAGAAAAGGTAAAAATGAAACTCACCTTAAAGATCAACTATTTCTTTCAATTTGTTATCAGATAGAAATAATACTTTTAATGATGAAAGCGTACTTAGAGATGATATGATATTATTGTTGAAGTTGTTATCATGTAAATAGAGCGCCTCCAAGTTGCTCAATGTTGACAACTTATCAAAACCTATATTAACATGAGAAGAAACAGATTCATTAGCCATCTCAATTAATTAGAAAATCAAACTAATTATAATATTATTCTCTATACTTGATACGGAAAGCAATTTCACATATATTATTGATTGAATATATAAAAGAATTAGACAAGGATGAAAGGCAAAGGTAAGAGACCTTCATTCTCAATGCAACCGGCTATCAAATTATCATTTAAGTAAAGCCACTGGAGTTGTTGGAAGGGAGAAAACAAAGATGCATTTAGATACCATTCTCCCATTTCTCTATTCCTTGTATATTCAAGATGGAGTGAGATGACTCTGCCGGTGGTATCGTTGCACCCAACACCATCCCATTGACAACAATCTGAATTGTGATCAACCCAATTGTCAAGATAGTGAAGATTATTGAAGAAAGGTTTAAGTTGCAAGAGAGCAAATCTCTCCTGTTCCAGAGACCCCTCACTCCATCTACTTTCTAACGATACAAGAATCAATACTAGCCACACCCACATACATGACTTCTTTGAAACCATCTCAGTACACACTTTACTATTTTCTAGCTACAATCTACTACCTTTCCAATTCGCAAGAGAGTTCTATTCAAGGAAACTGGATTGCAATTTGCAAAGAATTTGAATTGGTTGTCATTATTTATCAATCCCTTCAATTCTTTCCTATTTATCAGAACTGTTATTTCAATTAGTTGTCATTATATTCCAATGTAATTGGTTGATTTGATGTCCTCTTCGGGACTGTTGTAATCATTATCAGCCTTGCATTATTTGACAAGTGTGGTAAACTCCAAGTCAATCTTCCAGGAAAAACACGCTTTCCTGGAATTGAAATTGCAAACTCTCACCCTTGATTAATTAGGAGACTTTGAAACTGGGGTCAGTCAATCAATAGTCGGAGTGCAAATGTGAGAGTTTGCTTTTTTCCTTGAAGAGAGATAACTTCGTTGAAGCTTGGAGGGTGAGAAAATAAGCGGAAGAGAAGAAAGAAAATAGTTATAGTGTTTACTAGTGTTTGCAAAGACTTTGAATCAGCCTCAACCAAGAAACTACACCATCAACATTCAACCTCAGCCTGTTACATATTTTTGGATAGAATTTTCAGTAATATAAGCTCTGTAACCTGTATAGTTATACTATTACACAACTTATACTCCAGGTATCGTAAACTTAGTTGTAAGAGCTTCAACCCTTCCACGAAGATCCAACACCTTATCCATCAAGGAGAAATTGGGTCATGTGACATATTTCATGAAATCTTGAAGCTTTGATCCTTTAACCGGTTGTTTAGCTTCAAGAGTTATTTGTACACCCTCGTGGATCAAATCTGCAACTGCTATGAATTCTTTCTGTAAATCCTCTTGCTGTCATAGCAGGTGATCCTATGCGAATGCCGCCTGGCACTAGCACACTCTTATCACCTTCATAATTTATCATTAACTGGAATAAGTGGAACAGAGTTAAGAAATACAATTAGATCAAAGTTCGAACAAAGCAATACTCACCTGGCACTGAATTCTTGTTAGAGGCCATGTCCAGAATTTTCTCCACACGAGCCCCCATCAATGCCTGTAAAATAAATGGAGCATATGTTTTACATGTCAAAGAAGAGCAATACAGATTACTGCCACAAAAGTGTTAATTATAAGGGATTAAAATAAGAAGTCTTCACTAAAATTCATGCCTATTCATTTTTTAAAACAAACATATCACAATGTAGAAACAATGCTAATTTTTTAGGAATAGTGAATGGTACCAATTGACAAGGCAATGAGAAGAAACCAGCACAGCATGTGAAAACTCAAAATCTAATCAACAACTGAAAAACTCACCAATGGCCTCAGTCGCTGCTACTAGAAACCAGCTTGGAACCTAATTCAATCACTCGGCTCGCAAGAACTCCGCAATTAGAAACCACCTATAGGACAGAATAATTAAATTCAGTTAGACAGGTTGGGACACCGCTTGGAACAGGCTTAATAATGCAAGTACAATACCTTGTCCTGGGGTAACTCTTAAATTCCGGGGACTGCGCATGCTTCAAACAAACTGCAGGGCCCCCAATTGTATGGTTATGCAGGGCACCCTGCACGTGTAATCCTTCATTATGTCTCCTAAATCTTCATGAACTAAAAATCTAAAAGCAGAACTCAAAAAAAGCCTAAAGAGTCAAAGAGACAAGTCTAACTAACCTGTAAACCTGGACAGGATCTTTCTTGAAGAAGATCATGCCACAGCATTGTATGCCATATGCAACAAGAAATTATCAAGAGAAATTGGAAATATTAAGCACAATACAAGTAGTTCTAACATTTAACCCATACCTTATGTGTTGTTGTAGTTACAATATCACAGGAAAACTCACCAAGGGCCATAGCTCTACAAGAAACCAGGTGTTGTCCTGCCATTCGAAACCAGCTTCAGATCAAAATTCAATTAATTGGCTTTCATAGCTCTGCAATTAGAGATTACCTACCTACAAGATGGAATACAAAAATTCAATTAGATTGGTTTGGCAAATGACAACTCCTGGAACAAGTATTAATCACTGAAATACAATACTCGGTCCTGATAAATAAGGTTTAAAATCTGAAAACTACACACATATTGTAATCCAGCCTTTACCATGTTCACAGATAGTTTCATAACTAGTAAAGCTGAAAGCAAATCCCAGGTTTAAAAAAACAAGAATTATATAGGGAGACCTTACAGTGGAATCATCCATGCATTATTACAGTAGACATTTTAATTCTGTCAGCATAAGTTGCTCAAGGGAGATTTTATACTACAGAACGGTATCATTGATCGTGTATGGTTCATACTTGGTATGCTTTATTTCCATCATATAATTTTGGACTTCTTCAGTGAAGTTCAAGAAAATGTATAAATTTATTATAGACAGAGAACATCAGACAGACAAAATTATTAGAGAGGTAAGCATGATAATGCCTCTATATATTTCTGTTACAGAATTGCTTAGGTAGACGTTCTACAATGAAATAATAGCAGGAAGTCATCCTAAGATAGAACCATGTTCTTCTCCAATAAGGATTTATACATAAAACTGCTGCAATCACTAAGAGCACAGTTACATAAGATATTGTGAAACTGATATAGAAGATGTCCATGTCCATGAAATTGCTATCTTCTCCATCCTCAGTTGAAGCTCCAGGGATTGATGATGGTGATTCAGTTGCGTCACAGCTTTTTGGCAACGGAAGTCCACAGAGAAGCCGATTTCCCTCGTAAATCATATCCAAAGGTTCCAAATTGTGCAATCCTCTCAGGTGTCTTTCCAGTTAAATGGGCCACACTGAAAACAGCCAAATTGTATAGCTCAACAAGTAGTTGTACGAAAGATCTAAGCTCTCAATTTGCCTGAGATACGAAAATGAAGGTGGGATTGGTCCTGACAACTCATTGTGGGACAGATTTAGGGAATGAATCATGGTAAGGTTTCCAACTTGATGAGGAATCTCACCGGTTAGTTTATTGCATGAGAGATCAATTCCAGACAAGTAGTTGAGAATTCTTCCCTTGTAAGAGTAGGATATACTCTTGGTTGTGAATTCTATAGTTTCCCCCTTTCTCATTGAAGGCCCAGCTAGGCCCACACTAACAGCCAGACCTGGAGCTACATCATAATCTTTATCATGGAGTGCAGTCATATCTAGGCAAGGAGGTATGTGACCAGAAAGATTATTACGAGAAAGATCTATCAAACGTAATTGGTCCAACAAACACAATTGAATAGGCATTTCCCCATCAAAATTATTGTTACTCAAAATCAGGTAGCTCAGTTGAGAAAGCCTGCCAATCCATTTCGGAGTGCTACCATCAAGGTGATTATAACTAAAATCTAGTATTTTCAAGTAAGAGCTACTATAGAATGCCTCTTTTAGTTGTCCTTGTAACTTATTCCTAGACAAGTGAACTTGTTGAATATAAGGAGAGTTGAGACAAGATGGAAAATCACTGGAGATAATGTTTTCTGAAAGGTCCAAAACTTCAAGATATTCAAGTTGACAAAACTCCACTGGAATTGGACCTTCAAAATTATTATTAGGCATTATAATATCCGACAAATCTGACATGTTCCCCAACCAACTCGGAATCCTACCCGAGGGATGGTTGTCACTGAGATACAATCCTACTAAAAGGGAGGAGTTCAACAAGCTATTTGGTATATTTCCAATGTAGTGATTGCCATCCAATTGTAACCTCAACAAATTTGGCAAGCTGAAATTTTTGGAGAATATTTGACCTTGCAAGCTATTGTTTGATAACACTAGGAATGCTAAAGAGATGCAACCCTCTACCAAGTGCTCTGGTATCTCACCAGACAGTTGATTGTTGGATAAATCCAAGGATTCCGGTGACCTCATATCACCAATTGAAGAGGGAATGCTACCGTTGAAAGCATTTGCGGAAATGTTTAAATTTGTTTAACTTGGCAGATAAGTTCCCATTTCTTTTGGAATGTGTCCACTGATGAGATTGTTAGAGACATCTAACATCAGTACACTCATATGAGAATGAATTGGCAACAGGAAAGGTCCTGAAAGTGAATTGTTGACAAGAAGAAGTGAACTTAAATTTAGATTATTCTCTAACAACCAATTTGGAAACTCCCCGGACAAGTTATTGTGTGAGAAATCAACTTTCCACAAGTCATGGTGATGGTAGAGGAATTTGGAAATGTGCCACAATGTTTACAACCAGACAATAGGAATGAGTTTAATTGGAATGTTGGGGCCAAAGAATGTAGCTCCGTTTCTGCATATAGGTCGTTAATCATACAAACGATGCTCTTGAGTTTGGAATGATTGAAAAATGGTTCAAGTGAAATAGGTATTCGGAAGTGATTGTCGGAAAGTATTAATTCTTGGATGGATGTTAGAGCCTTAAGGGCAGCCAAACAAAACAGCCCACAACAAAGACGCCAAACGAGCTAGCAACCACAAAAAACCCAAAAACACAACACACTCATGCCATAATTCTAGAGAAACCCCAAACACACTGCTCCACACAACAAAACAAATAAGCTACTTAATTTTCTCTTCTTCGCGGCTGCTAGGATTTCAAACATCCCCACTTCCTTGACCTAAGATAACTCCTCCTCTAAGATCCACAACATCTTGAAATTATTCTTGAAACTCCTAGTTTTCATTCCATAACCCTTAACTGCCAAACGAAATTTCCTAACAGCTAACGCTGCCATCCCACATCACCGGAACAGTGACCAAACTTGAAGCTATTGGCAACTCCATTGAAACCTCATCTGGACAACCACCTTCCATAGGGCTTTGAAATTGTCTCTTTTCTAAATTAAAATCACGGCCCAAACCCCCCACCCACCTCAACCTAATAGTTGACAAGCCCATCACCCAAACCATTACAATTTGATGGCTCAAGGCCCAACTGACTTTCACTTTTAGCTTTATAATCTGGTCCAAAAAACCCAAAACCCACCTTAGAATTTGGGCCTTCTTTCACCACTTTTGGATTAATGCAAAAATCTGACCCAACTTCATTTATCCTATTAACATTTTCACCCTTCAAAATCTGGAAATCAGAAAGCGGCCATCTGTGCAACCCATTTCCTTCGAACCAGAGACTCAACTTTCCTCCGATCATCAGCATCGATACCTTGGCTTACCTTCAAGGACAGCTTTGATAACCTGTCTAACCCTACCATTAGCTAACCAAGATTGCAACCATGATAATATTTCAAATCTAAACATGCACTTATTTTAGTGGTGGGGGAGGGTTAGGATTTAATAATCCCACTTCAACGGAATTGTTGTAGGCCCCAAACGAGAGATGGGACATAAATTATCCAACATCATTGGACTGTGAACTAAACATGCACTTGAGGGGATTTTACTAAAGACTTGCCTGTTGATTGTAGTATAACGAAATATTTATATAAGAAAAAGGTTTAAAACAAATATGGAAGTAAAATTCCATCATCAAAATGTTGCAATTACAAGAATGAAATGTAAAAGACCTTCAGTCTCAACAAAATCGATTACTCTGTTGTAACTGAAGTCAAGCCACTCTAGTTCTTTGAAGGACGAAAACAAAGAAGCATTTAAATACCACTTTCCCAATTCCTGATCCCTTGCAGAAGAAAGATCAAGTTTGATCACTCTCCCAGCGGTATTGTTGCACTCAACCTTTTCCCATTGACAACAGTCAGAATTCTTCTCTCCCTCCACCCAGTTTTGACCTTTGAGGACTGTAAGAACCATTAAGGAAATGTTTAAGTTGCAAATCTCTCTTGCTCCAAACACCCCTCACTACACCACCCACCTAATGAAACAAACATCAATACCACCCACAACCATTTTGATCCCATCTTAATACAGTACTTGACAGAATCCAGCTAAAAGAGCTAATACATCCACAACTGGCAAGACACTAGTGGGCTATTATAATGAACCTGGATATCATAGCTTCTTATAAACAACATTTGTCAGACCCTCAATGCATTTATTTTTCCTCAAGTCAGTTGTAAAATGACATCTAACCAAACTCTTCAGTTCTCTGTCTCAAGTTGACATCATTCAATAATTTAATAATAGAAATGGTGGAGGAAAATCTTACAGTTTCAAATAAGATAATAGTTATAATTTCAGCTCTTCATGATGTATTTTAAGCATATAGTTTGCAAGCTTTCCACGCTAAGGCTTTGAATTTATTGAAAAATCGCCCCCTACCTTCCTCTTACTTTCAATTTCTATTTGTTATTTTGTCTATTATATTGTCGTAGATATTATAATTAAAAAAAATAATAACAAGGACACAATGTCCCATCTTGCGTGAACAAGATGGGTGACGCAAACAACGCTGTTTGGACTCATCTGAAAGTAAAAAAAAAAATTTCAAGAGACCAGCCAATTCATGTCGATCCAGAAACTACACTTTTATATTGTTGCTTAATATTTTAAGCTTAAAATCAGTCAAATTGCAGATAATCTACAAATGAATTCAAAGAACTGAAGAAAAATCCGGAATCAATTACCTAACCTGTAAATGCCGTATAAGCTAGTTCTTCCGGATCTCCGGTAGCTCAATACAGACTTCCTCGTCAAGATCCGACCCGACTTCGTCACTATTCCATCCCATCACTGCTTGTCTCTTTAATCAGATAACATAACATAACAAATGGCTTTGAGTCTCTTAACATTTTTCTTTTCTTTATAAAAAACAGATGACAGAGGAGCTCATGAATCAGTGAATCACACGGGTTGAAGCCATCTCCAATTTATTTATTTATTTTATATTTTATAATAAATAAATAAATAAAATCTTCCACGTGGATCAGTATCAGTCTCACTACTTGGGATGGTCCAATTAAATAATGACACGTGTTAAGAAGAATAGATTTTGAATTTATTCAATCTAATTCATTCTTTTTTTTTGGAATGTATCTAATTCATTGTTAGTTATATATTCTTTAGTTGTTATGTTCATGTATAAATATGACTTGCTGTTTGCTTAGATCCCGAAACAATCTGTCGTTTGATCATGGCTTTGTACTTTTTCGGCAAAGCTTCGAATCGGAGCTCTGTTTTAGGTTCAGATCTCAAAATTAGATGAATGATCTCAGAAAATGAATGTGCAAAAAGGAGAAATTAAGCAAAAGGAGAATCAATTTAAATCAGTCTAAAATTGTTAGAATTGTTCTAATGAAGACCAAGATCCACAGGACTCGAGTTGTCTTGTACTTTTGTTCAACTGTTCTGATGAGCATTCATATTTGGAGACTCTGCATGCTTCAAGCAAAATCCAAAGAGTTAGGTTGAAACAATGAGAAGAATTTCAAATTCTCTGCCAGCATCTTGAGA
The DNA here is from genome assembly GCA_030490815.1 of Acer saccharum. Classification (NCBI taxonomy): domain Eukaryota; kingdom Viridiplantae; phylum Streptophyta; class Magnoliopsida; order Sapindales; family Sapindaceae; genus Acer; species Acer saccharum. The sequence continues at coordinate 40,409,174 of CM059871.1, forward strand.
ATTGATTAAAGACACGATCTTCAAAATAATTAAAATTACATATAGTTTAGAGCTACTGGATAATTTGCACTTTATTATTGGGCTGTACTCCAAAATTTAGGTACATCTTATTAAAAAAGACTATTGCCATTTACCATACGATTTCTTACGTATAGATCAACACTACAACAGAAAATTCATTAATATGTATATATATATATATATGACTACGCCAGTGCATAGTTCAATGACGGAATCCCTTAGGGAGATGGTCGATAATGAAATAGTAGCAGGAGGTCATCCAAGTTTCGACAAGATAGAACCATGTTCGTCGCCAATAAGGATTCACGTACAAAATTATAGCAATCGCTAAGACCACAACTATATAACTCGCAGTAAAACTGATGTAAAAGATGTCCATGTCCATGAAATTGCTGTCTTCTTTAATATCAGTTGAAGCTTTTGGCACCAATGATGGTGATCCATTTGCATCACAACTTTTCGGCAATGGAAGGCCACATAAAAGATGATTTCCCCGATAGCTACTCTCCTCAAAGGTACCAAACTGATCCTTCCTCTCTGGAGTTTTGCCAGACAAGTTATTGTAAGCCACACTAAAAAAATTTATATAATGTAGCTCAATAATTTGAGGAGGGATCTTTCCATTTAGGTTGTTGTGGGAAAGATCCAAGCTCTCAATTTGCTCCAAGTTTGAAAATGTCGACGGGATCGATCCAATCAAATTGTTGTACGAAAGATTCAATGTATGGATCCTGGTAAGGTTTCCAATTTGATGAGGGATCTCACCTGTTAATTTATTGCATGAAAGATCAACTCCGGACATGTAAGTAAGAACTCTTCCCTGGTAAGAGTAGGATATATTTTTTGTGGTGAACTCTATAGTTTCTTCCTTTCTCATTGGAGAAGCACCTGGCGCACCAGCAGTTGAAGATGTGGTATTAAAAGCAACATGGTAATCGCCGTGGAGTGCAGTCATATCTAGGCAAGGAGGAATTTGTCCAGAGAGATGGTTATAAGAAAGATCTATCAAGCGTAAGTGTTCCAAATGGCACAATAGATGCGGCACTTCACCTTCAAGATCATTGTGAGTCAAAATAAGGTAGCTCAAGTTAGAAAGTTGGCAAATCCAGTTTGGGATCCTACCATTGAAGTGATTATAGCCAAGATCTAATGTCACCAGTGAGGAACTATTGAAGAATGCATCTTTCAGTTGTCCCCGTAACTTATTTCTGGATACGTGAACTTGTTGGATTTGTGGAGGATTGAAGCAAGATGGTAAATTACCGGAAATATTGTTCTGTGCAAGGTTCAAAACTTCAAGACTTTTCAATTGACAAAACTCAGGTGGAATTGGACCTTCTAGATGATTATTGGGCATTATAAGATCTACCAACTCTGACATATTCCCCAACCAACTAGGAATCCTACCAAATAGACAATTATCACTCAGATATAATCCCTCCAAATTGGAGGAGTTGGACAAGCATTCTGGGATCTTTCCAAAGAAGTGATTTCCATCCAACTGTAGCCTCATCAAGTATTTTAACTTAAAATTTGCAGCAGAGAATATCTGACCTTCTAAGCTATTGTTTGATAACACAAGGTATTGTAAATAGATACAGCTATTGGCCAAGTGCTCTGGTATTCCGCCTGACAATTTGTTGTAGGATAAGTCCAAAGTATTCAGTGCTTTCATATCACCGATCGAAGAGGGAATGCAACCATCAAAATCATTTATGGAAATGTTTAGATTCCACAACATTGGCAGATATGCTCCCACTTGCATTGGAATATTTCCATGGAAGAAATTTTTGGAGATATCTAATGACCATAAATTCTGGTGAGAATGGGTTGGCAAATGTAAAGGTCCTGTAAGAGAATTGTTGACTAGAACAAGTTGATATAAGTTGGTGTTGTTATCTAACAACCAATTTGGAAACTCTCCCGTCAAGTTATTGTGAGAAAGATCAACTTGTTCCAAGTCATGTTGATGGTACAGGAATTTGGGAAATGTGACACAATCTCTGCAACCAGATAGCACGAGTGAATTTAATTGGAATTTTGGGGTGAATGAAAAATGTGACTCAGTGTCTGCAAATATTTGGTTGTTGTCACCGTCAAATTTCTCAAGTTTGGAGTGATTGAAAAAGGGTTCAAGTGAAATTGGGATTTGGAATTGATTATTCGAAAGACTTAATTGTTGGATGGATGTAAGAGCTCTAAGGGGAGAGATGTTTCCAGAAAATTGATTGGAAGAGAGAAGTAAGACTTGAAGGGATGTCAAATTTCCAAAACACCAAGGCATGCTACCCCTTATGTCATTATAGGAGAGATCCAGCTCTTGTAGATGCTTCAACTCACAAAGGCCTGAAATACAATTAATATATGTATTCATAATTAATAAATATAGGCCTTCAATTTTTATATATATACACACGAAAGTTTTCAAGTGCAAGATTTCCTGTACGGAATCGTCGATTGCTACCGGTAATTGTTGGATTGCTACCGGTGGTAATCTAATAGGTACCGGTAAAAATCCAATAAGTACCGGTAGCAATGTACCGGAAATCCTACACCATAAATTCTCATTCTTCTCACCTTTCTCTGATTTCTATTCAATATCTAAATACAATTGAGTGTTTTTTTTTTTTTTTTTTTTTTTTTTTTACTGATAGCATATATTCAGTGAGTGTTTTTCATTCAACAGTGGACAGTAGTTTTAGAAGTTATAGAGAGACAAGTTAATGTCAATTATAGAGTGTATATAAAAAATAAAAAATAAAAAATAAAAGAGGGGGGGGGGGGGGGGGGGGGGGGGGGGGGGGGGGGGGGGGGTAGCGCAATTATTGAGAATTTATGCAATTTTATTTTTTAGTTCAATTATCATATGAGCTCTAACAAATTTACTTTAAAGAGAGAAAAATGTCATTTAACCTTGATCTGGAAATGTGCCTTCCATATTACAGTTCCGCAACGATAAGAACTCTAAAGAAGTCAACCATCCAATTCTTCGTAGAATATTGATGTTGAGAGTATTTCCATCCATTTTCAAATGTTTCAAATTCTTCCAATTATACAGCTCTACAAACACAAAAACCAAAAAATAAAAAATAAAAAATTGAAGCAACACAAAAACCAAATACACAACAATATTTATTCAAGATAAATTGGATGATAACCCAAATGCGAAATACTATTGTTAATTACTATTATCTAGCGACTAAATCGATTGGTTTTAAATTGAACATCATTAAATATTGGAACATTTATCTTATAATTAACTCTGTTTTGTTTTCAGAAAAATAATTAAATAATATAATGGTTTAAATTTATTAAAAATGAGAGACTTGAGGTTATTAACCTGGGTAAGGAAATGTGCCTTCAATAATACAGTTGCCCAATGATAAGAACTCAAGAGAAGTCAATTGTTCAATGCTTTGCAGAACGCTGGTGGAGAGATTAGTTCGATCCATAGACAAAGATTTCAAATTCTTCAAATTAGACAAATCTATCACCACAAAACCAAATTTACATTAATATTATATATTTACAATATATATTTATTTAAGCTAATTAAATTGGATGATAACAAAAATGTGAATTATATATGTCGTTATTTACTAACATCAGCCATGTAAATAGATTGGTTATAGATTGAGCGTTAAAAATCCCATTTATCTGATTAGTAATTAGCTCCATTTTTTATAAAAATAAATTAATAATATAATTGTTAAAATTTATATTAAAAAAAACGTAAGCTTTGCAATTACATTCCTAAACCACAATAGAAGAGATAGTGTATCATTTGTGACTCTGTATATGACAACAGTACGAGTAAGATACATAAACTCAAATGAAAGTTTTGAAAATTTCTTATTCTCTTTGTTTTTACTATAAAAGTATTGTAATTTTAAAAATAATAATAATATAGTTGTAATATATAATTAAATTTATATATCGGGTCACCGTAAAAGAAATCTTTTTTTTTTTTCTTTTGAAATACACCGTAAAAGAAATCCAATATATATAATATATATGGGTATAATAGTAAAATACTCAGCAATGAGTAATTTACCTTTGATGCCTAAGATGCCATTGAGTTGACAAAGTTCATGGTCAATGTTTCAAGGGAAGTGAAAGCTGCGATGCTTTGAAGAAAACTTGTATGGAGAGAAGATCCATCCATGTTCAACTCTTCCAGATTGGTAAAATTATGCAACTCTATTATTGAACAAATTAAAAATGAGTAACTTAACTAAAATGAAGCTATATATGGAAGATTCAAGGGAAAAGTTAACGGAAATTGAGAGGAGCTATAGCAGAATTACCTTGAGTACCTATTACAATTTCACTAAAATCGTTATCGCTAAGGTCAAGGGTCTTTAAAGATGGCAACGACCCTAATGATTGCAGTAGGGTGCTTACATCATCAACACTGACATTCCCTAAATAAAGTGATTGCAAGTTCCTCAAACCTGCACCTTTTACTTGTAAGTGGAAAGATATAAACAAATGTGCTGGTTATAGAAATTAATTGTTGGGATAAAATCACCCTTTTAATGTTTATTAAATTGAATTAACGAATAAGATTATATTTATGTTTGTGGAAACATGTGTGATTTATGAAACAGATTGAAAATAAAAAACAATCCCATTAAAGTAATCAAAATTTGTAAATGGAAAGATATAAACAAATTTATCTTCAATGTGCTAGTTATTGAAATTGATTGTAGGTACTAAACCATTTTTTTTATTTTTTTTATTTTTTTATTTTTTTTGTATACCACTTTTAGGGACATTGTCAGATTGACTAAAACCATCTCCAATGGGTCTCTAAAAACCCAAAATGGAGATTGTGGGAGCTCTGATGGGTCTCCAATTCACATTTCCCCATGCAATAAAAATGGAGACTCAATTTTGGTTCTCCAAATTTGGAGACCGAAAAAGCAAATCTTCAATTCACTATTCACTTTTTTTCATTCCTATCTTACCCTTAATTTCCTTTTTACATTTTTAACAAAAATCAAATAATCTATTATAACTCTTTATTCGTAAATCTAATTACTATAAAAATTATACCATTGAAAATATTTTGTTGAGATCTTTCAATAGAGTCTAATATTGACTATATTTTAATAATTTTATAAATTTTCATTTATTACAGTTTCTTTTATTAATATTAATCAATAAACCAATAGGTATTTTAATTTAAAACAAATGTTTTCAAATCATCAATTTTTATATGTAATTAACATATATCATAATAATTAACTTTAAATAATTCAGTAAAGCAAAATAATAACATTAATATCTTCAAATTAAAATATTACCACAAAAATATAACAAAAAAGTACATTGAAAATTAAAAGTATGGCGTCCATGGTTCGATTCAGTTCCAGTTCCTTAGGGAATCTAAACCTGAACCGGAACCGTAGGGCACCAGTTCCGACTCCGGTTTTAGTTCCGGTTCCTATGGTTTGATTCTTTTTTTTAAATTAAATTTAAAATTATAAATTAAAAAAATATTTATAAAGTAAAAAGATATGTTAACTAAGTTTATTGGAATATTGGCTCTAACGATTTAAAAAAAAATGAAAAAACAAATATATAAAAGGAGGGAACCGGTCTGGAACAACCTGTAAATAAAGTGATTGCAAGTTCCTCAAACCTGCATCTTTTACTTGTAAGTGGAAAGATATAAACAAATGTGTTGTTTATAGAAATTGATTGTTGGGACAAAATCACCCTTTTAATGTTTATTAAATTGAATTAATGAATAAGATTATATTTACGTTTGTGGAAACATGTGTGATTTATGAAACAAATTGAAAATAAAAAACCAACCCTATTAAAGTAATCAAAATGTGTTTTAATTAGTACCTTTCCCGAGACCAAAAATTAGTTAATCTGATTAAAAAAGAATAGTAACTTAAATAAAATGAAGCTATATATGGAAGATTCTAGGAAAAGTTAATGGAAATCGAAAGGAGCAAGCAGACTTACCTTGAGTACTCATTATAATTCCACTAAAATTATTATAGCTAAGGTCAAGTGTCTTCAATGATGAAAACGACCCTAATGACTGCAATAGGGCGCTTCCATTATGAATGCTGACATTCGGTAGAGAAAGCCATTGCAAGTTCCTCAAACTTGTACGGTGCATCTTTTACTTGTAAGTGGAAAGATATAAACAAATTTATCTTCAATATGTTGGTTATAGAAATTGATTGTAGGTACTAAACCAATTTTTTTTTTTTTTGTTTTTTTTTTGTTTTTTTTTCTTTTTGTTTTTTGTATACTAGTTTTAGGGACATTGTCTGATTGACTAAGACCATCTCCAATGGGTCTCCAAAAACCCAAAATGGAGATTGTGGGAGCTCTAATGGGTCTCCAATTCACATTTCCCCATGCAATAAAAATGGAGACTCAATTTTGGCTCTCCAAATTTGGAGACCTAAAAAGCAAATCTCTAATTCACTATTCACTTTATATTATTCCTATCTTACCCTTAATTTCTTTTTTACATTTTTAACAAAAATCAAATAATCTGTTATAACTCTTTATTCGTAAATCTAATTACTATAAAAATTATACCATTGAAAATATTTTGTTGAGATCTTTCAACAGAGTCTAATATTGACTATATTTTAATAATTTTATAATTTTTCATTTATTACACTTTTTATTATTAATATTAATCAACAAACCAATAGGTATTTTAATTTAAAACAAATGTTTTCGAATCATCAATTTTTATATGTAATTAACATATATCATAATAATTAACTTTAAATAATTCAGTAAAGCAAAATAATAACATTAATATCATCAAATTAAAATATTACCACAAAAATATAACAAAAATGTATATTAAAAATTAAAAGTATGGTGTCCATGGTTCGGTTCGGTTCGGTTCCAATTCCTTAGGGAATCTAAACCTGAATCGGAACCGAAACCGCAAGGAACCCCGAATCGGTTCCGGTTCCTATGGTTCGATTCTTTTTTTTTTTAATTAAATTTAAAATTATAAATTAAAAATATATTAAAAAGGTAAAAAGATATGTTAACTAAGTAATGAAATTTTGCTTTAATTTGTACCTTTCGTGACCACTAATTTGTTTATCTGATTGTTGCCTATGTCCAGCTCTTCTAAATTGCTCAAGGAATCAGATATTTCTGGTAAAAGTTAAATAGAGTCGGTGAAAAAGCACAAAATAATAAAATAATAAAAAAGAAGATGAAGCATAACAATTATTTTGCCTCATCCAGCTATTAAAAACAAAATAAATATATACATGAAGATAAAGAAGAGGAGAAATGGGTTTAATAACCTGATAAATCAACACATCCTTTCAACCCAACATCATAGAGATATAATCCTTTTAATGATGAAAGTGCACTTAGAGATGATAAGATGCTATTGTTGAAGATGATACCACTTAAATCCAAATACTCAAAATTACTCAATCTTAAACCTGTAAAAAGAGAATCAGCTATTACATAAACTATTTCAAGAATTAATTTGAAAACTAAACTAATTGTATCAATCTAAACAATCTCTAAAACAACAGTTGAAATTAATGAACAAAGCAGTTGTCAAAAAAAAAATTGAACAAAGCACGATCCCTTGCTTCTATTTTTCTCCAATAACAAGTTAAAAGTTATATTTTCCTAATTATTAACATTAATTTAATTATTAAATGATTTAATGGGTCTTTCAGTGATGGTATGAATGAATGACCTCTGGAAATTAAACAATCAAATTTTGCTTTCGTCAATATGTTTGGGAAACACAATTTCATTAATCTCATTAATTCCTGCTTGATTCCAAAAACAGTAATTTGTTATAAGAGTCTTATTCTAAAATGGGTGCAAAGAAAGTCGGGTAAAAAGCATCACATGTAAATAATTGATTTTTTTTTTGTCTCTACCAACAGTTTGAGGGGGTAAAATGATTTGCTCAAAGAATCCAATTCCAAACTTTTAGCTTCATTAAAGGTCAGATAAAATCCATTTTCTTCAAACTTAGAGCCTTATTGTTTTGAGAGAGAGAGAGAGAGAGAGAGAGAGAGAGAGAATAGGTAAAAATAAAGATTACCTTGAATATCAACTATTCCATTCAATTTGTTATAAGATAGAGATAAATTTTTTAATGATGAAAGAGTATTTAGAGATGATAAAATGCTATTGTTGAAGTTATTTTCACTTAAATAGAGCGCTTCCAAGTTGCTCAATGTTGACAACTTATCAAAACCTGTAACATGAGAAAAAACAGTTTCATTAGGTATATCAATTAATTAGCAAATCAAAGTATCAAACTAACTATATTATTATCTATACTTTCTTGGAGAAAGTAGTGTTTCATGAACTTCATGACTGCAGAAGAGTAATATTTGATCAAAACATGCAAGGAAATTGTTTAAAATATAAAGACAAGTGTGTAGGAGAGTGTAATAAATTATTCATTAATTAATATTTAAAATTAAGAATTAGACAAGGATGAAAGGCAAAGGCAAGATACCTTCATTTTCAACACAACCGGCTATCCCATTATAACTTAAATCAAGGCTTTGTAGTTGTTGGAAGGGAGAAAACAAAGAAGCATTTAGATACCATTCTCCCATTTCCAAATTCAGTCCCCTTGTTTCAAAAAGATCGAGTGAGATGACTCTGCCGGTGGTATCATTGTTGCACTCAACCCTTTCCCATTGACAACAATCTGAGTTGTGATCTCCCTCAACCCAATTTCGAAGGTAGTAAGGAGAATTGAAGAAAGGTTTGAGTTGCAAGAGAGCAAATCTCTCTTGTTCCAGACACCCCTCACTCCACCGACTTTCTAATGATACAATAGTAATCAATACAACTACAAATACCCACATCCATGGCTGCTGCTTTAAACCCATCTCAATACACACTTTAATATTTTCAAGGTAGAATCTACTACCTTTGCAATTAACAAGAGAGACTATTTATAATCACATGGATGGCTTCTTCTATTAGTTAAACTCAATTTTAAAAATGACATATAATTGACTATTCTCTTTTCAAAGGCTCAGCATTAATAATTATTTAAATATAAAATTGTGCATATGATGTCCATTTAGATTGTATTAACTTTTCTTTATTTGAGGACCACTTGTGCTTGACCCGGCTTGAGTCAACCTAAAAAATATCTTTAATCTCTCTGCAGTATCCTACTGCCTAAATATTATTGAGTATTGATGCTTGGGCATTGTTCTGTCCATGTTGATCAGCCCCGAAAAGATAATAATAAATAAAAGATATATAATCTTAATCTCTTAAAAGTTATGGTGTAAACAATTAATTAATTAGAGAAATATGCAAGTTTACTGTCAAATGTAGCAGCATTCTCTATTTTTCTTTTTTCTTTTTCTTTTTGTTTAATGGCCATTTAATTATATCACTGCTGCTAGAAAAACAATAGCAGTTGTTTTGTAGATATATAATTTTTTTTGGACATATGTTAGCAAATAATGTTAAGCGGCACACTTGCAAGTTAATGTATTTAGGCATTTAGCAAGATTTCTCAAATAAATTAAGTATAATTATAATAAAGAAGGAAGATACGATCAAGTCACATAAGTTGGCATTATTTTCCAGTGTGATTGATTGTGATGTCCACTTGGGTTGTAATTATTATCAGCCTTGCATTATTATCACTATATTTAATTCTGTCAGTGCATTTATTTACAAATCTGTTTCTGCAATCGGACATTGGATCAAACTGCAAGACTTGTTATGTAAGTGGACCTTGGATTCATTTACAAATAAGATAATAGTTATAATTTCAGATCCTTGGGATGCATTTTAAGCATATGGTTTGCAAGCTTTCCACGCTAAGACTTTGGATTTACCTTATTTGTAAATTTATCTTATGTTTTACATTATATTGTCATAGATTTTATAATTAAAAAAAAAAAAAATAACAAGGCCACAACGTCCCATCCTGCGTGAACAAGATGGGCAACTAGTTGAAAAGTCATAGAAATCATCATCAAGAAACACAAATAACGCGGTTTGAGGAATTGGCTACGGTACGCAAGAAAAAGTGTTGGCTACGGTGCCAACCGGAACAACTCCATGGTATCTTCAACAATATAAGGAAGTTAATTAGAGAAAGCATTATGTTATCTTCAAGACTTCATCAACATCAAACTAATATCAATTAATTATATCATAAAACAAAAAACATGTTACTGATTTTAGAACTACTCTAGGGTCTCATTGACAGATTTAAACACAATTTGAGGAAGAAGATGTGCAGAAGAGTTCATCACAAGGTCAGAATATTCTACTACAACATCAAGCTAAAAAAGATGGCACTTTCGGACTAAATTTCATTTTCAAATAGCCATTAAATGGTAAAAAAATATGAACAAGCAAAAAAAAAAACCTACTATTAAGAAATCATATTTAAAATAAAGTAAATTTGGCTTATTTAAGTTGGTTAGAAACCTAAAAGCCCAAGTTTTGTAGGTAAGTTGAGTGACTTGTATTTAAAGTAGGTAGGTAATCAAAACTCTTTAAGGCATTAGTAAAACCTCTGAATCTATCTGGTTTGCTTTCTTTGTTACCATAAACTTTATCTTCTAAAAGACTATACAGGTCACAATTAGGCCATGACTTTTTCCCTTTGTATCTAAGAAATAGACAGCAAGAATTGAATGAAACTTTGAAATCCCACACCAATTTATTACATACACAAGAATCTTATCCTTTATTATAGTTTACAAAGAACAAGTCAAAACACAACAAACGGCACTAAAGACAAAAACTATAAACTTGGAACATTCAACATATCAAGAGTATCAATTTAAAGTTCAGTTATTGGTTGGAACATATGCCACCTAAATCTAGATCCAAAGCGGATTCCCAACTCAACTTGAGTTCAATTTTCAACCAGAAAAAATTTACTTGCAAGTTGCAACCTCACCAACACAACCACAATCCACAACATCAAAACTCAACCACAATTACGTACAAGATTGTTATATTCTTGTCATTTTAACTAATATGGGAAATTATCTAGAAAAATTTAGCATACATACAAAATAACCAAGAACACTTAGAATATATAAACAGATGTGAATTACCAAACTATAATTACAATTATTCAAAATCAAGCATATAAATCAGATAACATCAAATAAAATCTGACAACTTTTCATCTGAAACCATGATTATATCACAAACCCACCAAAAAATTACACACTACAACTAAAATAAAACATAAATCATGATGTTTGATAAATAAAAAAAATCCACATACACGAAAATTTAAAAAAAAAAAAAAAAAAAAAACAATATAATAAACTGAATTCTTGCATGAAGAGTGAACTAGAACATGAAAATGAGAAAGATTTACCTTTGAGCAGAAAGTGAAGAAATAGCGGAACTGGAGTTGTGCTGGAGATGGGTGTTGACGTTCGCCGGTTGCTGACGAGCGGACGGCGACAGTCGGAATGGATTCGGGTTGGGTGGGTTATCGGGATAGTTTCAGGTTAAGGCATAGAATTTGGGGTTTTCTCCTGTTGTGTTGTATAGTTGTTAAGTCACTTTTGCCCCCACATACAAAAATAAAAATAAAAAATAAAAAATATATTTTGAGTGGTGTTATTGGCACACTTACTGGTCTATTCATGTCCAATTTTTTATTATATAGTATTCTTTTTTTTTTTTCATTTACCAAAATTATTAAAGAGACATACAATTTAAGGGAAAAAAAATCTTCTACAAAAATCTATTAAAACCCCATATTCCTTTTCCAAAAAAAAAAACCCCACGTTCTTGTTATCCGTTTCTCTGAAAAAAATATATTCTTAACTCTTAAACCTTAAAATTTACTTCTTATACACATGCAAATTATTATGGAAGAGTCTCAGAAAAATATCAAGCATATAAAAGAATTGTCTGAGAACAATATCAAACATCTACAATAATTGTACGTTTAACAATGATATTAAACATATGCAAAAATTGTCTGAAAATGATATTAAGCATTACAAGAATTGTCTGAGAATGATGTCAAGCATTTGGAAACAATTCCTTCTCTAGAAGTAAGTTTGAAGTTTATTTTTATTTTCAGAATGATATCAAGCTGTCGTTGTGTTGAGCCTGTTATTTTTTTCTGTTTTCTTTTCCACCATGAAATAAGAAGAAGAAAAAAAACTCAAAAAAATAAAAATAAGAAGAATAAATAAATCGTTAAATGGAGGTGAGAGAGACGTATACAAAGATTAGAGATAGAGAAATTAGAGATGGGGTGTATTAAGTGCTTGTTTGATTGAGCTTTCTACTGCCTCAAAAGGTCTACAAACGTCTATTTGAGTTTTTTTTTTTTGAGTTGTTTGGTTGAGGTTTTGAGATTATCTATTTTAAATTAAGTAGAGGCTAGTAGAGTTTAAATCTCTACTAGGCAAAAGCTCATGGGAGGTACTTCTGCAAAAAGAATTTTTTTAAAAAGTCTACCAACCAAACATCTATAACTTTTTATTTTTTTCAAAAACTCTATTTCTAATAGATCTACTACAAATAGATATGTTACCAATAGAGGTTTTTCAAAAGCCTAACCAAACAAGCTCTAAGTTTAAAAAATAAGTAAACAAGGTAGTTTTGGAAATAAATCAAAAAAATTAATAACAATATTTATTTTTATTTAATTAAATCAAAATTTTAAAAAGTGGGACATAAATAGACTGTTAGGGTCACTCTTTTAATTTTCTCCTTACAATCCAAATTTATCTTTTAACACTCATTTTCTAAAGAAATTCCATCCAAAAATCTTAAATTTTAAAAAATTCTAAATACACATCATTTTATTCCAGCATTTAAATACCTTTTTCATTTTAAATACCCTTAAATTCAATTGGAAGTATGGCATAAAATTAACTACTCACTTTCTAAAGTCTCAGCATTTAAACATAAATAAGAAAATTAACCTTACATATTACCTTCTATTCATTTCTATTAATTTGTTCCTAAGTTTTTAAGCTGATTTTTCTTATCATATTTGTTATAATGACATAATTATCCTCATAATCTGAATGCGATTGTTAATCTGTAATGTCCATCTTAACTCTGTCATATATTGAAGTAACCTTGATTTATTTGAGGATTAATTGTAGTGATTGACCCATGCAAAGTCAAGCATAAAAACTCTAATAGATATCAATTAAACGATATCCATAGAAAGGTATCAAAATTTCAAATTTCTTGGAAGTTATTGCATTTTTCCACACATCAATGTCTCATCATCTCAAATACCATTTACTGCCCTTTTAATAGTTTATGAATTCTCTTCTTTTATTCAATTGAAGAACAAATTATTAGAAAATATTGTTTTTGTATTTTGTTTTTTTTTTTTTCTTTTTGCACATCACCTCTTAGCAGAGCTGGTAGTGCACTTCCCTTCTACATATGCAGTGAGAGGTTCAAATACTACCATACGCATTTTAGAAACATGTGTGAGGAGTTTTCCCGGCAATCATAATGTAATATTCTTGTAGTACTTCAAAAAAAAATTGTTTTTCTTTTTTCTTTTCTAAATTAAAATTGTATTTATTGGATGCTAGTCCATTTTTCCACGCATGTTGTAGAAGACTTTGAATTGGCATCTTACCCTTACGTATAAGTAGGGGTGGGCAGAAGAACCGGGACCAGAATAAACTATAGAAAATATTTTTTTTAAAATTATGTTTGTTTAGTACTCTTTTCCAATTTAGATGAGACTTTGAATTTGGATTAACCCCAAAAACTGTCCCTACTTTGAATTTGTATCAAATGTATTATTGGAGTTGAGGATGATTCTGACTTGTCATCAAAGAAAAAGTTTAGATTTATAGCAACAAGCTTGACAAGTCAAGCATGTCACTACTTGTAGAAATTAAATTTTCCAAAAAGATGTAACACGGTATGTAGAAGCTATTCTATTGGCAAGTCTAGGAAAAAATGATCAAATTTTCCAATCTGAAATTTCTTGTAACTTAGATGAATTAGTTGGTAATCTCATGATGTTTTAGTGTCTAACGTATTGTTTGGAGTTGGAAATGATTCCGACTTGATAATGATATCGAATAAAAAGTTTGACTTGATTAACAGCAACCTTAATTGACAAGTCAGGCATGCCACTGCTTGTACAAATTCATTTTTCTAAAATCATATAACACAGTTTGAGCTTTTCTACTATTTAAGTCTAGGAAGAAAGTAATCAAAGTTTTTTTTTTTTTTTTTTTTTTTTTCTTGGAATGTAGTTTGCATTTTTTTTCCATAGAGGTTTTAAGAGACTTTGCATCTAGGAAATATTTCTTAAACGTTTTCCTATATTTTTCCAACGAGTAAGTACCTAAACTATAAATTTTAATAAAGTAAACTGTCTAAAAAATAAATAGAAAATAAAGTAAACTTAATTATAAATTTGAAAGTAATAATAAATGAGTTAAAATGTAAATAACTCGTACATCACTTTTTAGCAGAAATGTTAGTGCACCTCCCTTTCAGTTAGTGGCAGACCCATGAATTTTAATCAGGTGGGGCACTTGAACAAAACAATAATTATATAGAAAAAATACTTAAAAATAAAGGTTATAGTAAAATGGGTTTTACGTATAAGTAGGGGTGGGCAGAAGAATCAGGACCAGAATAAACTATAGAAAATATTTTTAAAAACTTATGTTTATTTAGTACTGTTTTCCAATTTAGATGAAACTTTGAATTTGGATTAACCCCAAAAACTGTCCCTACTTTGAATTTATATCAAATGTATTATTGGAGTTGAGGATGATTATGACTTGTCATCAAAGAAAAAGTTTAGATTTATAGCAACAAGCTTGACAAGTCAAGCATGTCACTACTTGTAGAAATTAAATTTTCCAAAAAGATGTAACACGGTATGTAGAAGCTATTCTATTGGCAAGTCTAGGAAAAAATGATCAAATTTTCCAATCTGAAATCTCTTGTAAGTTAGATGAATTAGTTGGTAATCTCATGATGTTTTAGTGTCTAACGTATTGTTTGGAGTTGAAAATGATATCGAATAAAAAGTTTGACTTGATTAACAACAACCTTAATTGACAAGTCAGGCATGCCACTTCTTGTACAAATTCATTTTTCTAAAATCATATAACACAGTTTGAGCTTTTCTACTATTTAAGTCTAGGAAGAAAGTAATCAAAGTTTTTTTTTTTTTTTTTTTTTTTCTTGGAATGTAGTTTGCATTTTTTTTCCATAGAGGTTTTAAGATACTTTGCATCTAGGAAATATTTCTTAAACGTTTTCCTATATTTTTCCAACGAGTAAGTACCTAAACTATAAATTTTAATAAAGTAAACTGTTTAAAAAAATAAATAGAAAATAAAGTAAACTTAATTATAAATTTGAAAGTAATAATAAATGAGTTAAAATGTAAATAACTCGTACATCACTTTTTAGCAGAAATGTTAGTGCACCTCCCTTTCAGTTAGTGGCGGACCCATGAATTTTAATCAGGTGGGGCACTTGAACAAAATAATAATTATATAGAAAAAATACTTAAAAATAAAGGTTATAGTAAAATGAGTTTTACGTATAAGTAGGGGTGGGCAGAAGAATCAGGACCAGAATAAACTATAGAAAATATTTTTTAAAAACTTATGTTTTTTTAGTACTCTTTTCCAATTTAGATGAAACTTTGAATTTGGATTAACCCCAAAAACTGTCCCTACTTTAAATTTATATCAAATGTATTATTGGAGTTGAGGATGATTCTGACTTGTCATCAAAGAAAAAGTTTAGATTTATAGCAACAA
The DNA here is from genome assembly GCA_030490815.1 of Acer saccharum. Lineage (NCBI taxonomy): Eukaryota > Viridiplantae > Streptophyta > Magnoliopsida > Sapindales > Sapindaceae > Acer > Acer saccharum. The sequence goes on from CM059871.1 coordinate 40,424,977, forward strand.
GCTGGACAAGTCAAGCATGTCACTACTTGTAGAAATTAAATTTTCCAAAAAGATGTAACACGGTATGTAGAAGCTATTCTATTGGCAAGTCTAGGAAAAAATGATCAAATTTTCCAATCTGAAATGTCTTGTAAGTTAGATGAATTAGTTGGTAATCTCATGATGTTTTAGTGTCTAACGTATTGTTTGGAGTTGGAAATGATTCCGACTTGATAATGATATCGAATAAAAAGTTTGACTTGATTAACAGCAACCTTAATTGACAAGTCAGGCATGCCACTGCTTGTACAAATTCATTTTTCTAAAATCATATAACACAGTTTGAGCTTTTCTACTATTTAAGTCTAGGAAGAAAGTAATCAAAGTTTTTTTTTTCTTGGAATGTAGTTTGCATTTTTTTTTCCATAGAGGTTTTAAGAGACTTTGCATCTAGGAAATATTTCTTAAACGTTTTCCTATATTTTTCCAACGAGTAAGTACCTAAACTATAAATTTTAATAAAGTAAACTGTTTAAAAAAATAAATAGAAAATAAAGTAAACTTAATTATAAATTTGAAAGTAATAATAAATGAGTTAAAATGTAAATAACTCGTACATCACTTTTTAGCAGAAATGTTAGTGCACCTCCCTTTCAGTTAGTGGCGGACCCATGAATTTTAATCAGGTGGGACACTTGAACAAAATAATAATTATATAGAAAAAATACTTAAAAATAAAGGTTATAGTAAAATGGGTTTTACGTATAAGTAGGGGTGGGCAGAAGAATCAGGACCAAAATAAACTATAGAAAATATTTTTAAAAACTTATGTTTGTTTAGTACTGTTTTCCAATTTAGATGAAACTTTGAATTTGGATTAACCCCAAAAACTGTCCCTACTTTGAATTTATATCAAATGTATTGTTGGAGTTGAGGATGATTATGACTTGTCATCAAAGAAAAAGTTTAGATTTATAGCAACAAGCTTGACAAGTCAAGCATGTCACTACTTGTAGAAATTAAATTTTCCAAAAAGATGTAACACGGTATGTAGAAGCTATTCTATTGGCAAGTCTAGGAAAAAATGATCAAATTTTCCAATCTGAAATCTCTTGTAAGTTAGATGAATTAGTTGGTAATCTCATGATGTTTTAGTGTCTAACGTATTGTTTGGAGTTGGAAATGATTCCGACTTGATAATGATATCGAATAAAAAGTTTGACTTGATTAACAACAACCTTAATTGACAAGTCAGGCATGCCACTTCTTGTACAAATTCATTTTTCTAAAATCATATAACACAGTTTGAGCTTTTCTACTATTTAAGTCTAGGAAGAAAGTAATCAAAGTTTTTTTTTTTTTTTTTTTTTTTTTCTTGGAATGTAGTTTGCATTTTTTTTTCCATAGAGGTTTTAAGAGACCTTGCATCTAGGAAATATTTCTTAAACGTTTTCCTATATTTTTCCAACGAGTAAGTACCTAAACTATAAATTTTAATAAAGTAAACTGTTTAAAAAAATAAATAGAAAATAAAGTAAACTTAATTATAAATTTGAAAGTAATAATAAATGAGTTAAAATGTAAATAACTCGTACATCACTTTTTAGCAGAAATGTTAGTGCACCTCCCTTTCAGTTAGTGGCGGACCCATGAATTTTAATCAGGTGGGGCACTTGAACAAAATAATAATTATATAGAAAAAATACTTAAAAATAAAGGTTATAGTAAAATGAGTTTTACGTATAAGTAGGGGTGGGCAGAAGAATCAGGACCAGAATAAACTATAGAAAATATTTTTAAAAAACTTATGTTTGTTTAGTACTCTTTTCCAATTTAGATGAAACTTTGAATTTGGATTAACCCCAAAAATTGTCCCTACTTTGAATTTGTATCAAATGTATTATTGGAGTTGAGGATGATTATGACTTGTCATCAAAGAAAAAGTTTTGATTTATAGCAACAAGCTTGACAAGTCAAGCATGTCACTACTTGTAGAAATTAAATTTTCCAAAAAGATGTAACACGGTATGTAGAAGCTATTCTATTGGCAAGTCTAGGAAAAAATGATCAAATTTTCCAATCTGAAATGTCTTGTAAGTTAGATGAATTAGTTGGTAATCTCATGATGTTTTAGTGTCTAACGTATTGTTTGGAGTTGGAAATGATTCCGACTTGATAATGATATCGAATAAAAAGTTTGACTTGATTAACAGCAACCTTAATTGACAAGTCAGGCATGCCACTGCTTGTACAAATTCATTTTTCTAAAATCATATAACACAGTTTGAGCTTTTCTACTATTTAAGTCTAGGAAGAAAGTAATCAAAGTTTTTTTTTTTTTTTTTTTTTTTTTTTCTTGGAATGTAGTTTGCATTTTTTTTTTCCATAGAGGTTTTAAGAGACTTTGCATCTAGGAAATATTTCTTAAACGTTTTCCTATATTTTTCCAACGATTAAGTACCTAAACTATAAATTTTAATAAAGTAAACTGTTTAAAAAAATAAATAGAAAATAAAGTAAACTTAATTATAAATTTGAAAGTAATAATAAATGAGTTAAAATGTAAATAACTCGTACATCACTTTTTAGCAGAAATGTTAGTGCACCTCCCTTTCAGTTAGTGGCGGACCCATGAATTTTAATCAGGTGGGACACTTGAACAAAATAATAATTATATAGAAAAAATACTTAAAAATAAAGGTTATAGTAAAATTGGTTTTACGTATAAGTAGGGGTGGGCAGAAGAATCAGGACCAGAATAAACTATAGAAAATATTTTTAAAAAACTTATGTTTGTTTAGTACTCTTTTCCAATTTAGATGAAACTTTGAATTTGGATTAACCCCAAAAACTGTCCCTACTTTGAATTTATATCAAATGTATTATTGGAGTTGAGGATGATTATGACTTGTCATCAAAGAAAAAGTTTAGATTTATAGCAACAAGCTTGACAAGTCAAGCATGTCACTACTTGTAGAAATTAAATTTTCCAAAAAGATGTAACACGGTATGTAGAAGCTATTCTATTGGCAAGTCTAGGAAAAAATGATCAAATTTTCCAATCTGAAATCTCTTGTAAGTTAGATGAATTAGTTGGTAATCTTATGATGTTTTAGTGTCTAACGTATTGTTTGGAGTTGGAAATGATTCCGACTTGATAATGATATCGAATAAAAAGTTTGACTTGATTAACAGCAACCTTAATTGACAAGTCAGGCATGCCACTTCTTGTACAAATTCATTTTTCTAAAATCATATAACACAGTTTGAGCTTTTCTACTATTTAAGTCAAGGAAGAAAGTAATAAAAGGTTTTTTTTTTTTTTTTTTTTTTTTTGGAATGTAGTTTGCATTTTTTTTTTTCCATAGAGGTTTTAAGAGACTTTGCATCTAGGAAATATTTCTTAAACGTTTTCCTATATTTTTCCAACGAGTAAGTACCTAAACTATAAATTTTAATAAAGTAAACTGTCTAAAAAAATAAATAGAAAATAAAGTAAACTTAATTATAAATTTGAAAGTAATAATAAATGAGTTAAAATGTAAATAACTCGTACATCACTTTTTAGCAGAAATGTTAGTGCACCTCCCTTTCAGTTAGTGGCGGACCCATGAATTTTAATCAGGTGGGGCACTTGAACAAAATAATAATTATATAGAAAAAATACTTAAAAATAAAGGTTATAGTAAAATGAGTTTTACGTATAAGTAGGGGTGGGCAGAAGAATCAGGACTAGAATAAACTATAGAAAATATTTTTTAAAAACTTATGTTTGTTTAGTACTCTTTTCCAATTTAGATGAAACTTTGAATTTGGATTAACCCCAAAAACTGTCCCTACTTTGAATTTTTATCAAATGTATTATTGGAGTTGAGGATGATTATGACTTGTCATCAAAGAAAAAGTTTTGATTTATAGCAACAAGCTTGACAAGTCAAGCATGTCACTACTTGTAGAAATTAAATTTTCCAAAAAGATGTAACACGGTATGTAGAAGCTATTCTATTGGCAAGTCTAGGAAAAAATGATCAAATTTTCCAATCTGAAATCTCTTGTAAGTTAGATGAATTAGTTGGTAATCTCATGATGTTTTAATGTCTAACGTATTGTTTGGAGTTGGAAATGATTCCGACTTGATAATGATATCGAATAAAAAGTTTGACTTGATTAACAACAACCTTAATTGACAAGTCAGGCATGCCACTTCTTGTACAAATTCATTTTTCTAAAATCATATAACACAGTTTGAGCTTTTCTACTATTTAAGTCAAGGAAGAAAGTAATCAAAGTTTTTTTTTTTTTTTTTTTTTTTTTTTTTTTTTTTTTTTTTTTCTTGGAATGTAGTTTGCATTTTTTTTCCATAGAGGTTTTAAGAGACTTTGCATCTAGGAAATATTTCTTAAACGTTTTCCTATATTTTTCCAACGAGTAAGTACCTAAACTATAAATTTTAATAAAGTAAACTGTTTTGAAAAATATATAGAAAATAAATTAAACTTAATTATAAATTTGAAAGTAATAATAAAGGAGTTAAAATGTAAATCACCCGTACATCACTTTTTAGCAGAAATGTTAGTGCACCTCCCTTTCAGTTAATGGTGGACCCATTAATTTTAATCAGGTGGGGCACTTGAACAAAATAATAATTATATATAAAAATATATACTTAAAAATTAAGGTTATAGTAAAATGAGTTTTTTATATTAAGAAAAATTGATGATTAGATAAAATAAAATAAAAATAGAACACTTACTCAAGATGAACTAAATAATCTTACATTTAAAAAGAAATAAAAACAAGAAACATGATATTAAAAAATAAATAATAACAAGAGAACAACATAAACAATTAAAAATTACAATATTTATTCTTAAAATAATAAATTACAATATAATTTTATAATAAGAAATTTTGTTTTGTATTTATATTGAATTCACTTTAAATTTATACAAAAATAATTGATTAATAAATTTTACTAAACATGTTTTTGAATTTTTTATTCTTCTAATTATTGGTAAATTATATTGATTGTGAAAACATTAAAACTATAAAATAATGAAAAATACTAAGGATAAACTAAAATGAATCATAATAATAGATGGACTATTTTAATACAATAAATTAAAACTTGAGATTTTAGGGTTTATTGATTGGATGGATGTGTTAAGTATGTCAAACTAAAATTATTAGAAATAATAAAAGTTCAAAATAATAATAGATAATTTAATATAAAATAAAATTGAATTAAGTAGCCACAAATTAAAGGTAATTAAGAAGTTGACACTACCGAAAAAGAGAAAGTGGATTGTTTTGTTTTAGAAGAAGATAAAAATTTGAGAAAGTAATAGGAAAATATGGTAAAATAAAAAAGACATAAAACAAAATTATCAAAATTGCGGGATAAAATTGAATTAAAGAAAAAACATATTTATTATGTTTGAAAAATGCAAATGGTGAAAGTAGAACCCCTCACAAGCAATATAGGAGAGGGACAAACTACCAGTTGAGCTATCAGTTAATGTTGTATACTTATAGTTAATTTATATATTTAAATATATGAAAATAAAATCATTTTTTTTAAAAAAAAATTTGAGCTGGGGCACGGGCCCCACTTGGCTTTAAGGTGCATCCGCCCCTGCTTCCAATGGTGGTGAGGGGTTTGAGTCCCACAATGTGCATTTTATAAGCATGTATGGAGAGTTTTCTCTCAGTTTGTAGGAGTAGTTATCCGGGCCGCATATGTATTGTCTCGACAGTTCTATTGTAATAGTTGTAACTTGTAATACTTAAAAAATAAAAAAATAAAAATAAAAAATAAAAAAAAAGAAGTAAATCACTCATATCACAGTTGACATTAATCATGATTCATAGAGGCAGATTTAGTAGCATGGTTGAGTAGGCCTCTGCTCAGTGTAGTTGAGTGTTGTGATTCATCTTTAATGGACCTTGTTTGTTTGGTTCTCTATACAATGTAATTGGGCTTGAATTCTTTAGATACCCAACAAATGCAAAATCAAATCCTCCTTATTTGAGGCCGAAGCGGTGTGTGATCGCACTATTTTTATATCTATTTTAGGTCTCTATTTTCTATTATCTTGTGCTTTTTTTTTTGGGTAAAACCAGGTTTTTAATGTTGTAAACGAGTATTTCAGGTGAATTGGGGAGTTTCTGAAAGATTGCATAATTATGGAAAAATCAGGGGCAAAAGAGAAAATTTAGAGTCAAGATTTAATATTATGTGTGTTTAAGGAATAATATAGGGGACGTTTCGCAATTTGCTATGCAAATTTGCCATCTGCCACGTTAATTAGTGATGCTGTGCGTTTTGAAGGAGTTGGTTTGGGCCTTTTTAAAAAGCCAAGCCCAGCCTCATTATGACACAATCAAAGATGCAAATTTGGGCCGCTATTTACACCGCGGCCCTCCTGTAAGCACACCCCTTTTAGAGGGGTATTTGTGTCCTTTCACGCCATTTTTCATGCCTTAACTTCTTTTCCATAAGGGTACGGATATTGACACCCATAAAAGTTATTAGTACACCCATTTTATAAGTACACCAATGTCTAAAATTTAAAAAATAAATATTACTATAAGCACCCATTATAATGTCAATAGTACCTTCATTGAAAAAAAATATTCATTTTAATACATATTATTTATAAACACTATTAAATTATTATCACACCCAATTTATAAAAAAAAAATCAATTTTTTTTAGAATCAAATACTCTTTTAATAATGGTCCAATTTACTTTTAGAATTATCTCGAATGTATGAGCTTTATAAAAGGGAATATATGGAACCGTATATGAGGCTGAGATTTTCAATCTGGAATTCTCTTATTTATATAGCTAAAAAAAAAAAAAAAAACTTGTTGATAACTACAGCAATTGTTAAAAATATATATATATAATTTATTGATAGAATTCATAACTATACATAAAAGAAAGACAAAAACAATATGATAATCATGTGATGATGAAAAAGTTTGATATTTGAAATAAAATTAGAGTTTAATTATAGGGTTTATCATAAGTTTTTTATTATTATATATATATATTTAATAAAGAAATATAGTTGAAGATATAAGTGTAATTAATGAGTGTATATAGTATTTGGTTTATTTTTAATTAAAGTAATTTGTGCTTATTGGTAAATTTCTATTATGATATTTTTGTAATTAGATTTTTTAATAAAATATGGGTGTACTAATAGGTTTTATGGGTGTCAATATCAGCACCCCTTCCATAAATGCCCAGCCTTCCGTATTTGAAGAACATAACGAATGGAGAGCTCTTAGCTCTCAAACTCTCAACATTGGCATGTAAGCATATTTTATAGCATTTTAGAAGTTGGATTGCATGTATGTATGAACATTTGTGCATGGTTCTTGATTTCCAAGCTCAATTGAAGTAGATTTGCTTGATTATTGCATAACCTTGCTTGATCTAGCTAGATCTTGTGTTCTTGAGCTTCCAAGTTCTTGTTATTGTCATTCTATGACCATAGGTGGTAATAGTTGATTATATGGTCGAGACAATAGCTTGAAATTGTGATTGACTAGTGAATTGGGTGTTTACTCATATTACATTTATCCCTAAGCATTTCCATTCCATACCCACATCTCTTATTTCATTACCCTTGTTTGACCTTAATTGAGTATTAGTTTATTTAATTAAATTAGTGTTTGTTATCTTGATTTGTAACCAATTTAGTTAGTTCTCAATCAATACACTTCCCAATCTCTCTCTGTGGACATTAATAACCATATCATTAGAGTACAAACACACAACTTTAGAAACAGAAAAATCATAAAAAATTAAAAATATTATAAAACTACATTTCAGCATCAACTGCAAAATCCCTTAGGAAGATGGTCTACAACAAAATAGTAGAAGGATGACATCCATGTTTCAACCATATCAAACCATGTTCGTCATCAATAAGAATTTATAAAAAGAACTGTAAAAGCACAATTGCATAAAATACTGTAAAACTGATGTTGAAGATGTCCAAGTCAAAGAAAACACTATCGTCTCCTTTATCGGCTGAAGTTCTTGGCATCAATGATGATGGTCCAGTTGTGTCGCAATTTCTAGGCAATGGCAGTCCACAAAGCAGAGCATTTTCCTCATAGCTACTTTCTCCAAACATACCAAATTGTGCAATTCCACTTGAGGTTTTACCAGATATGTTATTATGTGCCGGTCAAATTGTTGCAGGACAAATTCAATGTATAGATCCCGATTAGGTTTCCTATTTGATGAGGAATATCACCCTTTAATTTATTGCATTGATAGATCAATTCTAGTCATGTAAGTTAGGAATTTTCCTCGGTAAAAGTAAGATATAGTCTTTGTTGTGAATTCCTTAAACCAAAACCACTTCTGTTCTTTTGACTACTCCAATGATACGGATTGACACGTGTGTGCGGTGATTTAGTATCCAAGAACTTAGGTAATTGGATTTACTCTGTTTTGCTTTTTATTTTTTCGTGTATTTTGGCTTTTACAAATATGTTATTGGCTTTCATTATTTGATGTTTATCTAACGCAAAATCAACTTTAATTAGTAGATGCCACATGGGGTTTATGTTTGTGCTTTCATGCATCCACTATTGTTATTTCTAACCCTAAAATTTTTCCTCACCTTTTGAACGTGCAATTGAATTACTTATCTTTCTTTGTACGTATTAAATACATTATTGAAATATAAGATAAATCTTTTACCGTATCAATTGACTCTATATAAAAAAAGGGGATAACTAGTATAAGAATCATAACTCCATTTATTTGTTTGAAATGAAAATGACTTTTGAATCCTTCAAAATACTTAAATATTACACAAAAAAGGTACACATTTTTTTATAAGAGGACGGCTAGATATGTCATTTGACAATTTTTATTTCTTTTACAATTAATTGTAATTTGAAAAAGACAATTGTATCCTTTATAAATTTAAAAATTACAGAAAACACACATATAAAAAGATATGTAAAAGGGTGAGAACGTCTTTTTCTTAATTGAATCAGGGGAGGTTTCTGAAGTTTGATTGGTAATTTACCATTTCACTTCAACATTTCCAACCCACCTGAAGTTTTGGTTTAGATTATTTTTTCTTTATTTAGATTACCATTAAATTAAACTTTAATCATAATCTCTTTATTTAGACTTGAATCACCTAAAGTTTTTGAGTTATTCCAACATCCAAAGCATTGAAAGAGCTACATATCAAATCATTACAACTCAAATTTTGGAGACAATTAAAGAGAGTTTATTTGTGTAGAACATTTCCCACACATGAGGGGAAAAGAAAATTAATAGGGAAGACATATGAGATTGCGACAAGCTTATTTTTGAGGGCATGATGTACTTAGAAGATTGATTACTTGAAGAACAAATTGATCCAAACAGTTTTTAGAGAAACGTTTGAAGTGAAGTGAAAGTTCATAATTTATTATAATGTAATTGATGTATAAATACATACAAGATCGTATATATTGTATAATGGGAGATATTTCTATACAATCGAATTATGTTTTTTTTATATTATTATTATTATAATTTGTCATCTCATGATTACATGTTTATAAATTTTTAAATTTGTTATATTATATCTAAATTAATTTTTAATAAAATACTATAATATCAATACTATGATTATATATATAAATTTAAACACGTGGCGATTTGCTTGCTCCTACGATGTTGGCTGCGTGGTCAACCAAACCGAAAGGAAAGCATGCAATTTACTAGAACATGCCTCGCTATTTGAATCAGAAATTCAACTGGGGATTCTTTGAATGAACCAATACACATAATTGCAATAAATTATCTGCTTATTTTCTGTTGAACGTATTCGTCAACAAAATGAACTGTAAGAATATTGTTCATTAGATTAGATCAACTTCATAGAAGTCAGTCCTAGTCTACATCTGGCAAGGAGAAACCTTACTCAATAATCTAAAACAAAAACAACAAACACCTGAATAAATAATCTGCAAACTAAAATAGCAAAATTTTCAAATGAGGAAAACAAAAACACCAACCACCCATCTTCGAGTACCATTAAAAGCAACAAGAACAATCAAATGGACAAAGTGGGGGGTGTTTCCAGCATCAGCTTTATTAATACCCAACTCCTCCTGTATAGAGAGCAAGTCCATCATCCGATCTCTTTTTAGGCCGAGCAGGAGGGTCAGCAAAATCACCCTCGGTCGCTATTTTGCTTTTCTTCTTTTCTGTTTTCTTCTCCTTCATCAATTTTGGTTCCACAGTTTCATCTTCATTGGATTTGTGGGTCTTTTTTCCTTCAGGTTTCCTCTTTTTACCAGCAAAGATTTCATCAATCTCATTACTCGATTTTTTCGGCTTCAAAGAGGGCTTTTCATCTCCCACAAGAGGGGTTTCTTGATTTTTGCAGGTGTCTTAGAAGAACTACTCTTTTTAGGCATTGAATTGGGCTCAAAGCTGCATACCCAGTTGTTTGATTCAAGAAAGAAAAAAAAAAGGTCAAAAATCCATATTACTACTAAATGTTCTATTTTCTAAGGGCATACACATGTCAATTTAATAATACCAAAACTAGAGCCACAACAACATGCAGAAATCCAGGCTGGAACAAAACTTGTTATTTTGCATATTTGGTGGCCTACCCAACACCACCATAGATGTGGCTCGTCCTTCCGTGCACCATAGCACCATCGCTGCACATCAGTTCTGCGACCAAAAAAGACATCAGAATTTTCATCTAATATGTTTCTATGGACACAAATGTGATTCTTGTCTGCTCCAAACTCCACTACCAATATGGCAATACTTTTAATTTCAGAGTCATTGTTCAATATTGTCTCATTCAAGGTTTGCTGCTTATATTTTATGTATTATTAGTATATAATTTGACTTCAATCCTGAACTACTTGTAACAAGAAGAATTAAATGAAAAAAAAGTAATTGGCTTAATCGCTTTTAGATCAAATAAATCAACTATAGATAAAAAGTTGATACTCTATAACTATATACAAATATTACAAAAATGACAATATATGTACTAAAAGAAAAGGAATAAAATTTTGTCATGTGCAGATTGTGTATCATATATGTGTGTGCATCTGAAGAATAGAGTGACGAAAGGAAAATGGATAATCTTGTTCTCTCTTACCTTGTGGGAGCTAAAAGGGGCGGCTCTCAGGATCAACCATTCCTGCAAAAGAGCTATAAGCCTATAAGAGCCCACACCATGAGGATGCCTATTACAGCAGTTCGGAACACCTTATGACAGCTAGAATCCATGTCAGTATCATCCTAATGCACGAAACGGGGTGAACACAAATCCTCATCATCACCAACATCTGCATATGGCTGTATTCTGTTTGTCTCATTTGTATTTGGTTGCTTATCACGAATGCTAATCTCTGAACATTTAGTGCAAGTGCAGTTGCCACCAAGGTATGCCGGGAGAGTCTGAAGATAATCCGAGAGAACTTTGCAAGCATAACCCCTATGATTTTCACCTTCTTCTGAGTGCCAGGTTTCAATATCTGATGGAGAGCCAGATGCATTCATGAATATGAGAGAAAGAGAGTATTATTTAATGCCACAGATACCACACCAAAGACAGAAAAGGAGGAGAAAATGGGTAACGAGAATAAACTATCAAATACTAATCAGGGTAATGAGCTTACTTGAGTAAATGTCAGAGAAATAACTCGAACAACAGGAGGAAGACGTATAACAAACAAACAGCCAAGACGGTTAGGAAAATGGTCTTGTAGAAGGGAAGAACAAGACCTCTCAATAATTGCATGGGAATCCTCAAGGGAGATAACCCTACACAGTCCACCAAAACTGTAATATGGGGATTTTCTGCATCAACTAAATGGAGAACTCTGAGTTCTACCCACGATATTGCATTTGCAAACATTCATTGATGTCAAATATCAAATGGAAAAACATAATAACATAGAAATTAACTATTTATTACTAATATTTTATATACCACTTCAAAGTTTACATCCATATCTATGTCAGAAAAAAAAAAGTTTACACCCACCCATATCAAGAATGAAGACAGATTATCTCAATTTGAGTTCCTTATCTAGGAGCAAAAGGGATTTATTATTCTTAATGTAAGGTAACCTTTCACACTGATTAAATAATTGTACACAAATTACATTTAGTACTTGAAGATAAAACATCATGCTATTATGAACCATTTATGCCTTTAACAAGGCAACTATTTGACATCATTACTATGCTTGGCTTTGTAGTTGATCATTTGACTAAGACTGTGCCAAATGCAATATAATTTCCTTACATAAGGAATTATGCTTATAACCAATAAGTGGCTTGAAGTTGTATACCATAAAACCATTAAAAAGAAATTTTCAGTTTGAAAGACCAAACATTATTTCTCCATTCAAATTATCTTTAGAATAATAAAATATAATACACTTAAAGTCTGCATTTTATAATCTCATTCTATGTGAATTTGATTGGTGATGCTAAGGGGCTTGCTATTGCCAATTGCTTAGGCTAAAACAATAACATACTAATAAGTAACAAGAATACAGAATCTGTATGCCATCATTTGATGAACTAAGTTAATAACAGACTAGAGTTAGTACTTAGTAAAGGAACTCCTATCATCCATTGATCAGTAAATTAAATTATAACTTATATATAAACAGACACCTAGATCCACGTAAAACATCTAATGGAAAATAATTTGGCCTTGGTCAGAGAAACAAGGGTCATAGGATTGAAGTTTTTCAAGGATGGATTGGTAACCATTTGAGAGGTCAATGGTTTCAGGTCTTTTACTATTCTCCCAAAAAGCACTACTCCAAAACTGACAAAAAAAAAAAAAAAAAAAAAGAGCTTGCTAATTACATCATTTGATGGACATAGCCCTTCATTTCACATACTAGCAACCCCAGGGGCTACATGGCAGTTGACCCAAAAAAGTAGAGGCAAATGGAAACATATTTGATGGGCAGAAAGCATGCAGTTTGCACAGTAGCAAACCCAGGGGCTACATGGCAATTGACTCAAAAATTTATGGAGGAGAATATAAACATATCTGATGGGCAGCAAACCCTGCAGTTTCGCCTTCTAGGGCTACATGGCAATTGACCCAAAATTTATAGAGAAAAGAAACATACTAACTGCTTGAGAAAACCAAGCCCTGTCATGAGATTGTAAGTGACTAAGTTCAAGCAAGCTATCCCAAGGCGTACTATTAGGCATGGTCGATGCTCCATGTCAAATTCATGCCAAAAGACCATGTTTGACCCAATCTCAAGTTCTTCCTCTGAAAGAATTCTATAAGTCTCCCTCCAACGATTTGTCTTTTTAATTGAAGCTAGCAAGCATGAAAGATCACCATCTGCAGCAGTATAAAATCTTCGGAGCTCGTCTAGTCGTCTTCATTAGTTCTGCATAAACACTACAATGTCATGGTCCACTGCAATAAGAGAAGGCAATAAATACAAAGATAAATATCCATATATTATAGAACAAGTTCCAATCCAGTAGCGTAGGGTTTTGTTTTCAAAGAGATAATGATGAAATGACAGCTGACAACTGAATAGTAATTTATATTATAGGACTTTCAGAGAAAAAAACTAAAATGTTAAAGGGAATGATAATTTAGTATAATTTATTAGACTTCATATCAAATTTAGGCTCAATAATGAATGGCAGAAAGTTAGTGAAGTTTGAGAATTGAGATGACTTATCGATTTTAATAACAATTAATTATATCATAAACAAAAACATGTCACTGATTTAACAACTACTTTGGGGTCCCATGGACAGATTTAAACACAATCTGAGGAAGAAGACGTATGGAAGAGTTCATCACATGGTTAGAATATTCTACTACAATATCAAGCTATAAAAAAATGGCACTTTCGGACTAAATTTCCCTTTCAAATAGCCTTTAAATGGTATATAAATATGAACAAGCAAAAAAAAAAACTACTTTTGAGAAATCGTATTTAAAATAGAGTAAATTTGGCTATTGAAGTTTGGTTAAGAAACCTAAAAGCCCAAGTTTTGTAGGTAAGTTAAGTGACTTGTATTTAAAGTAGGTAGGCAATCAAAACTCTTTAGGGCATTAGTAAAACCTCTGAATCTTTCTAGTTTGCTTTCTGTGTTACCATAAACTTTATCTTCTACCAGACTACCAGTAACGATCGGGCCATGACTATTTCCCTTTGTATCTAAGAAATACACAGCAAGAATTGAGCGAAACTTTAAAATCCCACACCAATTTATTACATGCTCAACAGGCACACAAATCTTATCCTTTATTATAGTTTACAAAGAACAAGTCAAAATACAACAAACGGCATTGGAGACAAATACTATAAACTTGAGACATTCAACATATCAGAGAATCAATTTAAAGTTCAGTTATTAATTGGAACATATGCCACCTAAATCTAGATCCAAAGCGGATTCCCAACTCAACTTGAGTTCAATTTTCAACTGGGAAAATTTGGTTGCGACATCAAAACTCAACCACAATCCACAACATCAAAGATCAATCAAACCCAATTACGTACAAGACTGTTATATTCTTGTCAATTTAACTAATATGGGAAATTATCTGGAAAAATTTAGCACCTTTATCACATAGTGACTTTAACACCACTATGCACCGTCACAAGAGTTAACCGGATAACATCAAATGAAATCTGACAACTTTTCATCTGAAACCATGGTTATATCACAAACCCACCAAAATATTTCTTACTACAACTAAAACAAAACCAAACTGAATGCTTGCATGAAGAATGAACTACAGCATGAAAATGAGAAAGATTTACCTTTGAGCAGAAAGTGAAGAAATAGCGGAACTGGAGTTGGTGCTAGACATGGGTGTTGACGGTCGCCGGCTGCTGACGAGCGGTTCTCGGGATGGTTTCGGGTTAGGGCATAGAATTTGGGGTTTTCTCCTGTTGTGTTTCTACCTGTCTGTGTTCTTTAAGGGCAATTAACTAATTAATCAGAGAGAGAGAGAGAGAGAGAGAGAGGTTATCAACCTTGATCGAGTAATGTGCCTTCTTCCTAATGATAAGAACTCCAGAGTAGAGATGCACATTTTTCCCCGGGCCCCCAATTCCCCGCGTCCTCATCCCCATTTGGGGATTTTTTTTTTAGGAAAAAATGAGGAAATGGGGGGATGGGGATGAAAATCATCCCCAAATTGAAATGGGGATGGGGATGGGGGGACCCATCCCCATTTCCCCATTTCCCCCACAATTATGTTGAAATGGGGATGGGGATGGGGATGGGGATGAGGGGGAGGTCCCCCATCCCCATTTCCTCATTTCCTCCAAACATATATAAATATAATTATAATATATATTTTTAATTTTTTTGTTTAGTCTTTGAAAACCCTAACTCCCTAAGTATATATACACATTTTATATAAAATGCACTAATGAATTTTATTTTGTATTTGTAATGGAATGTTTATTTTTTTAGTTTAATTTGTAATTTTTAGTCAAATGGGGAAATGGGGGAACGGGGAAAACCGGGAAATGGGAAAAAACGGGAAAAATGGGGAATTGGGGATAGGGATGGATATAGGTCCCCCAAAAATTCCCCATATGGGAAGTGGGGATGGGGATGGGGGGGACCTATATCCATCCCCATTCCCCAAACGTACATCTCTACTAAAGAGAAGCCAATTGTTCAATGCTGTGTAGAATGCTAATGTTGAGATTAGTATCATCCATTGACAAATATTTCAAATTCTTCAAATTAAACAAATCTACAGCCACAAAATCAAATGTACATTAATTTTCAACAATATTTATTTAAGCTAAATTGGACGATAACCCAAATGCCAAATATTATTGTTAATTGCTAACATCTGGCCTTTAAACATAATGAACTTATTAACCAAGCCAGATTGGGCCGTTGGTTGAAAATTTCAATTTAACATATAATGTATATTATTCTCCCTATCACTGTTATTAAACTATTGTAAGATTTTAAAGGAATAAAATACTCGTAATTTTATTTATTAAATAAACCTAAGCTATAAGAGTATAGGACACTAGCTACTTAAAGAGATATTTATTAATACTAGTGGGAGAGGCAAGTGCATTTTATAATATTAAACTATAAATATAATATACATGCATATATAATATATATATAATCTTATAATTTACTACATAATAATAATAATAATAATAATAAAATGATTACAAATTATTAGCGGTAGATGATTCACAATCATCATTAGATATTCGGTTTAAAATAGCTTTGTATTTCTTAATTTTAGCCTTTAAAGCTTTATTCTTTTCAGCTGTCTCATCTTATCCTTCATTCATTCTGTGATAACACCATTTATAGTATTGATGGTTTGAGAAGTTGACATCACAAACTTCAAATTTGTAATGCCTTTGCAGGTAATCAACTATTTCTTTAGTTGCATCTTGCTTAGACTCATTTTTGTTGTTTGAAAGTTTACACCAGAACACTTCGGTTTTGAGTTCGGAGTCAATACCAAGATCGATCTGAACGTATGCTTTATACAATTATGGACCATCAACTTCGTATCCATAACTGTATTTATCGATATTTAGTTTTTCGACAACATTTTGAAGCAGGCTTTTATAACATATATCGATACACAAAGGTTCCATATTGATAAATCTGCACATGCACAGAGAAAATATAATCATATCACAATTTATTTACTTAATTAAAAACTTGATAAATAACATTAAAAAATATCAAACTGAATTGACAAATGACTAAGATAATAATTTGACTTCATGGATGCATATTTAAGTTTGATTTTCTCCCATACCAAGTATAAATCACACATTTAGAAAACAAAGTTCCTGTTAGTCACTCAAATTGAATCAACCAAAGAACAGAAAGTTTTTTTTGTCTTTGTTTTGTTTTAGTGGCTATTAGAACTTGAAATGGGCTTTGTTGGGTTGGGTTTGGACCTCAATAAAACATATTTGGACTCTAAACTAATGACAAGGTTTGATTTGTTTTTTAAAAATAAAAGGGCAACACATTATCCAAAAATTCACTATTTCCAATTCCACTACCTCTCACTCTCTTCCTTTTACTTCACACGTTTCCGGACTTAAAATATCTAAACACTCATTATCTCTTTTCTTCTCTATCTCCAAATACTATTCCTCTCTCTTCTCATACAGAACACTCAAACTTTAAGGGCCTGTTTGGCATGGCTTCCAAGAGGCTTAAAAGAGCTTTTGGGGTTGAAAAGTAACTTTTGGGATTGTTTGGATGACCTACCAGAAGAGCTTCAGAGATTTAGAAGCTCTTCCAGTGAAAGCCAGCCCCAACATGCTTCTTCTGGAAGAGCTTCTACAAAAACACGCGAGTTTAATGAAATTTTGTTATTTCCAATTTTACCCTTCTAAGTATAAATACCAAAATGAAATTGTTACTTACATCCTTCATTGTTTTTCTCATTGGGCATTGTTCTTCACCAAAAATTTTCAGATGAACCCTAATCTCTCACTCAAATGGCATATGTTTCATCAAGTGATCCTATTCGATCATAAATTACCAAAGCCCACTAGCACAGGTAGGTAGCAGTAATTTGGTAGCTACTCATCTAGTCGACTCTGATACTTCTTTGCTCGTCAAAGGCCAGACCTTCACTTTGTATGAATTCCGGCGACTTATACATTTTCCGGTACCTCTCTCGACTTTGTCTTTTCCATTATGATGTATATAATTTCAGACTTAAGCTATTGCACTCGATTATGGACTTGATTTAGCTCTCGCCTACCCATCTACTATTGGGATATTATTTTCAAGTTTTGTCTAACAATTGTTAGCTTTTGAAATTTTTTGGTTGAAACCACACCATTTACCTCATTTATTTTGAATCTTTGTTCTGATTTGAACATAAATTTTGGGTTTTTCTGGTTGTTTGAATGGTTAATCACAATGAATGCACAAATTTACCTTTATTTGTTGTCCTGGATCAATAGTTTGGATAGTTGATTTTCTAATTGGGTTTTAGGAGAAATTAGGTATAATTAGAGAAAAAAAAAAAAAAGCAAATTTGTTTCAAATAAGCTGTATGAATAAAATCAAGAGTTAGATTAGCTATAACAATTGTTATGGATTGTATCCTTGTATCAGTATGCTCGGAAAAGATCCCTGAATATCTAGAGGTCTTCAAGATACTGAAATGGGAAAGATAATAAATAATCATCATCATTCTTGTACTTTCTGTGGTTCAAAGAGTACACAGTAATTAGCATTATGTTAAGTGATGTATAAGCTATGTATAGACTCACGGATATGAAGAGAAATATTGGAGTGCTGGATCAGGTTTCTACTGTACGATGATATGAATCATGGATATGGTGGTTTTATTCGTTAACTGGTGGGTTGGGATGTGTCTATGTTATGGTAGCTGCAAGGCTAAAGTTGGAAGGATAGATTGAAATAGTAATATAGGACAGAAACTCAGGGAGTACAAAAAGAGAGGCTTTGATCATTATTTTTTGGTGGTATGTTATTTTAAGGAAAGCCCAGCTTGATGATTTAATCTTGCTTTCTAGGATTTTGTGATGTAAGTGTTGTTTTTTCAGATCAGTACACTGTTATGTGCGGAAATTACTCTGAGTTTGTAGTTATTTTCATGAGTTATGTCTATTGCAGGTGAATGTTACCAAGACATAGAAGACATACTGGAAGAGCAAGTAGTGTAGGAAGCAGACATTACATAAGGTCAAATAGTACAAGAAGGTGAAAGACAGGATTGTTGCTCAAGGAAAGGAAAGCATATTTTTGGGCAGTTCAGACTTGTGCCCATGTAACCGTCCCTCTAGAATATTGAGGAAGTAGCGATGATGTGATTGGTATGTGTTTGCTTGACCTGAAATGTATGTTTTACCTGGTTGAGAGGGACCAGCAGCTGAGGGTAGGGTTTCATCGAACATGTTACAAGGGACAGATTCTGGTCATATTTGCCTAAGAGTTCAATTTGTCATATTGATAGCATGAAGGTCCTGATTCAGAGTCTTCTGTTTCATGTTATTTCAATCAGTTAATCATATAGTGACATTGAAGCCAAATGCTAACAAATAGTTTTGTCAGTGTTGTAAACTTGGACATCTATTAATCCTTGTATGAATGTAATTACATGAGGATTTTTCAGTATAGATTTGTGCACTGCATAATGGTTTTGATTTTTCAGTATAGATTTATGCACTACTTCAAATGGAACCCAGTTGGAAGTCTTGATTTTATTCTGTTTGCTGTCTACTACTTGTGTAACTTAATTGTATTATTGTAAATGTATTCAACTTCTAATTTGGAGAATCCTCATGTTGCTTTGTCGAACTTAATTTGTAGTAAATTACTACGGAAGAATGTATTTATAATTTTAAAAATAATTTGTATTGCTTTATTTATTTTAGTATAATTTTGTTTATAAAATATAATTGAAAGAATTTATATTATCAAAACTTTTATTAATAAAATGTACATATATTATTTACTCAATCAAAGGTGCAAACATTTAGAAGAGATTTGAAAATGTTACAACTAAACATGTTGAAAAGCTCATTTTGGAGGGTAAAATGGTCATATTATAATAAGAAGAGATTTTAAAATGTTTCAACCAAACAGTCCAAAAAGCTCTTCTGGATACAAAAGAGCTTTTGAAATACACTATCCAAACGGTAATTGAAAAGCTTAGGCTTTTACTTCTCTTCTTCTACTGCTAAAAGCTAAAAGTAAAAGTTATCACAAACGAGCCCTTTGAATCTTTTCTTCTCTTCTTCATAATTCATTTCTTTATCTCTCATCGTTCTGGATTTGTTATTTTCTTCTCTTTTCAGATGTTTTTTTTAATCTTAGTTTTCTTATCTTTTTCGGCTTTTTTGTTTTAAAATTGTTTTTTTTTTAAATTATTTCTTGATTTAAAGTTTTACTTTTTTTTCTACAACATCAGATTCAATTTTTTTCCTATCATAGTTTAGATTTCTTGTCTTCATAGATTATAGTTTAGATTTCTATCTTCTTCAGATTTTTGATTTGATGATATTTTTAGGTTTCTTTAAGGCTGTTAAAAAAAAAAAAAAAGAGGATAAAGGATATAGTGGTAAATTGGACAATTGCAGGCAGGAAAACAAAAAAAAGGACACAGAGGGAAATAACCTAAATGGTCACACCATGAATTATCCTTTAGAAAAAATAAGGCTCTTATATATATATATATATATATATATATATATATATATAGGAAAGAGGGAAAACCACTATTAGTAGACCAGCTGGTTAATAGAAATAAGAAACACAATTGAAAATATATTTGTTGCCTCTTCGTAAAAGAAATCTAATTCATAGTATGTATGGGTATAATATTAAAACATTCAAGGATGATTATTTATACCTTTTGTGCCCAAGATGCCATTCACTTGACAAGCCGGCATGAACAATTCTTCAAGGGAAATGAAAGCTGCAATGCTTTGAAGAAGGCTTATATGGACAGAAGAACCCCACATGGTCAACTCCTTCAGGTTGGTAAGATTATACAACTCTATAATTGAAAAAGAGCAATAACTTTACTTAAATATATGGAAGATTTTGGGAATTAATAATGGAAGTTGACACAAGCTAGCATACATACCTCGAATACTCATTATTCCACTAAAATTATTAAAGCTAAGATCAAGTTTCTTCAAAGATGGCAACGACCCTAATGATTGCAAATAGGGCGCTTCCATCTTCAATGTTGACATTGCTTAGTTGAAGGGATTGCAAGTTCTTCAAACCTGCAGGAAACAGTTGTGATTTATGGAACTAATTGGATAGACAAAACCACCATTTTTAAAAGTAATCAAAATTTGTTTAATCAGTACCTTGTGTGACCACTAATTTATTTATTTGATTGTGGCTCATGTCCAATGTCTCTAAATTGCTTAGAGAATCAAAAATTTCTGATAAGATTTAAACGGAGTTAATGAAAAATTACAAAATAAGCTATTGAAAGCAAAGCAAATCAAAGTTGGTTGCTATAAAGAAAGATTAAAAAAAAGGAGAAGTGAGTTAATTATAAATATATACACCGGTGGTAAGGAGAAGTGAGTTTAATAACCTGACAGATCAATGGATCCTTTCAATCCAACATCATTTAAATATAATTCTTTTAATGATGAAAGTGCACTTAGAAATGATAAAATACTATTGTTGAAGATGTTACCACTTAAATCCAACGATTCCAAGTTACTCAACTTCAAACCTGTAACATGAGAATAACTTATTTCATAAACTATCTCAATTATTTTGAAATTTAAACTAATTATATCATTCTCTAAATTCTCTAAAACAACCGCCAAAATAAATGAAATCGATGTCTTTTAAAGTAATTTTACTACTAATAAAGTTTAGTCCATTAAATTACATAGAAACTTTGACAGATAAATAACCCATCTAAAGTTGATAAAATATGATGGTCAACAATATGGGGTTCGAAAATTTAATAACATTCTTTAAAGAGTGAGTTTTAATACTATTACCAACTTAATAACTTAAGTTTTAATAACACCCAAAGTGTGGATATGACAAAAATACCCTTAAAACACACTCACAAAATAAGTCTCGCACTTTTTCCGAGACTTATTAGGTAGTTTCCAAGACTTATTGGGCAAAAATAAAAATTTTCAAAAAAAAATGCTGGTCATCTTCTTCATCGAGACCTCCATTGGAGGTTGTTATCTCCATTGATGGAGGACCTCTATTGGTACTCCATCAATGGAGGTTTTTGAAAAAGAAAAACATAACACTAAAAATGGCACAAACGTAATAAAAGAAGGAAATAAGGGTATTTTAGTCCATCAATGTCATTTGAACTTAACTTATTAAACTAGTGATACTCTCAAAATTCATCATAAAAAGAATGTTATTTCCCACCATTTCTACTATGTATATTGTTACAGAGATCGAGGACCTGATCATTAGATAATAATATTTTCAAACTTTATAAGAAAATTCTTCTTAATTTATAAGTTTTTAATTTGGAGTGAATATAGAAGAGGAAAAATATGACAATGATTTTTTTTTTTTTTTTTTTTGGAGATTTTTAATATAAAAGATTGTGAGAGAAAATAAAAATAAAAATATTTATAATGAAATATTTATCACATATTTTATCAGAAATTAACCACAGCCTAGTACTGTTGTTTAATTTAGAATTGAAGAAAACCTCTTATTTCCAAAAGCAACAAAAAGGTTCCACAGTCCACAAACATTCATTTTAAGATTTAAGATTGTATTTAAAAAAATTAAGATTTTGTTTCCCGTAAAACAGTTGTTGGTCCTCGTCGTTAAAAAACGATTAAACAAACCAAAAATTATTTCTGTTAGAAGAAAAAGAAATCAATGGAAAATACATACTATACAATTAACAAAACATGATCATATATTCATATATTTACTTCAGTTTTTGGCCAATAACATTTTTATTTTTTTAAAAGAGAATTTTCCTAATTATTAAAATGTGGTCCTTCATTGATGGAAATAATCAAATTTTGCTTTCGTCGATACCTTTGGGAAACACAATTTTATTAATCTCATTTCTCATCAACTTTAGGGACAGTAATTTGTTATATGGGAATCTATTTCTGAAATGAATACAAATAATCTAATTCTAAAATGAATACAAAGAATCTAATTCTGAAATGAATACAAAGAATGTCAGTAAGAACTAAGAAGCATCATATGAAAATAATAGATTTTTTGTTCATAATAATAATAATAGATTTTGTTTTTGGTCACAACCAACAATTTGAAAAAGAGTCAATTGAGTCAGTAAGAGTGAGAAAAGGTAAAAATGAGACTCACCTTGAAGATTAACTATTTCTTTCAATTTGTTTTCAGATAGAAATAATACTTTTAATGATCAAAGAGTACTTAGAGATGGTATGATGTTATTGTTGAAGTTGTTATTATGTAAATAGAGCGCCTCCAAGTTGCTCAATATTGACAACTTATCAAAACCTGTATTAACATGAGAAGAAACAGATTCATTAGCCATCTCAATTAATTAGAAAATCAAACTAATTATAATATTATTCTCTATACTTGATTCAAAAAGCAATTTCACATATATTATTGATTGAATATATGAAAGAATTAGACAAGGATGAAAGGCAAAGGCAAGAGACCTTCATTCTCAATGCAACCGGCTATCAAATTATTATTTAAGTAAAGCTACTGGAGTTGTTGGAAATGAGAAAACAAAGATGCATTTAGACACCATTCTCCCATTTCTCTATTCCTTGTATATTCAAGATGGAGTGACATGACTCTGCCGGTGGTATCGTTGCACCCAACACCATCCCATTGACAACAATCTGAATTGTGATCAACCCAATTGTCAAGATAGTGAAGATTATTGAAGAAAGGTTTAAGTTGCAAGAGAGCAAATCTCTCCTGTTCCAGACACCCCTCACTCTATCTACTTTCTAATGATACAAGAATCAATACTAGCCACACCCACATACATGACTTCTTTGAAACCATCTCAATACACACTATACTATTTTCCAGCTACAATCTACTACCGTTCCAATTCGCAAGAGAATGACTTGGTTGAAGCTTGGAGGGTGAGAAAATAAGCGGAAGAGAAGAAAGAAAATAGTTAAATTATATATATATATATATATATATATATATTCAACATCAAGATTCATATTCAAAATAAAAATGGCAAATCAAGATTTCTCTTGTTGCAAATAAAACATTAATTTGTTTATAATATACAAAATAAAAATAAAAAAAGATCACACCATCAACATTCAACCTCAGCCTGTTACATATTTTTGGATAGAATTTTCAGTAATATAAGCTCTGTAACCTGTATAGTTATACTATTACACAACTTATACTCCAGGTACCGTAAACTTAGTTGTAAGAGCTTCAACCCTTCCACAAAGATCCAACACCTTATCCATCAAGGAGAAATTGAGTGATGTGACATATTTCATGAAATCTTCAAGCTTTGATCCTTTAACCGGTTGTTTAGCTTCAAGAGTTATTTGCACACCCTCGTGGATGAAATCTGCAACTGCTATGAATTCTTTCTGTAAATCCTCTTGCTGTCATAGCAGGTGATCCAATGCGAATGCCGCCTGGCACTAGCACACTCTTATCACCTTCATAATTTATCATTAACTGGAATAAGTGGAACGGAGTTAAGAAATACAATTAGATCAAAGTTCGAACAAAGCAATACTCACCTGGCACTGAATTCTTGTTGAGGGTGATAGAGGCCATGTCCAGAATTTTCTCCACACGAGCCCCCATCAATGCCTGTAAAATAAATGGAGCATATGTTTTACATGTCAAAGAAGAGCAATACAAATTACTGCCACAAAAGTGTTGATTATAAGGGATTAAAATAAGAAGTCTTCACTAAAATTCATGCCTATTCATTTTTTAGACAAAGAAAACAAACAACCTCATTGGTGTGTAAAAACATATCACAATGTAGAAACAATGCTAATTCTTTAGGAATACTGAATGGCACCAATTGACAAGGCAATGTGAAGAAACCAGCACAGCGTGTGAAAACTCAAAATCTAATCAACAACTGAAAAACTCACCAGTGGCCTCAGTCGCTGCTACCAGAAACCAGCTTGGAACCTAATTCAATCACTCGGCTTGCAAGAACTCCGCAATTAGAAACCACCTATAGGACAGAATAATTAAATTCAGTTAGACAGGTTGGGCCACCCCTTGGAACAGGCTTAGTAATGCAAGTACAATACCTTGTCCTGGCATAATTCTTAAATTCCCGGTACTGCGCATGCTTCAAACAAACTGCAGGGCCCCCAATTGTATGGTTATGCAGGGCACCCTGTACGTGTAATCCTTTATTATGTCTTCTGAATCTTCATGAACTAAAAATCTAAAAGCAGAACTCAAAAAAAGCCAAATGAGTCAAAGAGACAAGTCTAACTAACCCGTAAACCTGGGCAGGATCTTTCTTGAAGAAGATCATGCCACAGCATTGTATGCTATATGCAACAAGAAATTATCAAGAGAAATTGGAAATATTAAGCACAATACAAGTAGTTCTAACATTTAACCCATACCTTATGTGTTGTTGTCGTTACAATATCACAGGAAAACTCACCAAGGGCCATAGCTCTACAAGAAACCAGGTGTTGTCCTGCCATTCGAAACCAGCTTCGGAACAAAATTCAATTAATTGTCTTTCATAGCTCTGCAATTAGAGATGACCTACCTAAAAGATGGAATACAAAAATTCAATTAGATTGGTTTGGCAAAACAACTCCTGGAACAAGTATTAATCACTGAAATACAATACTTGGTCCTGATTGATAAGGTTTAAAATCTGAAGACTACGCATGGTACACTACACACATATTGTAATCCAGCCTTTACCATGTTCACAGATAGTTTCATAACTAGTAAAGCTGAAAGCAAATCCTAGAGTTTTTAGTTTGGTTTAAAAAAGTAAGAATTATATAGGGAGACCTTACAGTGGAATCATCCATCTTATTAAAGTTGCTCAAGGGAGATTTTCTACCACAGAACAGTATCATTGATCGTGTATGGTTCATACTTGGTATGGTTTATTTCCATCATATAATTTTGGACTTCTTCAGTGAAGTTCAAGAAAATGTATAAATTTATTATAGACAGAGAACATTAGACAGAAAAAATTATTAGAGATGTAAGCATGATAATGCCTCTATATATTTCTGTTACAGAATTGCTTAGGTAGACAGTCTACAATGAAATAATAGCAGGAGGTCATCCACATTTCAATAAGATAGAACCATGTTCTTCTCCAATAAGGATTTATAACTAAAACTGCTGCCAATCACTAAGAGCACAGTTACGTAAGATATTGTGAAACTGATATAGAAGATGTCCATGTCCATGAAATTGCTATCTTCTCCATCCTCGGTTGAAGCTCCAGGGATTGATGGTGGTGATTCAGTTGTGTCAGAGCTTTTTGGCAACGGCAGTCCACAGAGAAGCAGATTTCCAGTTATTATTGGCCACACTGAAAACAGCTAAATTGTATAGCTCAACAAGCTGAGTGGCAGAGTGGGGATTTTTCCGTTCATGTAGTTGTAGGAAAGATCTAAGCTCTCAATTTGTCTGAGATACGAAAATGATGGAAGGATTGGTCCTGTCAACTAGTTGTGGGACAGATTTAGGGAATGAATCCTGGTAAGGCTTCCAACTTGATGAGGAATCTCAAATGATCAGTTTATTGCATGAGAGATCAATTCCAAACAAGTAGTTGAGAATTCTTCCCTTGTAAGAGTAGGATATACTCTTGGTTGTGAATTCTATAGTTTCCCCCTTTCTCATCGAAGGCCCAGCTGGACCTAGAGCCATGGACATTGGACCTGGAGCTACATCATAATCTTTATCATGGAGTGCTTTCATATCTAGGCAAGGAGGTATGTGACTAGAAAGATTATTACGAGAAAGATCTATCAAATGTAACTGGTCCAACCGACACAATTGAATAGGCATTTCCCCATCAAAATTATTGTTACTCAAAATTAGGTAGCTCAGTTGAGAAAGCCTGCCAATCCATTTTGGAATGCTACCATCAAAGTGATTATAAGAGCTATCATAGAATGCTTCTTTTAGTTGTCCTTGTAACTTATTCCTAGACATGTGAACTTGATGAATATACAGAGAGTTGAGACAAGATGGAAAATCACTAGAGATATTGTTTTCTAAAAGGTCCAAAACTTCAAGATATTCAAGTAGACAAAACTCCACTGGAATTGAACCTTCAAAATTATTATTAGGCATTATAATATCCGACAAATCTGACATGTTCCCCAACCAACTCGGAATCCTACCCGAGGGATGGTTGTCACTGAGATACAATCCTACTAAAAGGGAGGAGTTCAACAAGCTATCTGGTATATTTCCAATGAAGTGACTGCCATCCAATTGTAACCTCAACAAATTTGGCAAGTTGAAATTTTTGGAGAATATTTGACCTTGCAGGCTATTGTTTGATAATACTAGGAATGCTAAAGAGATGCAGCCCTCCACCAAGTACTCAGGTATCTCACCAGACAGTTGATTGTTGGATTAATCCAACTATTTCAGTGACCTCATATCACCAATTGAAGAGGGAAACTACCGTTGAAGCATTTGCGGAAATGTTTAGATTTGTTTAACTTGGCAGATAAGTTCCCATTTCTTTTGGAACGTGTCCACTCATGAGATTGTTAGAGACATCTAACGTCAGAACACTCATATGAGAATGAATTGGCAATAGGAAAGGTCCTGAAAGTGAATTGTTGACAAGAAGAAGTGAACTTAAATTTGGATTATTCTCTAACAACCAATTTCGAAACTCCCTGGACAAGTTATTCGGAAGTGATTGTCGGAAAGTATTAATTCTTGGATGGATGTAAGAGCCTTAAGGGAAGCCAAACAAAACAGCCCACAACAAAGACGCCAAACGAGCTAGCAACCACAGACAACCCAAAAACACAACACACTCAAGCCATCATTCTAGAGAAACCCCAAACTCACTGCTCCAGACAACAAAACAAATAAGCTACTTAATTTTCTCTTCTTCGCGGCTGCTAGGATTTCAAACATCCCCACTTCCTTGACCTAAGATAACTCCTCCTCTAAGATCCACATCTTGAAATTATTCTTGAAACTCCTAGTTTTCATTCCATGACCCTTAACCGCAAAACGAAATTTCCTAACAGCTAACGCTGCCATCCCACATAACCGGAACAGTGACCAAATTTGAAGCTATTGGCAACTCCATTGAAACCTCATCTGGACAACCACCTTCCATAGGGCTTTGAAATTGTCCCTCTTCTAAATTAAGATCACGGCCCAAACCCCCCACCCACCTCAACCTTTTGTTGCACTCAACCTTTTCCCATTGACAACAGTCAGAATTCTTCTCTCCCTCCACCCAGTTTTGACTTTTGAGGACTCTAAGAACCATTAAGGAAATGTTTAAGTTGCAAATCTCTCAAATCTCTCTTGCTCCAAACACCCCTCACTACACCACCCACCTAATGAAACAAACATCAATACCACCCACAACCATTTTGATACCATCTTAATACAGAACTTGACAGAATCTAGCTAATAGCTAATACATCCACAACTGGCAAGACACTAGTGGGATTTTGTAATGGACCTGGGGATATCATAGCTTCTTATAAACAACATTTTTTTAGACCCCCCTCAATGCATTTATTTTTCCTTAAGTCAGTTGTAAAATGACATCTAACCAAACTCTTCAGTTCTCTGTCTCAAGTTGACATCATTCAATAATTTAATAATAGAAATGGTGGAGGAAAATCTTACAGTTTCAAATAAGATAATAGTTATAATTTCAGCTCTTCAGGATGCATTTTAAGCATATAGTTTGCAAGCTTTCCACGCTAAGGCTTTGAATTTATTGGAAAATCGCCCCCTACCTGCCTCTTGCTTTCAATTTCTAATTATTAATTATTATAATTTAATAATTAAGAATAATAATAATAACAAGGACACAATGTCCCATCTTGCGTGAACAAGATGGGTAACTAAATTGAAAAGTCATAGAAATCATATTATCAAGAAACACAAACAACGCGGTTTGGACTCATCCAGTGATGTGTACATCTGAAAGTAAACAATTTTTTTTCAGGAGACCAGACAATTCATGTCGATCCAGAAACTACACTTTTATATTGTTGCTTAATATTTTAAGCTTAAAATCAGTCAAATTGCAGATAATCTACAAATGAATTCAAAGAACTGAAGAAAAATCCGGAATCAATCACCTAACCTGTAAATGCCGTATAAGCTCTTCCGGATCTCCGGTAGCTCAATACAGACTTCCTCTTCAAGATCCGACCCGACTTCGTCACTATTCCATCCCATCACTGCTTGTCTGTTTAATCAGATAACATAACATTTTTCTTTTCTTTATAAAAAACAGATGACAGAGGTGCTCATGAATCACACAAGTTGAAGCCATCTCCAATTTTTTTTATTAAAAATAATAATAATAATAATAATAATCTTCCATGATCAGTCTCACTACTGTGGGATGGTCCAATTAAATAATGACACGTGTTAAAAGCAGGATTAGATTTTGAATTTATTAAATCTAATTTTTTTTTTTTTTTTTTTTGGAATGTATCTAAATCATTGTTAGTTATATATTCTTTAGTTGTTATCCTCATGTATAAATATGAATTGCTGTTTGCTTAGATCCTGAAACAATCTGTCGTTTGATCATGGCTTTGTGCTTTTTCGGCAAAGCTTCGAATCGGAGCTCTGTTTTAGGTTCAGATCTCAAAATTAGATGATTGATCTCAAAAAAAATGGATGTTCCATTTGATAACATGTAAATTACAATACATGAAAAAACAAGGACCATTATTAGATTATTCATAACACAAAATAATTTGCTAGTTGAAGATCACGTTAGAATTGTTCTAATTAAGACCAAGATCCACAGGACTCGAGTTTTCTTGTACTTTTGTTCAACTGTTCTGATGAGCTTTCATATTTGGAGATTGTGCATGCTTCAACCAAAATCCAAAGAGTGAGAAGAATTTCAAATTCTCTGCCAGCATCTTGAGAATTTGATTAAAGACAAGATCTTCAAAATAATTAAAATTACATATGGTTTAGAGCTACCGGATAATTTGCACTTAACTATATTATTGGGCTGTACTCCAAAATTTAGGTACATCTTATTAAAAAAGACTATTGTCATTTACCATACGATTTCCTTACATATAGATCAACACTACAACAGAAAATTCATTAATTCATTAATATATATATATGACTATGCCTGTGCATAGTTCAATGACGGAATCCCTTAAGGAGATGGTCGATAATGAAATAGTAGTAGGAGGTCATCCAAGTTTCGACAAGATAAAACTATGTTCGTCGCCAATAAGGATTCACGTACAAAATTATAGCAATCGTTAAGACCACAACTATATAACTCACAGTAAAACTGATGTAAAAGATGTCCATGTCCATGAAATTGTTGTCTTCTTCAATATCAGTTGAAGCTTTTGGCACCGAGGCTAGTGAACAATTTGCATCGCAACATTTCGGCAATGGAAGGCCACATAAAAGATGATTTCCCCGATAGCTACTCTCCTCAAAGGTACTAAACTGTGCAACCCTCTCTGGAGTTTTGCCAGACAAGTTATTGTAAGCCACACTAAAAAAAATTATATAATGTAGCTCAATAATTTAAGGAGGGATCTGTCCATTTAAGTTGTTGTGGGAAAGATCCAAACTCTCAATTTGCGCCAGGTTTGAAAATGTCGACGGGATCGATCCGGTCAAATTGTTGTAGGAAAGATTCAATGAATGGATCCTGGTAAGGTTTCCAATTTGATGAGGGATCTCACCTATTAATTTATTGCATGAAAGATCAACTCCGGACATATAAGTAAGAACTCTTCCTTGGTAAGAGTAGGATATATTTTTTGTTGTGAACTCTATAGTTTCTTCCTTTCTCATTGGAGAAGCACTTGGTGCACCAGCAGTTGAAGATGTGGTATTAAAAGCAACATCGTAATCATCGTGGAGTGCAGTCATATCTAGGCAATGAGGAATATGCCCAGAGAGATTGTTATGAGAAAGATCTATCAAGCGTAATCGTTCCAAATGGCACAATAGATGTGGCACTTCACCTTCAAGATTATTATGAATCAATATAAGGTAGGTCAAGTTAGAAAGTTGGCCAATCCAGTTTGGGATCCTACCATTGAAGCGATTATAGCTCACCAGTGAAGAACTATTGAAGAATGCATCTTTCAGTTGTCCCTGTAACTTATTTCTAGATAAGTGAACTTGTTGGATTTGTGGAGGATTGAAGCAAGATGGTAAATTTCCGGAAATATTGTTTTCTGCAAGGTTCAGAACTTGAAGATTTTGCAGTTGACAAAACTCAGGTGGAATTGGACCTTCTAGATGATTATTGGGCATTATAAGATCTACCAACTCTGACATATTCCCCAACCAACTGGGAATCCTACCAGATAGACGATTATCACTCAGATATAATCCCTCCAAACCGGAGGAGTTGGACAAGCATTCTGGGATCTTTCCAATGAAGTGATTTCCATCCAACTGTAGCATCGACAAGTATTTTAAGTTAAAATTTGCAGCAGAGAATATCTGACCTTCCAAGCTATTGTTTGATAACACAAGGTATCGTAAATTGATGCAGCTCTTGGCCAAGTGCTCTGGTATTTCGCCTGACAATTCATTGTAGGATAAGTCCAAAGTCTCCAGTGAATTCATATCACCAATTGAAGAGGGAATGTGACCATCAAAATCATTTATGGAAATGTTTAGATTCGACAACATTGGCAGATATGCTCCGACTTGTATTGTAATATTTCCATTGAAGTGATTAATGGAGATATCTAATAACGTTAAATTCTGGTGGGAATGGGTAGGCAAATGTAAAGGCCCTGAAAGAGAATTGTTGACTAGAACAAGTCGATGTAAGTCGGTGTTGTTATCTAACAACCAATGTGGAAACTCTCCTGTCAAGTTATTGTGAGAAAGATCAACATGGAACAAGTCATGTTGATGGTAGAGGAATTTGGGAAATGTTACACAATCTCTGCAACCAGATAGCCAGAGTGAATTTAATTGGAATTTTGGGGTGATTGAAAAATGTGACTCAGCTGTGTCTGCACATATTTGGTTGTTGTCACCGTCAAAATACTTGAGTTTGGAGTGATTGAAAAAGGGTTCAAGTGAAATTGGGATTTGGAAGTGATTATCCGAAAGTCTTAATTCTTGGATGGATGTAAGAGGTCTAAGGGGAGAGATGTTTCCAGAAAATTGATTGGAAGAGAGATATAATTCTTGGATGGATGTAAGAGGTCTAAGGGGAGAGATGTTTCCAGAAAATTGATTGGAAGAGAGATCTAATCGTTGGATGGATGTCAAATTTCCAAAACACCAAGGCAAGCTACCCCTTATGTCATTATAGGAGAGATCCAGCTATTGTAGATGTTTCAACTCACAAAGGCCGCCTAAAATACAAATAATATATGGTGTTGGTATTTGGTAACTTTAAAATTGATATGTTTGTTGTTATAAATTAAAAAGGATAAAATAGAAAAGTACAATGTAATTACAACGTTTTAATTTTTTTAACAATTTGAGATAGACGTAATCCTAACTATCAAAAGTTTTCCATTCAATATTCAGCTAATGTTTCATCATTATTCAACAGTAGACAGTAGTTTTAGAAGTTATCAATTTTCATCTTATAAAGAGGACAAGTTAATATACTGTCAACTATAGAGTGTAGAAAAAAAAATGGTCAACAATTATAGAGAATTTATGCAATTTTATTTTTTAGTCCGATTATAATATGAGCTCTAACAAATTTACTTTAATGAGAGATGCTTCAACTCACAAAGGCCCTCTGAAATATATCCTTTCATAAAAGGTTTAGCTTGAATTTTTTTATGGGATAATTAAAATGACGTAATCAAAGAGAGAGAGGTTATTAACCTTGATCAGGTAATGTGCCTTCCAGATTACAATTGTATAATGATAAGAACTCAAGTGAAGTCAGCAGTCCAATGTTTTGTAGAAAGCTGATGTTGTTGAGATTAGTTCCTTCCATGCTCAAATGTTTCAAATTCTTCAAATTCTTCAAATTAGACAAATCTATAAAAACAAAACCAAATATACATTAATATTTATTTAAGCTAAATCGGATGATCATAACCCAAATGCTAAATATTATTGTTAATTCTAACATCTATCGTGTATAATAATAGATTTGGTTATTTTAGATTCAACTTTAATTGGCCCATTTTATCTCAATAACTAACTCTAGTTTTCTTTGTAGAATACTAATGTTGAGATTAGTTTCATCCATGCTCAAATGTTTCAACTTCTTCCAATTATACAAATCTACAAACACAAAAACCAAAAAATAAAAAATAAAAAATTGAAGCAACACAAAAACCAAATATACATCAATGTTCAACAATATTTATTCAAGCTAAATTGGATGATAATCCAAATGCGATATACTATTGAGCGACTAAATCGGTTGGTTTTAAATTGAACATCCTTAATTAGAACATTTATCTTATAATTAACTCTGTTTTTTTTTTTTTCAGAAAAATAATTAAATAATATAATAGTTTAAATTTATTAAAAATGAGATACAGAGATTATTAACCTTGGTAATGAAATGTGCGTTCAAGCATACAGGAGTCCAACCATAAGAACTCAAGAGAAGTCAATTGTTCAATGCTTTGTAGAACACTAGTGTCGAGATTAATTCCACCCAAAGACAAAGATTTCAAGTTCTTCAAATTAGATGGATTACTTGGACAAAGGTTATGGGCCATGACCTAATACTCTAGAATGTCCTTTCCCTTTTAAACATTTTATTTTTATAAATAAAGTGTTAATTTTTTTATTAATTTTCTTTAAAAAAAAAAAAAAAAAAAAGAGTTCTTCAAATTAGACAAATCTACCACCACAAAACCAAATTTACATTAATATTATTCAACAATATATATTTATTTAAGCTAATTAAATTGGATGATGACAAAAATGTGAAATATATATATCAAAAGTGAGTCCTATAACTGATAAGTGATAAGCGAAGTCAATGTGATCGTTGCTGAATCAGCCATGGCAGCCGGTGGCAAAGGACCCAAAACCACCCCTAAAACACCCAAAACCGCCCTCACCACCACCACCACCACCACCACCACCACCAAGAAACGAAAAACCACCAAAACATCCAAACACCCAGCCCCAGAACTCCTATCTCTCCTCTCCACGTCCACCTCCGCCGCCTACTCCTTCCTCCTCCGCCACGAAATCCACCTCCATCCTTCTCAAATCTTCTCTCTCGAGTCCCTCCTCTCCTCCATCTCCTCCCGCTTCCCATCCCCTCCACGCCCACTACCTTCTCCTTCCACTCCCTTCTTCCCCTCGTTCATTTCCTCGTTCTCCGCTCCTCTGGACCCACACTGGCTCCGCTTCTTCCGCATGTCCCAACAGACTTTCACCCATCTCCTCCACACCCTCTTCCCTGCACTCTCCTCTTCTCTCCCGTCGTTTCCTCCCGACTACGCCCTCGCCGCCACCCTCTTCCGCCTCTCCCACGGCGCCTCCTATAAATCCCTCGCCCGTCGCTTCGGTTTCCCTTCCTCCGCTGACGCTTGTCGCGTTTTTTACACAGTCTGCAAGGCTATAAACGACAAGTTGGGAAATTTGGTCGAGTTTAGAGAGAATTTAGAGAGGATTGTTGTGGGTTTTGGGTGGATTTCGTTACCCAATTGTTGTGGGGTTCTAGGGTTTGGAAAATTTAATGTTGATGGTGAACTATTGGCACGAAATGGGTCGTTGTTGGTTCAAGCTTTAGTGGACTCTGAAGGTAGATTTCTTGATATCTCTGCTGGTTGGCCTTGTACAATGAAACCGGAGTCGATTTTGTATCAAACGAAGTTGTTTATAGGCGTGGAGGAGTCTAGAGAGTTGTTGAATGGACCTGCTTATGAACTTGGTGATGGCAATTTTATTCCTCAATATATATTGGGAGATTCTTGTTTCCCTCTCATGCCTTGGCTTATAACACCTTATGTGCGAAACAACGAAGAGGATAGCTTTAGTTCAGCTGAAAAGGAGTTCAATGTCGTGCACAGTCGCGCAATGGGGTTGGTTGACACTGCTTTCGTGAGAATTAAATCGCGGTGGCAGCTTTTGGGGAGGAGGTGGAAGGAGGAGTGTATTGAATTCTTGCCTTTTGTAATTGTTACAGGGTGTTTGTTGCATAATTTTCTGATAAAGTTTAGCGAGCCAATGCCAGATGATGATTTGGGGTGCTTAAAAGAAGAGGAGTTTCCGATTTTTGAAGGAGAGGTGGATGAGACCGGGCGTGGGATCAGGGATTTCCTTGCTGAGCACTTGAGCCGGGTGAGTTTGAGAAGATGAAATGCTGTGCTTATATGCTTGTAGTTTTAGTTTTTGTAGCTTCCCTTCAGTGTTTAGTTGAATGCTGTATGTATCAGCTATGCAAAAAGTTCTAGTTTTGAAATGCGATGCTTTAACTGCATTCTATATATGTTAGAGTTCGACTTGTATGTTAGAATCCTTCCCTGGTGAGAGTAGGCTCTACATTATCGGACTCATAGACTGTATTGATTCTGGTCTAGGGGAGGTAGGAAGATTAAGGTTGTAGGCTGCGGACATTTCGTCCCACAGATGAACTGCTTAGATGTTTGCATATATTATCAGTCATATATTGGTATGTGTTAACTGGAGTATAATTTTCTAATATTTTGTTGAATGATTATTGTGAGAAAGAGTTAATCAAATCTTTATTGGTCAGAGTTAGAGAGCAGAATTGATTTAAAATTGTTCCATCTAGATTACTGTTATTCAATGATAGCTGGTTTTGTGCTGCTCTTGACAAACCGATTTGGAAACTATCCCCACAAATCAAAGTGAGAGATATCTACTGCTTCTAGTTTGAAATTTTAATAGGGAGAGAAATTTGTGATATGCTTCACCATCTCCTGTTACCAGACGAAATGAACGAAAATTTTTGGGCCAAAATACTGGCTTTGCCTTGGCATATATCATTATTGTGAGTTTTGAATGGCCATGTGACTGTGAGATTGGGATTTAGAAGTGGGAAGTGGTTACCTGAAAGTGTTAAGTACTGAATTGATGTAAGGGGAGACAAGGAAATGTTTCTACAAAAACATGAGCAGAGAGATTTGAATAGATGAAGTGATGTCTAATTTGTGCATATATCCTTGAGATCATTATTTGCCGATAACCAGCTCTTGAAGATGTATTAGTTCGAAATGGACTGAGAAATCTCTTTCATTCAATACACAAAAAGGAAGTCTCTAACCCTGTGGAGTTACTCATGAGTCTGTTATCTGGGAATGATAGAAACCTTCAAAGAGTTAAGTCATCAACCCAGTGGTTAGGAGAAACCAGTTATGGCCTTCAAGTACAAATGTTATAAATTCTGATAAGTTAAAGACAACTCCACCAAACCAGTCACGAACTGTTAAATGTTTAAAAACTTATCTCATCCATGGTTTCATCATCCAATCACTAGATCATTAATAGTTCAAGTGCTAAAAATTCTATAGGGTGGAGTGGAACTCTTTTATGAAAACAGTGTGCATTGTATTTCTTACAAATTTTTTATGACTATTATTCATATAGAAATTGCAGGTTCATATTCTTGACACAAACAGAAACAGAAAACCCAAGTGTTTGCATGTTTCTGAGCCTTGTATTTGATTTTTAGTATCATATTTTAGCCTTTTAGGGAGTATACAAGTTTGTTTGTTTGGCCTCCAATCTTCACGGCTCAGTGTATATATTATCTAACGAATATGCTATTGTGTAGGAGTCAATGAGTCATCATGATGATCACCGTCTTTTATGGTCAGATTTTAAAAATATGACTTCTTTTTTTTTTTTTGTGTTGCAAAAATAAGAATAATCTATTTGTTTTTGAAATTGAGAAAATAGATCTTAGATTATCTAAATATGAAATTGTCAAATCTCTAGCAAACTAATTACCTTTAAATTGCACATCACCTTTTAGCAAAGCCGGTAGTGCACCTCTCTTCCACATATGTGGTGAGTGGTTCAAATCCCACCATACATATGAGTTTTTTCCCGGGTTGTAGGAGTAGTTATCTCTCATTATGAGAGTAGATATTCGAACCGCACATGTATTATTTGATTCCGATAGTCCTATTGTAATAGTTCTTGTAATACTCCAAAAAAAAAAAAAAAAGAATACCTTTAAATTTGTTTCTGGATAAGAATTTACAATAAATTCAAAATTTAGGAAATTGGGACACACTTCTGAACCCAGAATCCAAACCTCATCTAGTTGAATTTAAAATTTCTTAACTTAATGGTGATTGGTAAGCCTAGAAATCACAATTGTTTAGTCAGCTCTCATTTATATCATCATTTCTTAAAATAAAAATAAAAATAAATAAATAAATAAATAAATAATAATAATAATTTTTTTCCTTAAAAAAATTTGCTAAAAAGTGATAATTACATCAACAAATTATTGTACCATTTTCAGAAATGAAATTCGCAAAACAAATCTTAGAATACTTAAAAGTAAAAAGAAGAAAACAAAGTCAGAGGTTCAAACCTGCACGGCTGCATGATACATGGAGTTAAAAGGAACCAAAAATAAAATTACTTAAATGGCCCTAAACGAGTCTAGTCATCATTGGCTCACGCAAGTACCCACCAATCAAACTTCAAAATTCAGTAATCTAAGCTTTCGAACTAGTTAGGGTTTTAACTATTTCACTCTATTTATACTTGTGCTTCATTGCATAAACAACTATCTACTCCGGCTTTGCCTCCGCTTCTCTACTCTCTTATCTTCTCCATCACCTCACTTGCCTGCATTTCACTGTTGTCTAATATGGTGACCCTTCTCTTTAACAAAAACCACTTCTGTTCTTTTGACTACTCCGATGATACGGCCTCACACGTGTGTGCGGTGATATAGTACGCAATAACTAAGGTAACTAGATTTACTCCGTTTTTCTTTCTTTTTCATGTGTTTTGGCTTTTAGAAATCTGTTAATGGCATTCATTTGATGTTTATCTAACGCAAAATCAACTTTAACTGACAGATGTGACATGGGGTTAAGTCGATCTGCGGAATTTCTTTCGGAGATTTACTTTGATTGGCCGAAGCTGCCATCGCTCAGGTAACCATGGTGTTAAAAGCAAGTGTTTTTTTTTTTAATCTCTTCATGTACATATTTATTTATAAAAAGATTTTTTTTGTTTACATGATTGTTACAAAAGTGAAACTGTTTTAATTGTTTTGATCTTGAAACATTATTAGTGCATAAGCATATATGTATGTTGCTGTGTGGCTCCACATCTGAGTCAGCAGCAGGTGCCCATTAATGGCAACCCGTCTGCCGCTTGGAGCCCATATTAATTTGACCGGAAGAAGATCCTTGAGACTCATTGTTGTTTCAAGATACAATTACTTGGTTACATTGATCCACATTTTTTATCTGTGTTCTTTTAAAATGTTTCAATGTAGATTTGTACTGTATTTTGATTAGGTCCCCCCTTTTGTTGTTTTCATTCATTCTAGGACAAATATCATTTAGCAGGCTATCAGATTTCATGATGGAATAATGTTTTTGATAGAAAAATCTCAGTTATCTGAGAAAAAAATGTATGATAAATGGTTAATGGCACTCAGTCAGACACGGGTGATTGTTTATCAATCTAAGACAAGCCACCTTTTGCATGGTGCCTAAACTTAGCTACTGACACGATTGGAGGGAGCCGATTCTATATGGTTTCCTTCAAATTTAAAGGAGCTACATTCATAATTCTATCATCTTTCTGCAATCATTTGTGGATCATTGTGTTAGATTTTGAGTTTGTAGTCGGTGACTGAGTGGGGTATATATAGCTCATCGACTAAGGGGATCGGTTTGGGTGAGGAAACACTTAGTTTAGGCTCTATTTATCAGAGTCAACAGCAAGAGCAAGTTCATGGTGCCTTGTCTGCCGCTTAGAGCCAATAGAAATTTGCCGGAATAAGATAGCTTGAACTACACATGTTTTTTTCATGCTACAATTTTCGCTACAGTTTTTTCATCCCTTGAGTTTTTCTGCTTTTTAACCTATACTTTCTTTCATACTCATTACTCGATTGAAATTTGCCGGAATAAGAAATTTGTTTTGCATTTTAGATTGTTCATCAGCAATTAGACATCTATCCTTCTCTCCCTACCAAATATCGTGTCCTTGTAATTGCTTTCTGACATCTGTTTTATTATTATTTTGCAGATTCGATGAGATAATAACCAGCAAAAAATAGAGCTGATTTGAGGCATGCACAAAGGAAGGCAAATTACTAGAGCATGCCTCACTTATTGAATCAATAATTCAACTCTTTATCAGATGGGGATTCCTTGGATGAACCAATACACATAATTGCAGCAACAGATGGTTCAAACAGCAATAAATAATCTGCTATTCTCTGTTGAACTTATTCGTCAACAAAAAGAACTGTAAGAATGTTTCATTGGATTATATCAACTTCATAAAAGGCTGTTCTAGTCTTACATCTGGCAAGGAGAAACCTTACTCAATAATCTGAAACAATTTTGTTTAATTTTTTATTTTTAAAAATTGGTGAAACATGTTAAATTTTAATTGGATTACGAGTCATTATTAAATTGTAAAATTTAAAATGGCTAGAGGGTAAAATCGTACTTATAAATCTTTTCATCAAAGTTAAGGGTAAAATGATCAATTTACAAGATTATTATTTTGAAACGAAAATCCTTTAAAATCTGACATGATAACTCACAACTAAGGTAAAACCTATCTTTTTTACAAAGCTATCTATTGAGATCTGGATGTGAATTCTTAAATTCAAAACTGGATTAATCCTATTTATTTGGGCCGTTTCGGATACGATCAGGCTATTTCTGCCATTTTCTGTAATTTGATTTAGGGTGGGCTACTAGTGATCCAATAGGAGCTATTCCAGCTCATGAGTTTGGTTCGTAGTTTGTCATTTTCAAGAATTAAATTTATAAAACAAAAGTACATAACATGATTGTTTAATTTTATAGATAAAAAACACAAAAAACTGAAAGAAAAGAAAATATTAATGATTGAAATATTTCTAAAAACAAATTTTTTTAACTATGTTTAATTTTAACCATTTCTAATCCCGCACAACAGAAAATCAATGACAATAAAAATGGAATTAGTCTTGCATTATTGCAAAGGACTTTTAAACTCTGTCTAGACCTCATAAGTTGCCTAGAAGAGATTTTGTATCACGAATTAAAGTTAATAATTTACAAGATAATAGTATTATATATTGGGTTGTATTTGTGAAAATCGAAACATACAATATGATTTGATTACAACCAGAATGCTATAAAATAATAATAATAATAATAATTAAACAAGAAAGTTAGATGTAATGACACTTGGGGAGATGATCTACAATGAAATAGTAAAACGAAGTCATCCATGTTTCAACAACATAGAACCATGTTCGTCGCCAGTAAGGATTTATAAGCAAAACAACAACAATTGTCAAGAGCACAATTGCATAAGTCACTGTAAAACTGATGTAGAAGATGTCCATGTCCATGAAATCATTTTCTTTTCCGATGTCACTTGAATTTGTTGGCAACAATGTCGGTGATTCAGTTGGATCACAACTTTTTGGCAGTGGCAGACCACATAGAAGAGGATTTCCCTCGTAGCTACTTGCATTAAAGGTAGAAAATTGTGCAACCAGCCCAAGGGTCCTTCCAGATAAATTATTATATGCCACACTGAAAACTTCCAACGTATATAGTTCAGCAAGTTGATGAGGGATTACTCCACTCAAATTGTTGTAGGAAAGATCCAAGCTCTCAATTTCTTTGAGATTCGAAAATGTTGACGGGATTGATCCGGTCAAATTGTTGTGGGACAGATTCAATGTATGGA
This sequence comes from Acer saccharum, assembly GCA_030490815.1. Classification (NCBI taxonomy): domain Eukaryota; kingdom Viridiplantae; phylum Streptophyta; class Magnoliopsida; order Sapindales; family Sapindaceae; genus Acer; species Acer saccharum. The sequence continues at coordinate 40,465,536 of CM059871.1, forward strand.
TCATGGAAAGGTTTCCAATTTGAGAAGGAATGCCGCCCGTTAGTTTATTGCATGAGAGATCAATTCCAGACATTTTGGTGAGAATTTTACCGTGGTAAACGTAGGATATGGTCTTCGTTCTAAACTCTATAGTTTCTTCCTTTCCCATGAAAAAAGAAGTTGTCCGATTCATTTCCGATTCATAGTAACTTGGAGCTGGCACAGCAAAATCTCTGTCATGAAGTGCAATCATAAGACAATGAGGAATATCCCCGAAAAGATTGTTATGGGAAAGATCTATCAACCGTAACCGATCAAAGTGACATAACTGAATTGGCACTCTACCTTGAAGATTGTTATTATTCAAGATAAGGTAGGTCAAGTAAAAAAGCCTACCAATCCAATTTGGGATGCTACCATTTATGCGGTTATAGCCAAGATCCAGAGTCACCATAGAAGAACTATTTCGGAATGAATCTTGTAATTCTCCTTGTATCATATTTCTAGACAAGTGAACTTGTTTGAGTGATGAAGGACTAAAACAAGATGGTATATCCGAGATACTATTTCCAGCAAGGTTCAAAACTTCAAGATATTCCAATTGACAAAACTCTGTTGGAATTGGACCTTCGAGATGATTATTAGGCATTACAAGCTCTACCAACCTTGTCAAATTTCCCAACCAACCTGGAATCTTACCAGAGAGTTGGTTATCACTAAGATACAGTCCCTTTAGATCGGAGGCATTGTATAAGCTATCTGGGATCTTTCCATGGAAGTGATTACCGTCCAATTGTAAACTCTTCAATTGTGTCAATTTGAAATTTGAAGAGAAAATCTGACCTTTTAAGGCTATTGTTTGATAAAGCAAGGAATTCTAAATAGAAGCAACCCTCAACCAAGTGCTTTGGTATTTCGCCCGACAAGTGATTGTGGGATAAGTCTAAACTTTGCAACGACTTCATATCACCAATTGAAGAAGGTATGTTCCCCTCTAAAGCATTATTGGACATGTTTAAAGCTATTAATCCTGGAAAATACACTCCAACTTCTGCAGGAATGTGTCCGTTGAAGAAATTGATGGAGATGTCTAACTCCATTAAATTCAGATGAGAATGAATTGGCCACGGGAGAGGTCCCGTTAGAGAATTATTGAGTAGAAATAGATGATGTAATTGTGTATTATTCTCTAACAACCAATCTGGAAACACCCCTGTGAAGTTATTGTGAGACAGATCAACTGCTTGCAAGTCATGTTGATGGTACAGGAATTTGGGGAATGTGCCTCTGCAACCAGACATTACAATGTAATTTAATTGGAATTTTGGGACCAAAGAATATAACTCTGTTTCAGCATATAGGTCGTTGTTCTTACAGGTGAAACCCTTGAGTTTGGAATGATTGAAAAATGGTTCGAGTGAAATTGGGATTTGGAAGTGATTATCTGAAAGATGTAGGGCCAGTTTGGTATTGCTGTAGCTTTTATAATAATCACTGTTAGCTGTGCTGAATGAATAATCAGCTGTGAAGTTAATCAGTAGATGTTTGGTTAATTATACTTTTAAAACTACTGTATAGCTCAAAAGCAGTATACATATGTTTGGTAATTTTATTTCAAAAGTGCTGAAATTAGTTACAATGACTAAAATAGACATGATTTTAGAATATTATTTCATTTTTTTCATTAATTATATTATATTAAATCAATATTTAAGTAGAATATTTAAATTGGAAAAAAAATTCATAAGAACAATGAAAATATTTTTAAAAGATTTTATAAATCAAATCAATATTTAATTAGAATCTTTAATTTTTATATGAAATAAGGTATGTAAATGATTTTAATTTGATTTCATAAGGATAATAATGATATTTTAAAAGATTCATTAAATGCTGAAATAGATTATTCTATAATCACTTTTAAAAAGTAACCCCCTACCTACTTTACAAAATCACTGTCAAAACTTGTCAGATTATCAATTAATCACTTTTGGAAATTTTACCAAACATCAATTTATGTCAAAATTATAAAATAAGCTGATTTTAACTTCTTAAAAGCAATACCAAACTGGCCCGTAATTGTTGGATGGATGTAAGAGCTGTAAGGGGAGAGATGTTTCCAGAAAATTGATTGGAAGAGAGATCTAATTCTTGGATGGATGTAAGAGCTCTAAGGGGAGAGATGTTTCCAGAAAATTGATTGGAATAGAGATGTAAGACTTGAAGGGATGTCAAATTTCCAAAACACCAAGGCAAGCTACCCCTTAGATCGTTATTAGAGAGATCCAGCTGTTGTAGAAGCTTCAACTCACAAAGGCCGCCTGAAATACAAATAATATATGGTGTTGGTATTTGGTAACTTTAAAATTGATACGTTTGTTGTTATAAATTAAAAAGGATAAAAAGAAATAAGGAATGTACAGTGTAATTAAAACGTTTCAAATTTTTTAACAATTTGAGATAGACGTAATCCTAACTATCAAAAGTTTTTCATTCAATATCTAAATACAATTGAGTTTTTTTTACTGATAACATATATATATTCAGCTAATGTTTTATCATTTTCATTCAACAGTAGACAGTAGTTTTGGAAGTTATCAATTTTCATCTTATAGAGAGGACAAGTTAATATACTGTCAACTATATAGTGTAGGAAAAAAATGGTCAACAATTATAGAGAATTTATGCAATTTTATTTTTTAGTTCGATTATAATATGAGCTCTAACATATTTACTTTAATGAGAGAAAAAGGTCATTAACCTTGATCCGGAAGTGTGCCTTCCAAATTACAGTACTGCAAAGATAAGGACTCTAAAGAAGTCAACCGTCCAATTCCTTGTAGAATACTGATGTTGAGATTAGTTCCACCCATGCTCAAATGTTTCAAATTCTTCCAATTATACAAATCTACAAACACAAAAACCAAAAAAACCAAAAAATAAAAAATTGAAGCAACACAAAAACCAAATATACATCAATATTCAACAATATTTATTCAAGATAAATTGGATGATAACCCAAATGCGAAATACTATTGAGTGACTAAATCGATTGGTTTTAAATTGAACGTCCTTAATTGGAACATTTATCTTATAATTAACTCTGTTTTTTTTTTTACAAAAAAATAATTAAATAATATAATGGTTTAAATTTATTAAAAATGAGAGATTGAGATTATTAACCTTGGTAATGAAATGTGCCTTCAAGCATACAGGAGTCCAACGATAAGAACTCAAGAGAAGTCAATTGTTCAATGCTTTGTAGAATGCTGCTGTCGAGATTAGTTCCATCCATAGACAAAGATTTCAAATTCTTCAAATTAGACAAATCTACCACCACAAAACCAAATTTACATTAGTATTATTCAACAATATATATTTATTTAAGCTAATTAAACTGGATGATAACAAAAATGTGAAATATATATATATATATCGTTATTTACTAACATCAGCCATGTAAATAGATTGGTTATAGATTGAGCGTTAAAAGTCCCATTTATCTGATTAGTAATTAGCTCCATTTTTTATAAAAATAAATTAATAATATAATTGTTAAAATTTATATTAAAAAAACGTAAGCTTTGCAATTACATTCCTAAACCACAATAGAAGAGATAGTGTATCATTTGTGACACTGTGTATGACAACAGTACGAGTAAGATATATAAACTCAAATGAAAGTTTTGAAAATTTCTTATTCTCTTTGTTTTTACTATAAAAGTATTGTAATTTTAAAAAATAATAATAATATAGTTGTAATATATAATTAAATTTATATATCGGGTCACCGTAAAAGAAATCTTTTTTTTTTCTTCTAAAATACACCGTAAAAGAAATCTAATATATATAATATATATGGGTATAATAGTAAAATATTCAGCAATGAGTAATTTACCTTTGATGCCTAAGATGCCGTTGAGTTGACAATAGATCATGGTCAATCTTTCAAGGGAAGTGAAAGCTGCGATGCTTTGAAGAAAACTTGTATGGAGAGAAGATCCATCCATGTTCAACTCTTCCAGATTGGTAAAATTATGCAACTCTATTATTGAACAAATTAAAAATGAGTAACTTAACGTTATCGCTAAGGTCAAGTCTCTTTAAAGATGGCAACGATCCTAATGATTGCAGTAGGGTGCTTACATCATCAACTTTGACATTCCGTAAATAAAGTGATTGCAAGTTCCTCAAACCTGCACCTTTTACTTGTAAGTGGAAAGATATAAGCAAATGTGCTGGTTATAAAAATTAATTGTTGGGACAAAATCACCCTTTTAATGTTTATTAAATTGAATTAATAAATAAGATTATATTTACGTTTGTGGAAACATGTGTGATTTATGGAACAGATTGAAAATAAAAAACAATCCTATTAAAGTAATCAAAATTTGTAAATGGAAAGATATAAACAAATTTATCTTCAATGTGCTAGTTATTGAAATTGATTGTAGGTACTAAACCATTTTTTTAATTTTTTTAATTTTTTTAATTTTTTTTGTATACCACTTTTAGGGACATTGTCAGATTGACTAAAACCATCTCCAATGGGTCTCTAAAAACCCAAAATGGAGATTGTGGGAGCTCTGATGGGTCTCCAATTCACATTTCCCCATGCAATAAAAATGGAAACAGAATTTTGGTTCTCCAAATTTGGAGACCGAAAAAGCAAATCTCCAATTCACTATTCACTTTTTTTTATTCCTATCTTACCCTTAATTTCCTTTTTACATTTTTAACAAAAATCAAATAATCTATTATAACTCTTTATTCATAAATCTAATTACTATAAAAATTATACCATTGAAAATATTTTGTTAAGATCTTTCAATAGAGTCTAATATTGACTATATTTTAATAATTTTATAATTTTTCATTTATTACACTTTCTTTTATTAATATTAATCAATAAACCAATAGGTATTTTAATTTAAAACAAATGTTTTCAAATCATCAATTTTTATATGTAATTAACATATATCATAATAATTAACTTTAAATAATTCAGTAAAGCAAAATAATAACATTAATATCTTCAAATTAAAATATTACCACAAAAATATAACAAAAAAAGTACATTGAAAATTTAAAGTATGGCGTCCATGGTTCGATTTAGTTCCAGTTCCTTAGGGAATCTAAACCTGAACCGGAACTGTAGGGCACCAGTTCCGACTCCGGTTTTAGTTCCGATTCCTATGGTTCGATTCTTTTTTTAAAATTAAATTTAAAATTATAAATTAAAAAAATATTTATAAAGTAAAAAGATATGTTAACTAAGTTTATTGGAATATTGGCTCTAACGATTTAAAAAAAATGAAAAAACAAATATATAAAAGGAGGGAACCGGTCTGGAACAACCTGTAAATAAAGTGATTGCAAGTTCCTCAAACCTGCATCTTTTACTTGTAAGTGGAAAGATATAAACAAATGTGTTGTTTATAGAAATTGATTGTTGGGACAAAATCACCCTTTTAATGTTTATTAAATTGAATTAATAAATAAGATTATATTTACGTTTGTGGAAACATGTGTGATTTATGAAACAAATTGAAAATAAAAAACAACCCTATTAAAGTAATCAAAATTTGTTTTAATTAGTACCTTTCCCGAGACCAAAAATTAGTTAATCTGATTAAAAAAGAATAGTAACTTAAATAAAATGAAGCTATATATGGAAGATTCTAGGAAAAGTTAATGGAAATCGAAAGGAGCAAGCAGACTTACCTTGGGTTCTCATTATAATTCCACTAAAATTATTATAGCTAAGGTCAAGTGTCTTCAACGATGAAAACGACCCTAATGACTGCAATAGGGCACTTCCATTATGAATGCTGACATTTCGTAGAGAAAGCCATTGCAAGTTCCTCAAACTTGTACGGTTTCCTGTAAATGGAAAGATATAAACAAATTTATCTTCAATATGTTGGTTATAGAAATTGATTGTAGGTACTAAACTAATTTTATTTTATTTTATTTTATTTTATTATTTTTTTTTTGTATACTAGTTTTAGGGACATTGTCTTATTGACTAAGACCATCTCCAATGGTTCTCTAAAAACCCAAAATGGAGATTGTGGGAGCTCTAATGGGTCTCCAATTCACATTTACCCAAGCAATAAAAATGGAGACTCAATTTTGGCTCTCCAAATTTGGAGACCTAAAAAAGCAAATCTCCAATTCACTATTCACTTTATATTATTCCTATCTTACCCTTAATTTCTTTTTTACATTTTTAACAAAAATCAAATAATCTGTTATAACTCTTTATTCGTAAATCTAATTACTATAAAAATTATACCATTGAAAATATTTTGTTGAGATCTTTAAACAGAGTCTAATATTGACTATATTTTAATAATTTTATAATTTTTCATTTATTACACTTTTTATTATTAATATTAATCAACAAACCAATAGGTATTTTAATTTAAAACAAATGTTTTTCGAATCATTAATTTTTATATGTAATTAACATATATCATAATAATTAACTTTAAATAATTCAGTAAAGCAAAATAATAACATTAATATCATCAAATTAAAATATTACCACAAAAATATAACAAAAAAGTATATTAAAAATTAAAAGTATGGTGTCCATGGTTCGGTTCGGTTCGGTTCGGTTCCAATTCCTTAGGGAATCTAAACCTGAATCGGAACCGAAACCGCAAGGAACCCCGAACCGGTTCCGGTTCCTATGGTTCGATTCTTTTTAAAAAAAATTAAATTTAAAATTATAAATTAAAAAAATATTAAAAAGGTGAAAAGATATGTTAACTAAGTAATGAAATTTTGCTTTAATTTGTACCTTTCGTGACCACTAATTTGTTTATCTGATCGGAGCCCATGCTCAACTCCTCTAAATTGCTCAAGGAATCAGATATTTCTGGTAAGAGTTAAATAGAGTCGGTGAAAAAGCACAAAATAATAAAATAATAAAAAAAGAAGATGAAGCATAACAATTATTTTGCCATCCAACTATTAAAAACAAAGTAAATATATACATGAAGATGAAGAAGAGGAGAAATGAGTTTAATAACCTGATAAATCAACACATCCTTTCAACCCAACTTCATAGAGATATAATGTTTTTAATGATGAAAGTGCACTTAGAGATGATAAGATGCTGTTGTTGAAGATGTTACCACTTAAATCCAGAAACTCCAAATTACTCAATCTTAAACCTGTACCAGGAGAATCAGCTATTACATAAACTATTTCAAGAATTAATTTGAAAACTAAACTAATTGTATCAATCTAAACAATCTCTAAAACAATCGTTGAAATTAATGAACAAAGCAGTTGTCAAAAAAAAAAAAAATGAACAAAGCACGATCCCTTGCTTCTATTTTTCTCTAATAACAAGTTAAAAGTTATATTTTCCTAATTATTAACATTAATTTAATTATTAAAAGATTTAATGGGTCCTTCAGTGATGGAATGAATGAATGAATGACTTCTGGAAATTAAACAATCAAAGTTTGCTTTCGTCAATATGTTTGGCAAACACAATTTCATTAATCTCATTAATTTCTGCTTGATTCCAAAAACAGTCATTTGTTATAAGAGTCTTATTCTAAAATGGGTGCAAAGAAAGTCTGGTAAGAAGCATCACATGTAAATAATAGATTTTTTTTGTCTCTACCAACAATTTGAGGGGGTAAAATGATTTGCTCAAAGAATCCAATTCCAAACTTTTAGCTTCATTAAAGGTCAGATAAAATCCATTTTCTTCAAACTTAGAGCCTTATTGTTTTGAGAGAGAGAGAGAGAATAGGTAAAAATAAAGATTACCTTGAATATCAACTATTCCATTCAATTTGTTCTGAGATAGAGATAAATTTTTTAATGATGAAAGAGTATTTAGAGATGATAAAATGCTATTGTTGAAGCTATTATCATCTAGATAGAGCACCTCCAAATTTCTCAATGTTGACAACTTATCAAAACCTGTAACATGAGAAAAAACAGTTTCATTAGGTATTTCAATTAATTAGTAAATCAAAGTATCAAACTAATTATATTATTTTCTATACTTTCTTGAAGAGAGTAGTGTTTCATGAACTCCATGACTACATAAGAGTAATATTTGATCAAAACATGCAAGGAAATTGTTTAAAATATATAGACAAGTGCAGAGGAGAGTGTAATAAATTATTCATTAATTAATATTTAAAATTAAGAATTAGACGAGGATTAAAGGCAAAAGCAAGAGACCTTCATTCTCAACACAACCGGCTATCCCATTGTCAATTAAGTAAAGGGTCTGTAGTTGTTGGAAGGGAGAAAACAAAGAAGCATTTAGATACCATTCTCCCATTTCCGAATTCGGTCCCCTTCCTCCAAAAAGTTTGAGTGAGATGACTCTGCCGGTGGTATCATTGCACGTAACATAATACCATTGACAACAATCTGAATTGTGATCTCCCTCAACCCAATTGTCAAGTTCGTGAAAAGTATTGAAGAAAGGTTTGAGTTGCAAGAGAGCAAATCTCTCTTGTTCCAGACACCCCTCACTCCATCGACTTTCTAATGATACAATAGTAATCAATACACCTACAAATACCCACATCCATGGCTGCTGCTTTAAACCCATCTCAATACACACTTTAATATTTTCCAGGTAGAATCTACTACCTTTGCAATTAACAAGAGAGACTATTTATAATCACATGGATGGCTTCTTCTATTAGTTAAACTCAATTTAAAAAATGACATATAGTTGACTATTCTCTTTTCAAAGGCTCAGCATTAATAATTATTTAAATATAAAATTGTGCATATGATGTCCATTTAGATTGTATTAACTTTTCTTTATTTGAGGACCACTTGTGCTTGACCCGGCTTGAGTCAACCTAAAAAATATCTTTAATCTCTCTGCAGTATCCTCTGCCTAAATATTATTGAGTATTGATGCTTGGGCATTGTTCTGTCCATGTTGATCAGCCCCGAAAAGATAATAATAAATAAAAGATTTATAATCTTAATCTCTTAAAAGTTATGGTGTAAGCAATTAATTAATTAGAGAAATATGCAGGTTTACTGTCAAATGTAGCAGCATTCTCTATTTTTCCTTTTCTTTTTTTTCTTTGAATGTCCATTTAATTATATCACTGCTAGAAAAAACAATAGCAGTTGTTTTGTAGATATATACGATCAAGTCAAATAAGTTGGCATTATTTTCCAGTGTGATGGATTGTGATGTCCGGCCACTTGGGTTGTAATTATTTTCAGCCTTGCATTATTTGACAAGTGTGGTTGACTCCGAGTCAATCAAAAGAAAAACACGTTTTCCAGGAAATTGGAAAGTCTACATGTTCTTCTCTTACACACACATTTCACACTTGACTTAGAACATCTCGCATTTAACTTAGAACATCTCCGATATAAAAGTGGTCTATATAAATAAATATAAACAAATGAAAAATTAATCTTACATATTACTTATTATTAATTTCTATTAAATTGTTCCTAAGTTTTTAAACTGATTTTTCATGTCATATTTGTTATAATGACATAATTATCCTCATAATATGAATATGATTGTTAATTTGTGATTTCCATTTTAACTGTTTATGATTTCTCTTCTTTTATTCAATTGAAGAACAAATTATTAGATAATATTGTTTTTCTTTTTCTTTTCTAAATGAAAATTGTATAATGAACAATTAATTCAGCTCCTAATTATTGCTATATATCCTTTTCTAATCCCTTCATTTATCCTTTTTTTTTTTTTTTGAAACATTAATCCCTTCATTTATCTTATTTCTCAATATTTTTTGAGCTTAATGATTCTCAAATTAATGGAGTGTGGTTATATCTACTAAAACAAATATCTGGCTTATGTAGTATATATGTCGAATTTGGATCCCCTACTGATCTGATCTTTTTCTTGATCTCACATAATCTCATGACACATAAGCATTGCAATGAATGTATGGTTAGGATATGATTGGTTTCCACGACCACTTTAACAGCAACCAATCACATGCTTTAAAAAAGTCAGGAAAAAGATGAGATCAGTAGAGGATCCAAATCCATATATATCACTTAAAGTTATGTGGCTATGGATGATTTTGAACCGATAAATAGAGATAAGTTTCTATTGAAAACAATTGGATTGACGAAGTCAAACAATAGTATCCAGTAGACATATCATTGTCCCAATGAAAGTGATCAAAATTTAATATTTATTGGATGCTAGTCCATTTTTCCACACATGCATGTTGCAAAAGACTTTGAATTGACGTCTTACCCTTAGGTATAACTAGGGGTGGGCATAAGAACCGGGACCACAATAAACTATAAAAAGTTTTGTGAAATAGTAGTAATCTGTAATAAAAACTATGTCATGCTAGCTAGTTTTTGCAAAAGTTTTACCGCACTTGCAACGATTTTTCTCCTCATTAAAAGATCATGGTGTAAGCAATTAATTAATTAGAGAAATGCAGGTTTACTGTCAAATGTAGCATTCTCTATTTTATTTATTTATATATATATATATATATATATATATATATATACGGAAATTTTCAAATGAGGATGTCCTGATAGAATTATATAAGGATATTGAACGTGAGCCACTCGTTTTACATACTTTGACTTGGTGTGTATGCACTTGTCAAATCACTTTTATAAATGAGTGGCTCACATTCAATATCCTGATAGAATTATATGAGGATGTCCTGATAGGAACGGGACCGTATATATATATATATATATATATATATTTTGTATAAGTCCCTTTGTTTCATTGCTATAAAAACAATAGCAGTTGATTTGTAGATATATACGATCAAGTCACATAAGTTAGCATTATTTTCCAGCGTAATTGATTGTGATGTCTAGTCACTTGGGTTGTAATTATTTTCAGCCTTGCATTATTTGACAAGTATGGTTGACTCCGAGTCAACCAAAAGAAAAACACGCTTTCTTGGAAATTGGAAAGTTTACATGTTCTTCTCTCGCACACACATTTCACACTTAACTTAGAATATCTCCGATCTAAAAGTGGTTTATATAAATAAATAAAAAAGATGAAAAATTAACCTTATGTATAACCTTTTATTAATTTCTATTAATTTGTTCCTAAGTTTTTAAGCTGATTTTCTTATCATATTTGTTATAATGACATAATTATCCTCATAATCTGAATGCGATTGTTAATTTGTGATGTCCATTTTAACTTTGTCATATATTGTAGTAACCTTGATTTATTTGAGGATTAATTGTAGTGCTTGACTGGGGCAAAGTCAAGCATAAAGACTCTGAAAGATATCAATTGAACGATGTACATATCTATAAAAAAAATGTATCAAATTTTCCAATTTCTTGGAAGTTATTGCATTTTTCCGCACAACAAGTCATCAATGTCTCATCATCTCAAATACTTCTTACTACCCTTTTAACAGTTTATTTATTTCTCTTCTTTTATTCAATTGAAGAACAAATTATTAGATAATATTGTTTTTTTTTTTCTTTTCTAAATAAAAATTGTATAATGAACAATTAATTCAGCTCTTAATTACTACTATATATCCTTTTCTAATCCCTTCATTTATCAATTTATTGTTTTTTGAAATATTAATCCCTTCATTTATCTTGTTTCTCAATATTTTTTGAGCTTAATGATTCTCAAATTAATGGACTGTGGTTATATCTACTAGAACAAATATCTGGCTTATGAAGTATATATGTCACTTAAAGTTATGTGGCTATGGATGATTTTGAACAGATAAAGAGAGATAAGTTTCTATTAAAAGCAACTGGATTAACGAAGTCAAGCAATACTATTCGGTAGACATATCATTGTCCCAATGAAAGTGATCAAAATTTTGTATTTATTGGATGCTAGCCCATTTTTCCACACATGCATGTTGCAGAAGACTTTGAATTGACGGCTTACCCTTACGTATAACTAGGGGTGGGCAGAAGAACCGGGACCGGAATAAACTATAAAAAGTTTTGTGAAATAGTAGTAATCTTGTAATAAAAACTATGTCATGCTAGCTAGTTTTTGCAAAAGTTTTACCGCACTTGCAACGTTTTTTCTCCACATTAAAAGATCATGGTGTAAGCAATTAATTAATTAGAGAAATGCAGGCTTACTGTCAAATGTAGCATTCTCTATTTTTCCTTCTTTTTTTTTTTTTTGTTTTTGTTTAATGTCCATTTAATTATATCACTGCTAGAAAAACAATAGCAGTTGTTTTGTAGATATATATTATCAAGTCACATAAGTTATTTTCCAGTGTGATTGATTGTGATTTCCGGCCACTTGGGTTGTAATTATTTTCAGCCTTGCATTATTTGACAAGTATGGTTGACTCCGAGTCAACCAAAAGAAAAACACGCTTTCTTGAAAATTGGAAAGTTTACATGTTCTTCTCTCGCACACACATTTCACACTTAACTTAGAATATCTCCGATCTAAAAGTGGTTTATATAAATAAATAAAAAAGATGAAAAATTAACCTTGTGTATAACCTTTTATTAATTTCTATTAATTTGTTCCTAAGTTTTTAAGCTGATTTTCTTATCATATTTGTTATAATGACATAATTATCCTCATAATCTGAATGCGATTGTTAATTTGTGATGTCCATTTTAACTTTGTCATATATTGTAGTAACCTTGATTTATTTGAGGATTAATTGTAGTGCTTGACTGGGGCAAAGTCAAGCATAAAGACTCTGAAAGATATCAATTGAACGATGTACATATCTATAAAAAAAATGTATCAAATTTTCCAATTTCTTGGAAGTTATTGCATTTTTCCGCACAACAAGTCATCAATGTCTCATCATCTCAAATACTTCTTACTAGTTACTACCCTTTTAACAGTTTATTTATTTCTCTTCTTTTATTCAATTGAAGAACAAATTATTAGATAATATTGTTTTTTTTTTCTTTTCTAAATAAAAATTGTATAATGAACAATTAATTCAGCTCTTAATTACTACTATATATCCTTTTCTAATCCCTTCATTTATCAATTTATTGTTTTTTGAAATATTAATCCCTTCATTTATCTTGTTTCTCAATATTTTTTGAGCTTAATTATTCTCAAATTAATGGACTATGGTTATATCTACTAGAACAAATATTTGGCTTATGAAGTATATATGTCACTTAAAGTTATGTGGCTATGGATGATTTTGAACAGATAAAGAGAGATAAGTTTCTATTGAAAGCAACTGGATTAACGAAGTCAAGCAATACTATTCGGTAGACATATCATTGTCCCAATGAAAGTGATCAAAATTTTGTATTTATTGGATGCTAGCCCATTTTTCCACACATGCATGTTGCAGAAGACTTTGAATTGACGGCTTACCCTTACGTATAACTAGGGGTGGGCAGAAGAACCGAGACCGGAATAAACTATAAAAAGTTTTGTGAAATAGTAGTAATCTTGTAATAAAAACTATGTCATGCTAGCTAGTTTTTGCAAAAGTTTTACGGCACTTGCAACGTTTTTTCTCCACATTAAAAGATCATGTTTTTTTTTTTAGTATATAGCTTCCATCCAATTCATAGTTTATTTAATAAGTGTGGTTGACTCCGAGTCAACCAAAAGAAAAACATGTTTTCCTAGAAATTGGAAACTCTACATGTTCTTCTCTCGGACACAAATTTCACACTTGACTTAGAAGACTTAATATGAAATTGGGTGTTGGGAATTGAATGATGAACGTGGAGGCGCATGCTTAATATTTGCCTATAACACATAGCAAATAAACGTCTACTGGCATAAAAATAAGATGAGAGAAAATAACCCAATAACACAAGCACAAGATATATGTGGAAACCCTAAATTAGGGAAAAAAAAAAAAAACATGAACCGTTAGGACGATAGAGAAAAGATCCAATATGTATTAAATTTGTACAACCACACACTCTTGGGATTCTCTCTCTAACCCCAAACCCCTGAGTACATCCTAGCTCCTAGCTTACAACGCTCACTTGGTCCTCCTCTGAGTACACCCCCGAACATCCCTTGGTCTCCCCTAAATATTTCCCTAGATCTCTCCTCTAGATCCCCAGATATTTCTCGAATCCCTCCTTGGATATTCCCAGGGGTCTCCTCTAGATCTCCCCACTCTCTGATGTTACATGTGTTCTTTTGCTCCAAACAAATAATCTAATTACAAGGTTCTATTTATACTAGTTACAGGGAGTTTGAATCCTACAAGGAAATACTTTTTCTTCACGCATAAGACTACCTATTCCACGCAAATTCCTTCTCCTTCATGCATAAGAGTTTCTTGTTCCGCACGAAGACAAATTCTATTTCCTTTTTCGTTTAGGCACAAGAACTTTCAGAAGAAACCTTTCCTTTTTCAGCGCAACTTTCCCAATCTGTGCAACAACGCAGTTTACCGTGGTCTGGGCCGCGATTTGCAGCCCACACCCTGTACCGCAGAATACCTGTCCTCATCCCGTACCATTGACATCCCTATCCTTGGGCAGTGGTGTGTTATTTCAATTAATTCCCATTATTTTTCAGAATATGGATCCCCTCCTCACCTAAATTAATAGTCTTGATTAATTATATCTTGTTGCAGTGTAAAAACATAAAAATTAATAGAAATAATTTAGACCATTGATTTACTATATTAGACACGTAGCAATAGATTATAAATGTGCTGATAATGTAAGGACACAAAATATGAAGAAAGGATCCAGATCCTATTTTCCATTGTGAATGACTATGTTGTCCACTTCTGTTGTAATTATTATCAGCCTTGCATTGCATTATCTGAGTAGTGCACTAGTGCTTGACTCCAAATCAACCAAAAGAAAACACACGCTTTCTTCGAAATTGGAAACTCTACATGTTCTATCACACTTTTCACATTTGATTTAGGAGAATTTGAAACTGGGTTTTAATCAATATGTCGAACTTCAATTTAGTTCATAATGTTTCTGAAAACATTACGGTTTTACTCATCTTTTCATTTATTTTTATTTATTTTTAGTTGATTTCATTTTTGGTTCACAGTGTCCCTGTATTAGTTCAATATGTTACTTGAAATCTTGAATATTAACATAAAGACGAATTTGCCCTAACAGATAATTTCCAATACATATCGATTCCAAGTAATTAGTCACTAAGAAACGGAAAAATATACAAAACATAGAAAGAAATTTTCTGTAAGATAGTCACTGCTATAAGATAGTAGGACCAAACTGGCAATAATCCTTACCTTCCTCATGTGAGGATAGTCAAAATCTGGAGGATATGCACTGGCACCAGCAATAATGAGCTTTGGCCGAAATAAAGTAGCTGTTTTCTCAAGCATATCATAATCAACAAGTCCTATTTAACAACCAAAGAGAAATTGAGTCAACCACAAAGCCAACATATCAACCAATCTACTCCTCACCAATCTTGACATTAAACTAGAATTACCTGTAGATTCATCAAGTCGATAAGGCATGGACTCAAAATAAATTGAGGTTCCAGAAACCTGTCTTTTAGGAGTCATAAACCCATAAGACAGATGTCCACCATGAGGTAAGTCCAAACCCTGAGTAATTTAAAGAACACATTATTTTGTCCATCCCTACATTGTCAATTCTAATTAGAAAAAACAATTAACAAATAAAGTATATACTATATAGAAAAACTAACCATTAATCGATCATGCAGATTAAGAATTGCAGTATAAACCTCAAAATTAGCAGGAGAACCAGATAATGGTTGAACATTAACACCCCACTTCTTTTCATCCAGGTGAAATGCTGCTAGAGCCATTATTTGGCAAAGGGTTTCAAGTTCATCTACGTGCTCATTACAACCATAGTATCTGAGAAATTAAAAAAGGAACCTTTTGTTTATTTAAAATTATAAAAAAAATAAAAATGAAAAACAAACAAATTCGTATGCAATTTTCATTAAACAAACAAGGTTTACCTTTTACCAGGCAATCCTTCAGAATACTTGTTTGTGAGACATCTAAAGCACACTAATAATTCATAAAACACATTAATCTGCAATCATTACGAACTACAATCAGAAGGTAAACCACGGATAGCTCCATTTTCATGTACAGGGACAGAGACAGAAGATGGTGGTCTCCCAGTAACCAAACTTCCTTCAATGTGAGAGGATCTACAAGGCTTCACAAAGTTGATTTGAGCATGATTAGAGAAGCCATGCATACCGGACCCTTCCGAAGGAAACAGAGCGCCTTTGGCGCAAATGGATGTTGCAAAGAACCCATCACTGCTGCTCCACTACAAGCCTGCATATTTCTTTCCACTAAAAGAGTCCTAACATGACTCTTCTTTCACATTTGTTATAAGAATTAAGTCTCCACATAAAACCCAAAGGATGATAACAATTATATATCTGTATTGTGCAATTCGCTGCCCGAGCTTTATTCACATGTGGTTGATCTTAACAGGTCCCAACAAACCTGTTGGGATTTTCAACAAATCTTGCAAGCTCACTCGGCATAAATTCATTTCATGACATTGCTATTTAGAAAACTTTAGATGAAAACTTTAGAAAACATTTCCAATATTTCGACTGAACAGAAAAATATAGAACTGCTCAGACAGTAACTTCAAAAGGAGTCTATTTCTGGTGTTGCATGTACAGTCTTAAGCTTTTATAAAAGAAGTCTATTGCTTCCTGCTAAACATTAGTCAAAGTAAGCGATGCCATGCAGATCATGGAATGGTGTCCACCATTGTCGTGACTGCCAATCTTCATTGAATGTCAAAGATTTGGATCCAATCTCCTTAGAAAGCTCAAGAAAGTGAATCCCGCTTTTCAAGCTTTCAAGAACACTCTGTAAGAAAACATGTTCATGTTATATAACGATGAATGCATTGAAAATCCACAGGCACTCATTTTTAGAACAACAAGTATGAGTTACCTCTTCTTCTTCGATGTTATCTGCATTCTGCTTTAGCTGTAGAATGGGTGATTCAACCCTAGCCATTAAATACTGATTAGAGCATTGCAATCGTTCTTTAAATTGAACAAATTCAATCACCTGAAATAAGAAAATACAAATTTCTTGGTTTACATATATAATGGCAATGCAATTGTTTGTAAACTTGTACAATTTTCGGATGAGATCAATCATTGAAATTATCAAAGTTCCATGTATGAGAGCGACACAGCAAAACTGAAGTGAGGGCCTCAAACTATAAATGTTTTAAATAAAATAAGCAATTAGTCCAATTAATAGCCTGAATCTACTACTTGCATGAACATAGAAATACAAAGCAACTAAAAAGATTCCCCATCACACCTAACTGTTAGTGTGTTACAATGTCAGGTAATATTCATATAAGCCAAGACGGCATTAGGGACATTCAGGTAGGATTGCTAAACAAATCAAGCTGCTCCTGGACAACTAGTACTTACTGCATATATATCAAGATGCAGATTTTGAGCAAGTAAACCAACCTTAATTGCTATTCAAGCTTGAATTACTACAAAGTACAATAAGTAAATGTCAAATGGAAACCTACTTAACTACGAAATGGTTCTCCTCTTATCTCATTATTTGCATCCTTCATTGGCTATTTAAGATTTTATCATGTATGGTTCCTGTTAAAGACAGGGGACCACTCAATTTTCAATATTGCTCTCCTATTTAGTGGCAAATTTAGAACTTACCATTTTCATTCCCTGAAGCATACTGGACTCATTTTGAATGGAAGCTTTAAAAACATTTTCATAGCTTTTTGTTTATGAATATATTTCAAACAAACTTGTTCTGTTTAAACTTAATAACTTCAAATGCAGAATCAAGCAAAACTCTAACTAGCACATATTCAGGTTTCACATGCAAGTGGAAGAGCAACAATATTACTAAGTAGAGTGAGCGAGAAAGTGTGTAACAATCACAATCCCAAACATAAATCTTTGATAAAAATACAATTTATAAGAATTGTCACTTTCTACCAAATCAGGTAAGAGGAAGAAATATTTAATAAACAAAGTTGCAAATTCATGATAGGAGACAAACAGTAACCCAACTCTTGATAGGAGACAAACACGAACTCTTCACTACACATGTGACAAACCACCGCCGTGTTCAGCCTTTGTCCTGCAGAGCCCATCATTTTCAATCAAAAGAATAAACAATATAGCTGAAAGCAACATGCTGAATTGAAAATGATTTTGTATGTACTGGGCGGTAGTCTATTCATAATCTGTTTGAATAAGTAACGGACAAACATTTTTATGACATGAACTTTGACAATTCTTAACATCTAGACCCATCTACCAGAACACAAACTGGTTTTAATAGGTAAATAGGAACCAACAAAAAGAGATACAAAGTGACCATTGACAATGTTGTGCGGTCTATTATCCAATTTTAGATAAAAGATTTAAAAAGCAAGAGGTCTAAAAAATGTTAAAATTTATATGCTCTAATGCCAACCAATAGAAACCAAGATGTTGCGAGCATTGATTAATCAATTCAATACTGTATAAAGATAAAAAAAAAAAAAAAAAAAAAAAAAAATGGTCTAAAGCCCTCAACAATAGTTAAGGTGCATATATTGACATTAACACCACTATGTTCAGTTGCAATTGAGGTCGACAATTTTATAATTGTTGACTATTTACCATACACATTTGCAGGTGTCTATCACCACATTCGAGCAAAATCATTCATTTCATTTCAGAAAGCACATCAATACAAAAAATCCATACTTAATAGTGCAAACTGCTGTACAAGAAATGAAAATCATACACAACAAAGTAATTTTGAACACCTTTACATTGTATCAAAATGAGTTTGATTAATAAATGGGAACACTCTATTTTACGGCCATTCTATAAGAACAATCAAGACTTACTTGTGATCAGAAGGATTTGGTGTGATTTCATAAACAATTGTGGCAACAACATCCCTCTTCAACTGCTAGAGAAGAAAAAAAACAGAGAGAGAGAGAGAGAGAGAGAGTAGATGTGGTGTCAGATGAACCGCAAAACTTAATGCATGAAAGAATAAAAATTAAAAAAACCATTACAATCAACAAGCTCAATCTCAAGCAATTATCTGGGTAGCTTCACCTTTAAAGCCAATGTAGTGTATCTGAGTTGTGTCACCTCTGAAATTTTCTGGGAAATGCAATGTGATATTCACTACACTTTGAAATTTGGAATATCTAATACATGAGTTGATATAAGATCAGAAAGTAGAAGATAACCGATGATGAATCTAAATCCAAAATGCTGTATAAAAACAATGAGTGACATGTCAATCTAACATGGGATATTGCAACTAAATGTAACAAGTAACTAATTCCATACAATGACATGTACCAAAACAAAGTCAATGTTAAATTCCGGATGATGATTTGGGGTGCTTAAAAGAAGAGGAGTTTCCGATTTTTGAAGGAGAGGTGGATGAGACCGGGCATGGGATCAGGGATTTCCTTGTTGAGCACTTGAGTCGGATGAGTTTGAGAAGATGAAATATTGTGATTATATGCTTGTTTGTTGTAGATTCCCTTCAGTGTTTAGTTGAATGCCGTATGTATCAGCTATGCAACAAGTTCTAGTTTTGAAATGTTATGCTTTAACTCCATTCTATATATAATATATTGCATATTTCATGATAGAGTTCGACTTGTATGTTAGAATCCTTCCCTGGTGAGAGTAGGCTCTACATTATCGGACCCATAGACTGTATTGACTCTGGTCTAGGGGAGGTGGGAAGATTAAGGTTGTAGGCTCGTCCCATAGATGAACTGCTTAGATGTTTGCATATATTATCAGTCATATATTGGTATATGTTAACTGGAGTATAATTATCTAATATCTTGTCAAATGATTATTGTGAGAAAGAGTTAATCAAATCTTAATTGGTCGGAGTTAGAGAGCAGAATTAATTTAAAATCGTTCCATCTAGATTACTGTTATTCAATGATAGCTGGTTTTGTGCTGTTCTTGACAAACCAATTTGGAAACTATCCCCACAAATCAAAGTGAGAGATATCAACTGATTGCAGTTTGAAATTTTAGTAGGGAGAGAAATTTGCGATATGCTTCACTATCTCCTGTTACCAGACGAAATGAACCCAAATTTTGGGGCCAAAATACTGGCTTTGCCTTGGCATATATCATTAGTGTGAGTTTTGAATGGCCCTGTGACTGTGAGATTGGGATTTAGAAGTGGGAAGTGGTTACCTGAAAGTGTTGAGTACTGAATTGATGTTAAAATTGTTAAGGGGAGACAAGGAAATGTTTCTTCAAAATCATGAGCAGAGAGATTTGAATAGATGAAGTGATGTCTAATTTGAGCATACCCTTGAGATCATTATTTGCCGATAACCAGCTCTTGAAGATGTCTTAGTTCGAAATGGACTGAGAAATCTCTTTCATTCAATACACAAAAAGGAAGTCTCTGAGTTACTCATGAGTCTGTTATCTGGGAATGATAGAAACCTTCAAAGAGTTAAGTCATCAACCCAGTGGTTGGGAGAAACCCAGTTATGGCCTTCAAGTACAAATGTTCCAAATTCTGATAAGTTAAAGACAAATCCACCAAACCAGTCAAAAAACTGTTAAAAGTTTAGAAACTTATCAGTAGAGATGCACATTTTTCCCCGGGGCTCCAATTCCCCGCGTCCCCATCCCCATTTGAGGATTTTTTTTTTGGGGAAAAATGGGGAAATGGGGAGGGATGGGGATGAAAATCATCCCCAAATTGAAATGGGGATGGGGATGGGGATGGGGGGACCCCTCCCCATCCCCATTTCCCCATTTCCCCCACAATTATGTTGAAATGGGGATGGGGATGGGGGGGGAGGTCCCCCATCCCCATTTCCCCCTTTCCCCCAAACATATATAAATATAATTATAATATATATTTTTAATTTTTTTGTTTATTCTTTGAAAACCCTAACTCCCTAAGTATATATACACATTTTATATAAAATGCACTAATGAATTTTATTTTGTATTTGTAATGAAATGTTTATTTTTTTTAATTTAATTTGTAATTTTTAGTCAAATGGGGAAACGGGGAAAACGGGGGAAAACGGAAAAAACGGGGAAAAACGGGGAAAATGGGGAATTGGGGATGGGGATGGATATAGGTCACCTCAAAATTCCCCATCCCTATTTTCCCCAAATGGGGAAATGGGGGGGGGGGGGGGGGGGGGGGGGGGGGGGGGGGTGGTTGGGGGGGAAGGGTATGGGAAGTGGGGATGGGGATGGGAGGACCTATATCCATCCCCATTCCCCAAACGTGCATCTCTACTTATCAGCCATGGTTTCATCATCCAACCACTAGATCATTATTAGTTCAAGTGCTAAAAATTCTATAGGGTGGAGTGGAGTGGGACTCTTTTATGAAAATAGTGTGCATTGTATTACAAAATAGTAGTATTGTATTTCTTACCAATTTTTTTATGATTATTGTTCATAAAGAAATTGCAGGTTCATATTCTTGACACAAAAATAAACAGAAAACCCAATTGTTTGCATGTTTCTGAGCCTTGTATTTGATTTTTAGTATCAAATTTTAGGTAGTATACAAGTTTGTTTGTTTGTTTGGCCTCCAATCTTCACGGCTCATTGTATATATTATCTAACGAATACGCTATTGCGTAGGAATCATCATGATGATCACCGTCTTTTATAGTCAGATTTTAAAAATATGACTTTTTTTTTTTGTTGTTGCAAAAATAAGAATAATCTACTTGTTTTTGAAATTGAGAAAATAGATTTTAGATTATCTAAATACGAAATTGTCAAATCTTTAGCAAACTAATTAGTAATTACCTTTAAATTGTACATCACCTCTTAGCAGAGCTGATAGTACACCTCCCTTCCACATATGTGGTGAGAGGTTCAAATCCACCATACGTATTTTACAAGCATGTATGAGGAGTTTATTCTCGGGTTATGGAAGTAGTTATCTCCCGAGTAGATATTCAGATCGTACATGTATTGTTTGATCCTAACAGTCCTATTGTAATAGTTATTATATTACTTCAACAACAAAAAAAAAAAACCTTTAAATTTGTTTCTCGATAAGGATTTACAATAAATTCGAAATTTAGGAAAATGAACACAATTTGAACCCACAATCCAAACCTCATCTAGTTGAATACTTGAATTTAAAATTTCTTAACTTAATGGTAATTGGTAAGCCTTGAAATAACAATTGTCTAGTCAGCTCTCATTTATATCATCATTTCTTTAAAAAAAAAAAAAAATTAAGATACTTCAAATAATAATAATAATTTTTTTCCTAAAAAAAAATTAAAATTTTTTTGGCTGAAAAGTGATAATTACATCAACAAATTATTGTACCATTTTCAAAAATGAAATTCGCAAAACAAATCTTAGACTACTTAAAAGTAAAAAGAAGAAAACAAAGTCAGAGGTTCGAACCTGCACGGCTGCATGATACATAGAGTTAAACTGTTAAAAGGAACCAAAAATAAAATTACTTAAATGGCCCTAAACGAGTCTAGTCATCCTTGGCTCACGCAACTACGCAAGTACCTACCAATCAAACTTCAAAACTCGTTGCCTATTGCAGTAATCTAAGCTTTCGAACTAGTTAGGGTTTTAACAAAACCACTCTATATATACTTGTGCTTCATCGCTTAAAACAACTATCTATTTTAAGCGGGGAAAATGGGGAATTGGGGATGGGGATGGATATAGGTCACCTCAAAATTCCCCATCCCTATTTTCCCCAAATGGGGAAATGGGGGGGGGGGGAAGGGTATGGGAAATGGGGATGGGGATGGGGGGACCTATATCCATCCCCATTCCCCAAACGTGCATCTCTACTTATCAGCCATGGTTTCATCATCCAACCACTAGATCATTATTAGTTCAAGTGCTAAAAATTCTATAGGGTGGAGTGGAGTGGGACTCTTTTATGAAAATAGTGTGCATTGTATTACAAAATAGTAGTATTGTATTTCTTACCAATTTTTTTATGATTATTGTTCATAAAGAAATTGCAGGTTCATATTCTTGACACAAAAATAAACAGAAAACCCAATTGTTTGCATGTTTCTGAGCCTTGTATTTGATTTTTAGTATCAAATTTTAGGTAGTATACAAGTTTGTTTGTTTGTTTGGCCTCCAATCTTCACGGCTCATTGTATATATTATCTAACGAATACGCTATTGCGTAGGAATCATCATGATGATCACCGTCTTTTATAGTCAGATTTTAAAAATATGACTTTTTTTTTTTGTTGTTGCAAAAATAAGAATAATCTACTTGTTTTTGAAATTGAGAAAATAGATTTTAGATTATCTAAATACGAAATTGTCAAATCTTTAGCAAACTAATTAGTAATTACCTTTAAATTGTACATCACCTCTTAGCAGAGCTGATAGTACACCTCCCTTCCACATATGTGGTGAGAGGTTCAAATCCACCATACGTATTTTACAAGCATGTATGAGGAGTTTATTCTCGGGTTATGGAAGTAGTTATCTCCCGAGTAGATATTCAGATCGTACATGTATTGTTTGATCCTAACAGTCCTATTGTAATAGTTATTATATTACTTCAACAACAAAAAAAAAACCTTTAAATTTGTTTCTCGATAAGGATTTACAATAAATTCGAAATTTAGGAAAATGGACACAATTTGAACCCACAATCCAAACCTCATCTAGTTGAATACTTGAATTTAAAATTTCTTAACTTAATGGTAATTGGTAAGCCTTGAAATAACAATTGTCTAGTCAGCTCTCATTTATATCATCATTTCTTTAAAAAAAAAAAAAATTAAGATACTTCAAATAATAATAATAATTTTTTTCCTAAAAAAAAATTAAAATTTTTTTGGCTGAAAAGTGATAATTACATCAACAAATTATTGTACCATTTTCAAAAATGAAATTCGCAAAACAAATCTTAGACTACTTAAAAGTAAAAAGAAGAAAACAAAGTCAGAGGTTCGAACCTGCACGGCTGCATGATACATAGAGTTAAACTGTTAAAAGGAACCAAAAATAAAATTACTTAAATGGCCCTAAACGAGTCTAGTCATCCTTGGCTCACGCAACTACGCAAGTACCTACCAATCAAACTTCAAAACTCGTTGCCTATTGCAGTAATCTAAGCTTTCGAACTAGTTAGGGTTTTAACAAAACCACTCTATATATACTTGTGCTTCATCGCTTAAAACAACTATCTACTATTCTACTCTTGCTTTGCCTCTCTTATCTTCTCCATCAATTCACTTGCCTGCATTTCACTGTTGTCTAATATGGCGACGCTTCTCTTTAACAAAAACCACTTCTGTTATTTTGACTACTCCGATGATACGGCCTCACACGTTCTGCATAGATCTCCGATGGTCGTCTTTTGAGACCACTAACTTCCAGTATTTCTCAGGAATTGAAATGGTTTATTCTTTTCTGCATAGATCTCACGAAATATATGGCTAAATGCCCTCAAAACGATGACATTCTCTTAGAAAATATAATATATATTTTTTTCTTCCTTTAGAAAAAGAAAGAAAGAAGCAGTAATAACAATTGACCTCCCCCATGGTGAGCACTTCCAGTGCATCCGTATACAATTGCCTCCTAATAAGTTTCTTTGCAGTTGCATGAAGCATCAGACCCATCATCATTGCCCTGTCAAATGACAATTTAGATCTCAACTTAAGACAAAAACCCTTAAATCGTAGGAAATAATTGCCCGCCAAATAAATGCAATAAAAAACAATATATGAACAAAATCTCTATTCATCTGCCATACCGCCGATCAGTCTCGGTTCCAAATCTTATTGTCTCCCTATTCTGATCTTCAAGTTCTATATTGAAGTCCTCTAGTGGTAATGAACCATCTGCATGTCTCTCAACAAGGGCAGCTGCAGCTGCTCTGTCAATTGGATGTAAAACATTAAGAAGTCACTAACCAGTGAATTTGAAGAAAAAAGATAGGTAATTAAATTAAATGACGATGGACATCAACATCAATGGACCAGAAAAGGGAAAAGTTTCATATAAATTCCTCACCAATATGAATCTAAAAAACTTAGCACTGTTGGACAGTGGACAACACAACAAGCCAGTGAATTCTTTTCTCATTAAAAGATATGTACTTAACACATTTAAAATTGTTAAATAGCATAAGTAAACGAAACAGAAAAAGAAAAATTCTCTCAACCGAGTCTAATACAAGAATTTAGCTCAGTTATTGTAAGTTCCATAATTTGTTTGAAAATCAAATTAATGTTGCTTTTAACAACTCTCTGAGAACAGTGTGGATAAGAAAAAATGTACAGGCCAAGATAATTCAAATTGCTTATTCAGTTCAACATTCAAACTATGACCCAAAAACACCAAAACAAACAAGAAATTATGAAGAGAGGAACTTTAGAACCCGCATAAAGCAAATATAATCATTCTTCTCACTCTATTAATACAATGCCACTGAAATACTAAGATATCGGTCAAAATCTACATACAAATTACAAATGAAAGAGGTACATAATGAGATAGAGCCAGGACCCTACAAAAACAGAAATATAGAACAAAACATAAAAGTTTTCCTACTCAATCGGATACGGTAAACATAGTTTAATCAAAACCAACAAACCATAATCCACTTAAAAGAACTAGAGAATTCGATCCTTCTAAGACTAATCAACACAGTAAGGACATAGTCTAAACCCAGAAAACTTAGCCAATCCAATATCCAAATTTCTCATTGAATTCTACATAGCAAGCACAATACTTATAGATAGAAGTGTATGTGTATATATACCAAAATCAAAGAACTACAAAATTCAACATAGTGATCAAAACATTGACAAAAAAATAATAATCCAAACTTTGATCGAAGGCAACCAACCCCAAAAAAGTTAGAAAAGAAAAAAAGTAACAAAAACAAAGTGTGCAAAGACTCACTTGACTCGGGTCAATCTACGAGAACGTTCTTCTTCAGCCACCAAGGACTTGCCCTCATCAGCAGAGACACGAGTAGCAAGAATCTTGGCGTTGTTTTTAATACCCAATTGGCTCAGCTTTTCAGAGCCATCCCCATCTTTCAAGACTTTTCCAGCACATATCAAGTTGATCGTCTCAGGAAGCATGCTTGATTGCTTTGCCACTTCTTCTCTCAACATGGGTACGGTCCATTGCTCCAATTCTACCTGTAAATCGCCTGACCATGTGCCTGCTATCTTCAGTTTGGCCATTGAAAGACTCGATTTTTACACACAGTGACTGATGGGGAGAGTGAGAGAGAAAACTCGGTTGGAGGGGAACTTGAAGAAGAAGAATATATTGACCAGGATCGGCAATTATAAAAGACGACGTGACGTGATGATTTACTTGGTAACTAAGTTTTGGCTCCCACTTGCAAACTTCTATGTTGTTTGTGTCGTGTCAAAAGGAGATATATAATATATTATTATCAATTTTTATTTATATAATTATTAATTTATTAGTACAAATTGGAAAGGATAAGTTTATTAAAAAATACCTTTATAAAAAATATTGGAATAATAAAAAATTTAGGTGTAAATTATCCAACAACAATGATACGTTTAATATGCTGTTGTGTTTCTCAAAATCTCTCAAGGAGAGAATATATTATATGTGAAAATTACCAACAATGACCACATATATTATGGAAAATTCGTTTTTAACCACAAACGAAGTTTTAATTGTTAATAACCATATTTTTTAAAAATTACTGAAAAGCCCTCATATAACCCCCCCCCCCCCCTCCAAAACACACACTCTCTCTCTTTTTTCTTTTCTTTCTCTCTCCTATCCTCTCCTCTCTCTCCTCGATCTCTCTCTCCCCCTCAAAGCCACCGCTGGCGTGCCCGTGCGGCATCGTCGAGCATCGGTGACCTTTCGGGCTACACGACAGCGCCGTCGTCGTGCAACTGGGCCGTGCACGCTGCTGCTTCATTGCAAACGAAGGGTGGGTCATCGTCGTGGAGCTGGGCCATCGTCGCTGCTGCTGCTGCTGCCGTCCTTCTGCGCGCCGCTGCTGCTGTTGTTCGCTTGGGATTACGGTCGTCGGAGACCCCCTTGGCGGGCCATGGATCTGCAAAAAAGGAGAAACATTAAAAAAAAAAATAAAAAAAAATAAAACCTAATTGTGAATTTTGGGAATTTGGGGAAGAAAGGGAATCAAGTTTCACATATTTCATTTTAGGCATGATTTCAGGTTTCAAATATTTCATTTTAGGCATGATTTCAAGTTTCAAGTTTCATTTTAGTCATAATTTCAAGTTTCAACATTCAATTTTTTAGCCATGATTTCAAGTTTAAGGTGTTTTTAAAAATAAAAAAACTAATTTCAGGGGTATTCTAGTAAATTATGGACATACAATGAAATTTAAAAAAAAAGGTGGTTATTAACAATTAACTTTTCAAAAGTGGTTACTAACAAAAGTTTAATAAATCCAATGGTTATTTTTGGTTTTTTCTCTCTCTCTCTCTCTCTCTCCCTATATATATATATATATATATATATAATTTTTCTATTATCAGTTTGTTCTGATATAAAATATATCCAAATGAAGAATGTGGACCATTAAATTTACATACTTTCACTCAAAGTGTATGCACTTATCAAAACTTCTCTATAATCTATAGTTCACATTCTTCGTCCTGATATATTTTAAATCAGAACGAACTGACAGTAGAAAGACTATATATATGAGTAATGCTATTTGTCCATATTTGGTGTCCAAATCTGGTGCGAACACTCTAATCCATTCATTTAAATTGTATTAGATTTGCATTATTTAAATGAATATATTAAAATGTTACCACATCATTTGGGCACTAGATTTGGACAAAGTAGTATTACTCTCTCTCTCTCTCTCTCTCTCTCTCTCTCTCTCTCTCTCTCTCTCTCTCTCTCTCTCTCTCTCTCTCTCTCTCTCTCTCTCTCTCTCTCTCTCTCTCTCTCTCTCTATATATATATATATATATATATATGAAGGTGTGGTTCCGAATCATATTCATTTCCAATCCTCAAATTACTATAATATTTTTAATATATATGTATATATTTTCTATTATTAGTTCGTTATGACAATAAATATATCAGGACAAAGAATGTGGACCACTAGATTTACATACTTTGACTCAAAGTGTATGCACTTGTCAAAATTTCTCCATAATCTGTGGTCCACACTCTCCGTCCTGATATATTTATTGTCAGGAAGAATTAACAATAGAAAGACTATATATATATATATATATATATATAATTGGTAAGTTTTGTTGGATACGTTATTTCCCCTCTATGTAATCTGTAATTTTTTATATCAATAAAAAATCATTATCACCCCTACAACTTGACTCGATGGTAAAGAGATCGAATTCGAGTCTCCCTGTGATATATGAAAAGTTATTTAATTAATACAATGAATAAATTTACTTTAAGGCTATGTTTATTAATGTGTATTGTATTGTATTATACAATTAAAATGTATTAAAACAATACAATACAGTGTATTGTATTGTTTTAGTATATTTTAATTGTTGCATTGGGTGCACTTGTTAAAACTGTGCAATCAAAAAGATGATGGTGGTCTGGGGTTTAGAAATTTAAGTCACTTCAATCGAGTGCTTCTTGCCAGACATGGTTAGGGGTTGGAGGTTGGAGAAGTTTCCAGAGTCTCTGGCTGCTTGAGTGCTTTAGGGGTGCTTTAGGGGTGCTATTTTCCTTCCAGTTATTTTCTACGTGCAAATATTTCGGGCTCTTGTGGAAGAGTCTAGTTTGGGGATTGTGTGACCAGTTTGAAGGATGAGGATTTGAGAGTGTTGTGTGTTGTTTTTAGGTGTATTTGGTCTCTATGCAATCAACCGGCGCATGGTGGCGGGACTTGGATGGTGGAGGAAATTCTTCCTTGGTCCAAGGATTTCTTAGAGGAGTTCCAAGCTACTAATATCCAGAGTACTGATCGGAGAATCTTAGTTAGGCAACAACCGACAATTTGGTCTCCACCAGGTGAGAATTCCTTCAAGCTAAATACTTATGCTGCTCTTGATTCTTGCTCTTCCACGTTGGGTTTGGGTCTGGTTATTCGGAATCACGAGGGAGTTATGATGGTTGCTAGTGCTTAAGGTTTTCTGGCCAACTTCTCTCCTGATATTGCTGAGGCAATTAGGATTTTGCACGGAATCTCTCTTGCTGAAGAATCTGGTAAAGGGATGGGAATGGGGGCCCAATGGGGCAGAGGAGGGTCCCCCCACCCCTACCCTCGCCCTCAAACCCCATTTAGGCGAATTGGGGATGGGGGTGTTTGGGGGAAGGTTCCCCTGCCCCCACCCTCGTCCCCCATTTCCCCCATTTCTATACTATAATTTTTCAATCCGAAATTTAGAATTCAAAATTCGGAATTTGATTGGATCAAACTTTTGTTTTTATCTTGTTTCAATATCTAATCTAATAATTAACAAAATATATAATCTAAAATATATAATTGATTTAATTTTAATCCAAAATTAATACAAATAACTATAACAATATAGTATTAGTGTATTACAAGTAAAAGTCTAAACAAATTTTAAGCAATCAATTAATCTAAAATATGAGTAATACACTAATAGAGTAATTTTTTTTTATTTTAAGAAAATAAAATAAAATATATATAAATAAATAAACAAAATATATAGGGGAAATGAAAGAATTGGGCCCCACCCCCATTAAGGTTTTTGGGGCAAAATTTGCCCCCACCCCCACCCCAAAACCCCATTTGGGGGTAAATTTTGCTTCCAAATGGGGGTGGGGCTCCATGGGAGAAATTTTCATCCCTAATATGGTATGGTCCCTTTTGTTATTGAGTCGGATGCCCAAGTTGTGGTTAATTTGATTAATTCTAATAGTGATATGCTTTCGAATATTGGCTTGGTTATTAGTGATGTTAGTGATCGTCTTAGGCGTGTTGGTGTTGGTCCTATTTCTTTTGTTTCAAGGAGGGTGAATGTTGTCGCCCATAACCTTGCTAAATTGGCTCTTTTGAGCCCTGGGAATCGGTTTTGGTTGGAGTCGTTTCCTCCGAGTGTGGAGAGGTCCGTCTTAGCTGACCTTCCTGTGTAATGGTGTTTTGTCTAATTAAATTTCTTTTCTAAAAAAAAAAAAAAAAAAAAAACAGTAAACACTATTTTAGCTAATATATAACATTTTGTGGTATTATGTTGTATTGTGTTAGAAAAAACACTTTTTTTTTTCAATAAATATAGATTATTGATAAAATATGTGTTATGATGTTAATATATATGTTTTAATAATTTCAAATTATATAGGAAATATTTATTTTATTTATAAAAATATTATTTGTTTAATTTTTTTAATTAAAATAAATATTTATTAATTTTTATATAAAAATATTTGTTGATTTATTTATGGTAAGGATATTTAAAATTAATTATTAATTTTTTTTAAATATTATATTTTTATAATATAATATAATAAAATAAAGTTATATAGGAATAACTCAATACGATATAATACAATGTATCACTAAATGCATGTTTGTATAATCCAATCCATTACAATACAATCCAATATAGTATAGTATAATACAATAGGGTGTATCAAACGAGACGAGCCCCAAAGTCTCACTGTATTAATACATCTCTAGTTATGGGGATTGTCGGGAAGATATTTGAATCATGCTGTTTTACTTTATGTCAAATTTCAAAATAAAATAAAAATCCCACTATAATTATTATTTGAACAATATATGTAGTGTTTTATTTTATAGTTCCAGTGTCAAATTAAAAAAAATAATAATAAAAAATAAAAAATCACACTATATATTATTGTTTTTTTATTATTATTTAAATTATAACAACTGCTGGGACTCTGTGAGAATTAGACTCTATTAGCACAATCCGGAATAACTGCTCCCGCGAATGGGGAGAGGGCACCCACACTTGGGAATAGCCAAGGAGGGACAATGAATATTGTACATATATACATGCATGCCTTGGGCGTTGAACCGTGGTGGTGGAGACTCACTTTAGAGAGTCCAACCACATTAGCAAGAGGTCATTGGCTATATTATTATTGTTATTATATGTCCAAAAAAAAAAAAAATTATCAAAAAAGAATCCCAGTGGCCAGTGCCCACTGCCCACTAAGCAAAATGCAAAAGTGAGTGTCTTAAGCGAAGTAACTGATAAGCGAAGTCAATGTGATCGTTGCTGAATCAGCCATGGCAGCCGGTGGCAAAGGACCCAAAACCACCCCTAAAACACCCAAAACCGCCCCTACCACCACCACCAAGAAACGAAAAACCACCAAAACATCCAAACACCCAACCCCAGAACTCCTATCTCTCCTCTCCACGTCCACCTCCGCCGCCTACTCCTTCCTCCTCCGCCACGAAATCCACCTTCATCCCTCTCAAATATTCTCTCTCGAGTCCCTCCTCTCCTCCATCTCCTCCCGCTTCCCATCCCCTCCACGCCCACTCCCTTCTCCTTCCACTCCCTTCTTCCCCTCCTTCATCTCCTCATTCTCCGCTCCGTTGGACCCACACTGGCTCCGCTTCTTCCGCATGTCCCAACAAACCTTCACCCACCTCCTCCACACCCTCTTCCCCGCTCTCTCCTCTTCTCTTCCGTCGTTTCCTCCCGACTCCGCCCTCGCCGCCACCCTCTTCCGCCTCTCCCACGGCTCCTCCTACAGATCCCTCGCCCGTCGCTTCGGTTTTCCTTCCTCCGCCGACGCTTGTCGCGTTTTTTACACAGTCTGCAAGGCTATAAACGACAAGTTGGGAAATTTGGTCGAGTTTAGAGAGAATTTAGAGAGGATTGTTGTGGGTTTTGGGTGGATTTCGTTGCCCAATTGTTGTGGGGTTCTAGGGTTTGGAAAATTCAATGTTGATGGTGAACTGTTGGGACGAAATGGGTCGTTGTTGGTCCAAGCTTTAGTGGACTCAGAAGGTAGATTTCTTGATATCTCTGCTGGTTGGCCTTGTACAATGAAACCGGAGTCGATTTTGTATCAAACGAAGTTGTTTATAGGCGTGGAGGAGTCTAGAGAGTTGTTGAATGGACCTGCTTATGAACTTGGTGATGGCAATTTTATTCCTCAATATATATTGGGAGATTCTTGTTTCCCTCTCATGCCTTGGCTTATAACACCTTATGTGCGAAACAACGAAGAGGATAGCTTTAGTTCAGCTGAAAAGGAGTTCAATGTCGTGCACAGTCGCGCAATGGGGTTGGTTGACACTGCTTTCGCGAGAGTTAAATCGCGGGTGGCAGCTTTTGGGGAGGAGGTGGAAGGAGGACTGTATTGAATTCTTGCCTTTTGTAATTGTTACAGGGTGTTTGTTGCATAATTTTCTGATAAAGTTCAGCGAGCCAATGCCGGATGATGATTTGGGGTGCTTAAAAGAAGAGGAGTTTCCGATTTTTGAAGGAGAGGTGGATGAGACCGGGCGTGGGATCAGGGATTTCCTTGCTGAGCACTTGAGTCGGGTGAGTTTGAGAAGATGAAATGTTGTGATCATATGCTTGTAGTTTTAGTTGTTGTAGGTTCCCTTCAGTGTTTAGTTGAATGCTGTATGTACCAGCCATGCAAAAAGGTCTAGTTTTGAAATGTTATGCTTTAACTGCATTCTATATATAATAAATTGCATATTTCACGATAGAGTTCGATTTTGTTGGTTACAGTTTTCCATTTACAACTTGTGGATCTCTGACTTGTATGTTAGAATCCTTCCCTGGTAAGAGTAGGCTCTACATTATCAGACTCATAGACTGCATTGACTCTGGTCTAGGGCATGCAGGAAGATTAAGGTTGTTGGCTGTGGACATTTCGTCCCATAGATGAACTGCTTAGATGTTTGCATATATTATCAGTCATATATTGGTATGTGTTAACTGGAGTATAATTTTCTAATATCTTGTCAAATGATTATTGTGAAAAAAGAGTTAATCAAATCTTAATTGGTCAGAGTTAGAGAGCAGAATTAATTTAAAATTGTTCCATCTAGATTACTGTTATTCAATGATAGCTGGTTTTGTGCTGTTCTTGACAAACCAATTTGGAAACTATCCCCACAAATCAAAGTGAGAGATATCAACTGATTGCAGTTTGAAATTTTAGTAGGGAGAGAAATTTGCGATATGCTTCACTATCTCCTGTTTACCAGATGAAATGAACCCAAATTTTGGGGCCAAAATACTGGCTTTGCCTTGGCATATATCATTATTGTGAGTTTTGAATGGCCCTGTGACTGTTAGATTGGGATTTAATAGTGGGAAGTGGTTACCTGAAAGTGTTAAGTACTGAATTGATGTTAAACTTGTAAGGGGAGACAAGGAAATGTTTCTTCAAAATCATGAGCAGAGAGATTTGAATAGATGAAGTGATGTCTAATTTGAGCATACCCTTGAGATCATTATTTGCCGATAACCAGCTCTTGAAGATGTATTAGTTCGAAATGGACTGAGAAATCTCTTTCATTCAATACACAAAAAGGAAGTCTCTAACCCTGTGGAGTTACTCATGAGTGTTATCTGGGAATGATAGAAACCTTCAAAGAGTTAAGTCATCAACCCAGTGGTTGGGAGAAACCCAGTTATGGCCTTCGAGTACAAATGTTCCAAATTCTGCTAAGTTAAAGACAAGTCCACCAAACCAGTCAAAAACTGTTAAAAACTTTAGAAACTTATCAGCCATTGTTTCATCATTGCAACCATTAAATCATTATAGTTCAAGTGCTAAAAATTCTATAGGGTGGAGTGGGACTCTTTTATGAAAATAGTGTGCATTGTATTACAAAATAGTAGTATTGTATTTCTTACCAATTTTTTTATGACTATTGTTCATAAAAAAATGGTAAGAAATTGCAGGTTCATATTCTTGACACAAGAATAAACAGAAAACCCAAGTGTTTGCATGTTTCTGAGCCTTTTATTTGATTTTTAGTATCATATTTTAGGGGTGGAATTGGTGAGAAATGTCACCTTTTTAAACTGATTTGGTGACAATGTCAGTGCTTTAATAAGCTAAGTTTAAAAGGCACCTATTATGGTGAACGGACAAAATACCCTTACTTTACACATACTTTTTCTTACTTTTGAAGTTTTCTGAGATTTTAAACAGACCTCCAATGGAGGTTAAAGACCATAACATTATCAACGCATCTTCATTAGATAATTAGTTTTGTGGCGCTACGCAGACGCATTCGGGGGTCGAGCTCCCCGCTGAGCTCGCGGTTTGGTTTTGAATCTTCCATTGAAAAGGCTCGAAATGAAGTGTTCGAGCCTTTTCATACATTACGAGCCTTTTCATACACCAATCGTGCCTTTTCATTAAGTGTTCGAGCCTTTTCATACACTAATGAAAAGGCTCGAACACTTCATTAAAAGGCTCGAACTGTGTATTACACCGATTAACCTATGAATTTTCCTTGAAAAGGCTCGATTCATAAAGGTTTAAAAAGGCACGATTGCAGTACAAAAAGGCACGATTCATGTACAAAAAGGCACGATTCATGTACAAAAAAGCTCGATTCATGTACAAAAAGGCTCGATTCATAAAGGT
Source organism: Acer saccharum (assembly GCA_030490815.1). Classification (NCBI taxonomy): domain Eukaryota; kingdom Viridiplantae; phylum Streptophyta; class Magnoliopsida; order Sapindales; family Sapindaceae; genus Acer; species Acer saccharum. Next base: position 40,500,032 of record CM059871.1, read on the forward strand.
TCAAAAAGGCACGATTGCAGTACAAAAAGGCACGATTTATGTACAAAAAGGCTCGAACACTTCATTTCGAGCATTTTCCGAACTTTTTTCGAACCTTTTTCAAGCCTTTTCGAACCTTTTTCGAGCCTTTTCAAACCTTTTTCAAGCCTTTTTCGAACATTTTCGAGCCTTTTTTGAACCTTTTCAAACATTTTCGAGCCTTTTTAACCATAATTTTTTTTTTTTTTTAAATTTGTATCTCTGAGACTTTCTATATAGTTCATGCTTCCCGAGCCTTTTTGTTCGTTGATTGGTCAGTATCATTGATTCATCGGTTCCACTTCCATTGATAGAGGATTTTGAAAGAAAAGAAGAAAACAAAATGGTGAAGAAGATTACTGTGGGGGGCAATTTTGTCCGTTCACCATAAATGGTGCCTTTTAAACTTAAGTTAGTAAGTTGGTGCCTGTTCCCAAAAAAGCGCCTCAAATAGTGCTATTTAATTTTTTAGCCCTATTTTAGGGAGTATACAAGTTTGTTTGTTTGGCCTCCAATCTTCACGGCTCAGTGTATATATTATTAATATAACGAATATGCTATTGCGTAGGAGTCATCATGATGATCACTGTCTTTTATGGTCAGATTTTAAAAATATGACTTTTTTTTGTTGCAAAAATAAGAATAATCTACTTGTTTTTGAAATTGAGAAAATAGATTTTAGATTATCTAATAATGAAATTGTCAAATCTCTAGCAAACTAATTAGTAATTATCTTTAAATTGCACATCACCTATTAGTAGAGCCCCTTCCACATATGTGGTGAGGGGTTCAAATTCCACCATGCGCATTTTACAAACATGTGGGAGTAACATGTGGGAGTAGTTATCTCTCATTATTAGAGTAGATATCCGGACCGTACATTTATTATTTGATCTCGACAATCCTATCGTAATAGTTCTTGTAATACTTAAAACCTTTAAATTTGTTTCTCTTTCTCGATAAGAATTTACAATAAATTTGAAATTTAGGAAATCGGGACACAATTCTGATCCCACAATCCTAACCTCACCTCGTTGAATTTGAAATTTTTTAACTTAACGGTAAGCCTAGAAATCACAATTGTCTAGTCAGCTCTCATTTATATCATCATGTCTTTTTAAAAAAAAAAAAAAAACCACTAAGATACTTAAAATAATAATAATAATTTTTTTCCTAAAAAAAATAAAAATTTTTGGCTGATAAGTGATGATTACATCAACAAATTATTGTACCATTTTCAAAAATGAAATTCGCAAAACAAATCTTAGACTACTTTTAGGACATGTTTACTGATCAGGAATCATTCATGGGAAAGGGAATTAAGTTCCTGATTTTGAAATTCTTGTGTTAACTAAGGGCGCGTTTACTAATCAGGAATTGATGGAATCGGAATCAAGTTCCACTGGAAAGGGAATGGAGAGGAATTGGAATTAAGTTACTAAATTTCATTCAAATGTTTACTAACAATTTAGAAACCAGAAATGGAATCAAATTTATTCTCTTTCTAGTGTTTACTTCAACTAAGGAATCGGAATGATATATAGTTGATTACAAAAATACTCTTGTGTATATAATATGTTGAAATATTTTTTTTTATTATTATTATGAAAAACTTAAACAAAACAATATATATATATATATATATATATATATGAATATGTAATACTGTGTTATACTGCTTCAGTAAAAAGAAAAAAAAAAAAAAAACCTTAAACAAAACAAAATATATATGCTTCACGTATATGCAAATAGCTTCACGTAAAAAATATAAATAAATAAATAAATAAAAACTTAAACAAACAGCATATATAATATATATGAATACATGTAATACTGCGTTAGTGTGTTATAGTGTTATACTGCTTCAGTAAAAAAGAAAAAAAATTTAAACAAAACAAAATATATATACATATGAATATGCAAATAGGTTCACGTAAAAAAAAATTAAAAAATTAAAAAAAATTAAAAAATTAAAGAAAACCTTAACTTAAATAAACAGCTATAGCAGATTTGACAAAAAGAGAAAAAGAAACACCAGTAAGTCAAAGATTTCTATGTATATTCAATAAATTTAAGATTTAAAAAAAAAAAAAAAAAGCATACTTGTAGCAAGATTCAGAGGAAAACGATGAACAAAAAGAATGATAGAGAACAATCCCTAAAACAAAATGATAAAATGGAAACTAGAAAGATAGCTTTTTTTTAATAATTATTACAAGTGAGGTTATTTTAGTAAAAATATATGAATTCCTTTTTTTAATCAGGAAAGGGAACTTGATTCTTAGGGTGGGTGGGGGGAATCAAATTCCCTTTCCATCAGTAACTTAATTACTGATTTGAGAGTGGGGTCTATGTAACTTAATTCCCTAAAAATTTAGTAAACATTGGAATTCACAAATCAGTAACTTAATTCCCTTTCCTGAGTTTGATTACTGATTAGTAAACGCGCTATAAATTTATAGAGAATTAAGTTCCATTGACCCCACACACATATCAAGAATTAAATTCCTGAATGAAAGGGAACTTGATTCCCCTCACTTACCTTGAGAATCAAGTTCCTTTTCCTGACTGATTAGGGAATTCATATATTTTTACTTAAATATCCTCACTTAATTTTTTTTATTTTTAAATATATATAAAAATGAACCGTAAAGTATTAAAAAAAAAAAATGAACCGTCAAGTATAAATAATATGTGAACTATTGACTTGATTATATATATATATATGAATTGTGAATTGTGAGTTATAAAAAAAGGGGGTAATTACTCTAGTGGCCATCAACTTATTCTACCACTATCAAAATGGCCACTAAATGAGAAATCGGTTTCAAAATGGTCATTTTTAACAAACACCGTTACACTAATGGTCATTCCATCCAATTCCATCTAAAAAGTATATTTGAGATAAGTTGAATATATATATATATATATATATATAGTAATACTACATTGCCCAAATTTGGTGCCCAAATGATGTGGCAACAATGTAGACCATTCATTTAAATGATTTGCATGATTTAAATGAATGGTCTACAGTGTTGCCACATCATTTGGGCATCAAATTTGGGCAATGTAGTGTGTGTGTGTGTTTGAGATATATTATACGTATATACACACACTAAATATAATTATTTGATTAAAAAAAAGATTTTCAAAAAATATCTAAAATAAATTAAGTCATCCCCTTATTTACCAAAATGTCACTCATTGGATGGAATTAAATGAAAATTGATAGAATGATCATTAGTGTGACAGTATTTGCTAAATATAGCCATTTTGAAACCAATTCCCCATCCGGTGGCCATTTTGATAGTGGTGGTATAAGTTGATGGCCATTAGAGTAATTGCCACAAAGATAGTTTGATTACAAAAAAAAAAAAAAACTTCAGTGCAGCAAATAAAATAAATGTGAACCAGCACAAAGTCATACCGTAATTGCTTTGAATTTTTTTTCTTAAAAAAAAAAAAAAAAAAAAACTTTATTTTATTTATTAGTTGTACTTATACATCTCCCATATGTATATATATAAGGCTATTTTTTGTATACATAGGTATTTTTGTAATCAACTTTGTATAATTTGATTACATTTTTTATTCTTCAAAAGTTAGTAAAACACAGTAATGGAATTTAGTAACTTAATTCTGATTCTCTTTCATTCCCTTTCCAATGAAACTTGATTCAAATTCCCACTCATTGCCGATTAGTAAACGCGCCCTTAATGTAAAAAATAGAAAACAAAGTCAGAGGTTCCTGCACGGCTGCATGATACCTAGAGTTAAAAGGAATCAAAAATAAAATTACTTAAATGGCCCTCAACGAGTCTAGTCATCATTGGCTCACGCAAGTACCCACCAATCAAACTTCAAAACTCGTTGTCTATTTCAGTAATCTAACTTTCGAACTAGTTAGGGTTTTAACAAAACCACTATATATACTTGTGCTTCATTGCAAAAACTACTATCTACTCCTGCTTTTCCTCCGCTTCTCTACCCTCTTATCTTCTCCATCACTTCTCTCGACTCATTTCACTGTTGTCTAATATGGCGACCCTTCTCTTTAACAAAAACCACCTATGTTCTTTTGACTACTCCGATGATACGGCCTCACACGTGTGTGCGGTGATATAGTACGCAATAACTCAGGTAACTGGATTTACTCTGTTTTTCTTTCTGTTTCGTGTATTTTGGCTTTTAGAAATCTGTTAATGGCATTCATTTGACGTTTATCTAACGCAAAATCAACTTTAACTAACAGATGCGACATGGGGTTAAGTCGATCTGCGGAATTTCTTTCGTAGATTTACTTTTATTGGCCGAAGCTGCCTTCGCTCAGGTAACCATGGTGTTACAAGCAAGTGTTTTTGTTTAATCTCTTTATGTACATATTTATTTATAAATAAGATCTTTTTTGTTTACATGATTGTTACAAAAGTGAAAGTGTTATTGTTTTGATCTAGAAACATTATTGGAGCATAATCATATATGTATGTTGTTGTGTGGCTCCACATCTGAGTCAGCAGCAGGTGCCCATTAATGGCAACCCGTCTGCCGCTTGGAGCCCATATTAATTTTACCGGAAGAAGATCCTTGAGACTCATTGTTGTTTCAAGATACAATTACTTGGTTACATAGATCCACATTTTATATCTGGGTTCTTTTAAAATGTTTCAATGTAGATTTGTACTGTATTTTGATTAGGCCCCTTTTGTTATTTTCATTCATTCCAGGACAATTAACATTTAGCATGCTATCAAATTTCATGATGGAATAATGTTTTTGATAGAAAAATCTCAGTTATCTGAGAAAAAATGTATGCTAAATGGTTAATGGCACTCAGTCAGACACGGGTGATTGTTTATCAATCCAAGACAAGCCACCTTTTGCATGGTGCCTAAACTTAGCTACTGACACGATTGGAGGGAGCCGATTCTATATGGTTTCCTTCAAATTTAAAGGAGCTACATTCATAATTCTATCATATTTCTGCAATCATTTATGGATCATTGTGTTAGATTTTGAGTTTGTAGTCGGTGACTGAGTGGGGTATATATAGCTCATCGACTAAGGGGATCGGTTTGGGTGAGGAAACACTTAGTTTAGGCTCTATATATCAGAGTCAACAGCAAGAGCCAGTTCATGGTGCCTTGTCTGCCGCTTAGAGCCAATAGAAATTTGCCGGAATAAGATAGCTTGAACTACACGTTTTTTTCATGCTACAATTTTTCGCTACAGTTTTTTCATCTCTTGAGTTTTTCTGCTTTATAAATTATAACCTATACTTTCTTTCATACTCATTACTCATGAGGCTGTTTATTTTTTAGCTTTCATGCATCAGCTATTTTTGAGTCTGACCCTTAATTTTTTCCATACCTTTTGAATGTGCAATTAAATTACATATCTCTCTTCGTACTTCTATCAAGTCTTTGCTCTTTCTCATGTTTTTTGTATTAATTTGTTTTGCATTTTAGATTGTTCATCAGCAATTAGACATCTATCCTTCTCTCCCTACCAAATATTGTGTCCTTGTAATTGCTTTGTGACTTCTGTTTTATTATTATTTTGCAGATTCCATGAGATAATAACCAGCAAAAAATAGAGCTGATTTGAGGCTCGGTTCTGATCAAGTGGCATGCACAAAGGAAAGCAAATTACTAGAGCATGCCTCACTTTTTGAATCAATAATTCAACTCTTTATCAGATGGGGATTCTTTGAATGGACTAATATACACATAATTGCAGCAACAGATGGTTCAAACTGCAATAAATAATCTTCTATTCTCTGTTGAACTGCCAAAAATAGAGCTGATTTGAGGCTCGGTTCTGATCAAGAAGCTTCGCAGGAGACTCTAGGGGTTCTATAAAACATGTTTGGTGCGTACAAACAATACAATACTCAACACTGCTTAATAACTTGAGTCAGAAGTTCTGTTCTAAAATGATTCAAGGATCAACCTGATATGTTTCTAAAAACAAATTTTTTTAACAGGTTTATTTTTAGCTATTTCTAATCCCGCACAGCATGAAATCAATGACAGTAAAAATGAAATCAGTGCTACATTATTCAAAAGAATTTTGAACTCTGCCTGGACCTCATAAGTTGCCTAGAAGATATTTTCTTATCACAAATTAGAGTTAATAATTTTCAACATATAGTATTATTGGGCTGTATTTGTGAAAATCAGCAACATACAATATGATTTAATTACAACCAGAATGCTATAAAATAATAATAATAATAATTAAACAAGAAAGCTAGATGTAATGACACTTGGGGAGATGATCTACAATGAAATAGTAAAACGAAGTCATCCATGTTTCAACAACATAGAACCATGTCCGTCGCCAGTAAGGATTTATAAACAAAACAGTAACAATTGCCAAGAGCACAATTGCATAAGTCACCGTAAAACTGATGTAGAAGATGTTCATGTCCATGAAATCATTTTCATCTCCGATGTCACTTGAATTAGTTGGCAACAAAGTCGGTGATTCAATTTCAACACAACTTGGCAGTGGCAGACCACAAAGAAGAGGATTTCCCTTGTAGCTACTAGCAGTAAAGGTAGCAAATTGAGCAACTAGCCCAAGGGTCCTTCCAGATAAATTATTATATGCTACACTGAAAACTGCCAGGAAAGATAGTTCAACAAGTTGATGAGGGATTATCCCACTCAAATTGTTGTAGGAAAGATCTAAGCTCTCAATTTGTTTGAGATTCGAAAATGTTGACGGGATTGATCCGGTCAAATTGTTGTGGGACAAATTCAATGTATGGATCATGGTAAGGTTTCCAATTTGAGGAGGAATGCCGCCCGTTAGTTTATTGCACGAGAGATCAATTCCAGACATTTGGGTGAGAATTTTCCCATGGTAAAAGTAGGATATGGTCTTCGTTCTAAACTCTACAATCTCGTCCACTCCCATGAAAAAAGAAGCTGTCCGATTTATAGCCGATTCATAGTATCTTGGAGCTGGCACGTCAAAATCTCTATCATGAAATGCAGTCATAAGACAATAAGGAATATTCCCAAAAAGATTATTATGGGAAAGATTTATCAACCGTAACCGATCCAATTGGCATAACTGAATTGGCACTCTACCTTGAAGATTGTTATTATTCAAGATAAGGTAGGTCAAGTTAAAAAGCCTACCAATCCAATTTGGGATGCTACCATTTATGTGGTTATAGCCAAGATCTAGAGTCACTAGAGAAGAACTATTACGGAATGAATCTTGTAATTCTCCCTGTAACATATTTCTAGACAAGTGAACTTGTATAAGTGAGGAAGGACCAAAACAAGATGGTACATCCGAGATACTATTTCCAGCAAGGTTCAAAACTTGAATATTTTCCAATTGACAAAACTCTGGTGGAATTGGACCTTCGAGATGATTATTAGGCATTACAAGCTCTACCAATCTTGACATATTTCCCAACCAACTTGGAATCTTACCAGAGAGTTGGTTATCACTGAGATACAGTCCATATAAGGAGGTGTTGGATAAGCTATCAGGGATCTTTCCAGAAAAGTTATTGCCATCCAATTGTAAATTCAACAAGTTTGTCAATTTGAAATTTGAAGAGAAAATCTGACCTTGAAGGCTATTGTTTGATAAAACAAGGAATTGTAAAAAGAAGCAACCCTCGGCCAAGTGCTCTGGTATTTCGCCCGACAAGTGATTGTGGGATAAGTCCAAACTTATCAACGACTTCATATCACCAATTGAAGAAGGTATGTTCCCCTCTAAAGCATTTTTGGACATGTTTAAAATTGTTAATCCTGGAAAATATGCTCCAACTTCGGCAGGAATGTGCCCGTTGAAGTTATTCATGGAGATGTCTAACATCATTAAATTCACATGAGAATGAATTGGCAACGGGAGAGGTCCCGTTAGAGAATTATTGAGTAGAACAAGATGCAGTAATTGTGTATTATTCTCTAACAACCAATATGGAAATAGCCCTGTGAAGTTACTGTGAGACAGATCAACTGCTTGCAAGTCATGTTGATGGTACAAGAATTTGGGGAATGTGCCTTTGCAACCAGACATTTTGATGGAATTCAATTGGAATTTTGGGGCCAAAGAATGTAACTCTGTTTCAGCATATAGGTCGTTGTTCTTACAGGTGAAACTCTTGAGTTTGGAATGATTGAAAAATGGTTCGAGTGAAATTGGGATTTGGAAGTGATTATATGAAAGATGGAGTTCTTGGATGGATATCAAAGCCATAAGAGGAGACAAGGAGATGTTCCCAGAAAATTGATTGTAAGAGAGATATAAAACTTGAAGGGATGTCAAATTTCCAAAACAAGACGGCAGGGCACCCTTTAGATTATTACCATAAAGATACAGCTCTCGCAGATGCACCAGCTCACAAAGACCGCCTGAAATATATCCTTTCATAAAAGGTTTAGGTTGAATTTTTAATTGATAATTAAAATGATTTAATCACAGAGAGAGAGAGAGAGGTTTATTAACCTTGATCAGGTAATGTGCCTTCCAAATTACTATTCGACAATGATAAAGTGTCAAGAGATGTCAAACGTCCGATGCTTTGTAGAACACTGATGTTGAGATTAGTTCTACCTGTGAATAAATTTTTCAAATTCTTCAAATTAGACAAATCTATAAAAACAAAACTGAATATACATTAATATTTATTTGAGGAAATATATAACTCTTAAAATTAATATATACTTGAGGAAATTCTCAAAAATATTCCAATGACAAATATATATTTGACTAGGAAATGTGGCATCCTGATTACAACTTTGTAAAGATAAGGATCTCAATAGAAGTCAACAATCCAATGCTTTGTAGAATGCTAATGTTGAGATTAGTTTCATTCAAAGGTGAACCCAATAAATATTTATCATCCAGTTAAATTTTATATAACTCAATATATATTTATCATCCGGCTAAATTATATATATATATATATATATATATATATAAATGTAGTCTTTTTTTCCCTCAATATGTATTAACATTGTAAAGTCAGCTTCTTAACTATCAATAGTTGGATTTATAACTTTTGTTTAGTCAATATATTATAATGTCTAATTAATAGCTCATAAACTCTCACATTAAATTTATTAAATTCGGTATGCACAGGAGAAAACTCTTGTGATTTTCTTCCTTAATGCACATCGATATAAAAAAGTCAATGCAAGACATGCGAGTCATTAATTTAGAATAAAAAAAACTTTTTATATAATTCTTGATAAAAGTAATTGTTTGTTTTTTTTAATAATAAGATGACACCAATTCAATAATTAACTACTCAATAATAATAAAATACATGTTAAAATTTATGTATAAACAATTATTTAAATTTACAGTTCAAAATATTTTTTTATTTAAACTTACAAATGATTTAATTCTATAATGTTAGAAGCCATAATATTATGTATATTTTACAACTTGCTTTGATCAATAAAATATTTATGTTGTATTAAATTTAGATAAAAATATTATATCCTTATAACATTGTCAAACCGTAGGGACTTTTTGTGTAATTAACCTTTTATAAATATGCATTTGGGTTATCATACATGTACAAAAATTTCAAATTAGACAAATCTACAAACACAAAACCGAATATACATTAATGTTTAACAAGATTTATTTAAGCTAAATTGGATGATAACCCAAATGCAAATTTATTTAAGCTAAACCGAATGTACAGAAAAGGTAGTGTATGACTTTATGAGACTGAGATATATAAATTCAAATATAAGTTTTGATATTTTCAATTTAACATATATATTATTTTCTCGATCTATTATTATTTTAAGATTGTTAAATAATAAAATATTTGAACTTTTTATTTTTTTTTACTGAATAAACCTAAGCTATAAGACACTAGTCAATTAACAGAAATTTATTTATAAAAAAGGTAAAACAAACATCAGTAGATATGGTTAATAGAAAAAAGAAACACAATTGAAAATATATGTGCCGGGTCTTGGATCTCTTGGTTAAAGAAATCTAAAATTGTGCAACTCTATAATTGAAAAAGAGCAGTAACATTACTTAAATGAAGATCACTTAAATGAAGATATATAGGACTTCTACGTTGCAAACCATCTCATGTCCAAACTTATCCATATCATATGATAAAATCTTGATGAAATTTATGAATTTTGATGAGATTTTTGTACCATGCATGCAAAAAATCTCATCAAAATTCATTACATTTCATCATGGTATGGATGGTTTGTACTTGATAATTCTCTCTCTCTCTATCTCACTATACATATAATGGAAGTTAACATAATCTAACATACTTACCTTGACTGCTCATTATTCCACTAAAATTATTATAGCCAAGGTCAAGTGTCTTCAAAGATGGGAACGACCCTAACGATTGCAATAGGGTTTTTCCATCATGAATGCTGACATTCCATAGACCAAGATTTCGCAAGTTACTCGAACTTACACCGTTACCTGTAAGTGGAAAGATATAAAAAAAAACTTATCTTCAATGTGTTAACTATAGAAATTGATTGTTGCAACAAAACCGCACTTTTTTAATGTTTATTAATTTAAATTTAAGAATTAGATTATATTTAGTTTAAAGGAAACATTTCTGATTTATTGAGCTAATTGGATAGACAAAACCACCATATTCGAAGTAATCAAATTTTCTTTAATTAATACCTTTCGTGGTCACTAATTTGTTTATCTGATTATTGCCCAGGCCCAACTCCTCTAAATTGCTCAAAGAATCAAATATTTCTGATAATAGCTAAACAGAGTCAGTGAAAAAGCACAAAATAATAAAAAATAAAAAAAAGAAGATGAAGCATAACAATTATTTTGCCATCCAGCTATTAAAAACAAAGTAAATATATATATCCTATATATATAAAAGAGGCTAAAAAAAAAAAAAAAAAAAAAATCAACTACACACAGCAAAATCTAACACAACACTCACATTGAAAACCCCATAAAAATCCCATAATCTTCAAATATCATCCAAGTATCCAGCCATCATCAATTAAAAAAAACAAAATTTGATGGAGAGATGAAGAACAGTGGTAAGGATTCGATGCAGATGGGGCATTGATGGCGAGGCAGATGAAGGTGTATGAGATGGAACAGTGATGGGGATATTCTCGGTGGAGGAGCTGTGCGAGGTGTGGATGAGGGCAATATTCTCTGCGCCGACGGCAGTGATGGCGAGGCAGAGGAAAGGATCTGGTGGAGCGACATGGTCCATCAATGGAGGACTAGATGCATCGACCTGGTCCATCAATTGAGTAGGTTTGAGTCGTTTGACGAAGAAGATGATTTCTTTTTTCAGATGGAAGAAAAAAAACAACATTAAATATTTTCGGGATCTGATTTTCTAGGTGTTTGTGGATGGATAGATCTCAAAGTTTTCTTGAGATCTATGTAGTCCAAAAATGGCGAAAGTTCAAGACTCATCTCTGTTGCAAAAATGGAGATGGAGGAAGAGAGAGAGTTTGGAGAGAAAACGTGAGTGAGTGAAATAAAAGAAGGAGAGAGAGAGAGAGAGAGAGAGAGATTGGGCAGTGTGTGTAGTATTTTTTAATTAATTAATTAATTTTTTTTTTTGCCTTTACCGTTGGATTCTAGAAAACTTGGTAGATTGTGTAGGACCACTAAAATTTATGAGATTAAAATGAGAATTTATAAATAACATCTTCTTCTAAATCGAAGCATGTTTTATTTAGTTTAATAATTTCTAAGTGTGATAACCAGTTAGGCCGCGATCATAGAATTGTTATGTGGGGGATAAAGAAGACAAAGATTATTTTAACTCTTTTAATTCAAAATTCAAGATGGGTATGAGTTAATTAATTATAGGTTAAACGGCTTTTATTTATTTATTTTTCTTAAAAAATAAAAATAAAAATTATTAACTTTAAATATTGTGCTATTATATATATTTGAAAAAAAATCTTTAATGGGACGGTCCCATTACCACTTGGTGATAACGTTCAATGAGATTGCACAATTTATCTCAAGAACAAAAATATATATTATTAAACCATAATTTGGTGCAATCTAATTGGACGGGTCTCACCAAGTGGTAATAAGACCGTACCATTGAATATTTTCTCATATATTTAAAGTAAAAAAGAAAAAGGCATTATGTTATAATATTGAAAATAAAGTAACTTTAATAGACAAATCTTGGTAAGAACTCCAGGTTCAATTGCAACATTAGAAATACTAACAATTTTTTATTGTAAATATGTCGTAAATAAATTTATATTCATATATAAAATATATATATATATATATATTATATTTAAAATGTAATACTTCAGAAATGCATGTGCCTCTCCACTAGTGTATATATATATATATATATATATATGAAGATAAAACAGAGGAGAAATGAAGATGAAGCATAATAAAACAGATATTAAGCAGCAAAATAATAATAATATAAGAAGATGAAGCATTACAATTGTTTTGCCTCATCCAGCTATTAAAAACAAAGTAAATATATACATGAAGATAAAGAAGAGGAGAAATGAGTTTAATAACCTGATAAATCAACACATCCTTTCAACCCAACTTCATCGAGATATAATGTTTTTAATGATGAAAGTGCACTTAGAGATGATAAGATGCTATTGTTGAAGATGTTACCACTTAAAACCAAATACTCCAAATTACTCAATCTTAAACCTGTAAAAAGAGAATCAACTATTACATAAACTATTTCAAGAATTAATTTGAAAACTAAACTAATTGTATCAATCTAAACAATCTCTAAAACAACCGCTGAAATTAATGAACAAAGCATTTGTCAAATTTTTTTTTGAACAAATCACGATCCCTTGCTTCTATTTTTCTCCAATAACAAGTTAAAAGTTATATTTTCCTAATTATTAACATTAATTTAATTATTAAAAGATTTAATGGGTCTTTTAGTGATGGAATGAATGAATGACCTCTGGAAATTAAACAATCAAATTTTGCTTTCGTCAATATGTTTGGGAAACACAATTTCATTAATCTCATTAATTTCTGCTTGATTCCAAAAACAGTAATTTGTTATAAGAGTCTTATTCTAAAATGGGTGCAAAGAAAGTCGGGTAAAAAGCATCACATATAAATAATTGATTTTTTTTTGTCTCTACCAACAGTTTGAGGGGGTAAAATGATTTGCTCAAAGAATCCAATTCCAAACTTTTAGCTTCATTAAAGGTCAGATAAAATCCATTTTCTTCAAACTTAGAGCCTTATTGTTTTGAGAGAGAGAGAGAGAGAGAATAGGTAAAAATAAAGATTACCTTGAATATCAACTATTCCATTCAATTTGTTATCAGATAGAGATAAAAATTTTAACGATGAAAGAGTATTTAGAGATGATAAAATGTTATTGTTGAAGCTATTATAATCTAGATAGAGCGCCTCCAAATTGCTCAATGTTGACAACTTATCAAAACCTGTAACATGAGAAAAAACAGTTTCATTAGGTATATCAATTAATTAGTAAATCAAAGTATCAAACTAATTATATTATTATCTATACTTTCTTGAAGAAAGTAGTGTTTCATGAACTTCATGACTACAGAAGAGTAATATTTGATCAAAACATGCAAGGAAATTGTTTAAAATATAAAGACAAGTGCGTAGGAGAGTGTAATAAATTATTCATTAATTAATATTTAAAATTAAGAATTAGACAAGGATTAAAGGCAAAGGCAAGAGACCTTCATTCTCAACACAACCGGCTATCCCATTGTAACCTAAGTCAAGCCACTGCAGTTGTTGGAAGGGAGAAAACAAAGAAGCATTTAGATACCATTCTCCCATTTTCGAATTTTGTTCCCTTGTTCTGAAAAGATCAAGTGAGATGACTCTGCCAGTGGTATCATTGCACTCAACCCGCAAATCCCACTGACAACAATTTGAATTGTGATCTCCCTCAACCCAACTGTCAAGTTTGTGAAAAGTATTGAAGAAAGGTTTGAGTTGCAAGAGAGCAAATCTCTCTTGTTCCAGACACCCCTCACTCCATCGACTTTCTAATGATACAATAGTAATCAATACAACTACAAATACCCACATCCATGGCTGCTGCTTTAAACCCATCTCAATACACACTTTAATATTTTCAAGGTAGAATCTACTACCTTTGCAATTAACAAGAGAGACTATTTATAATCACATGGATGGATTCTTCTATTAGTTAAACAACTCAATTTTAAAAATGACATATAATTGACTATTCTCTTTTCAAAGGCTCAGCATTAATAATTATTTAAATATAAAATTGTGCATATGATGTCCATTTAGATTGTATTAACTTTTCTTTATTTGAGGACCACGTGTGCTTGACCCGGAGTCAACCTAAAAAATATCTTTAATCTCTCTGCAGTGTCCTCTGCCTAAATATTATTGAGTATTGATGCTTGGGCATTGTTCTGTCCATTTTGATCAGCCCGAAAAGATAATAATAAATACAAGATTTATAAGTTATGGTGTAAGCAATTAATTAATTAGAGAAATATACAGGTTTACTGTCAAATGTAGCAGCATTCTCTATTTATTTTTTTTTGTTTAATGCCCATTTATGTCAGTGCTAGAAAAACAATAGCAGTTATTTTGTAGATATATAATTTTTTTTGGACATATGTTAGCAAATAATGTTAAGCGGCACACTTGCAAGTTAATGTATTTAGGCATTTAGCAATATTTCTCAAATAAATTAAGTATAATTGTAATAAAGAAGGAAGATACGATCAAGTCACATAAGTTGGCATTAGTTTCCAGTTTGATTGATTGTGATGCCTGGCCACTTGGGTTGTACTTATTATCAGCCTTGCATTATTATCACTATATTTAATGCTGTTAGTGCATTTATTTACAATTCCATTCCCTATTTTTTTTTTCAATCGAACGTTGGATCAAACTCCAAGACTTTTTTTTTTTGAAAATTACGATTGTATAAAAAGGCAAAGTTGCCAAGCAACAACAGAAGGAGGACAAAGACAACAGCCAGCAACAACAAAAAACCGCGACAGGATCAACACTACACAAGCCTGTCGCTGGATTTTGAAAAGGGCTGCACCAGACCAAGCCACCACCACACCCAAAAACCTCCCAGAAACAAAAACCAAACACCAAAATGTAAGTGGACCTTGGATTCATTTACAAATAAAATAATAGTTATAATTTCAGATCCTTGGGATGCATTTTATGCATATAGTTTGCAGGCTTTCCACGCTAAGACTTTGGATTTACCTTATTTGTAAATTTATCTTATGTTTTCCATTATATTGTCATAGATTTTACAATTTAAAAATAAAATAAAATAAATAACAAGGCCACAATGTCCCATCCTCCGTGATCAAGATGGGCAACTAATTGAAAAGTCATAGAAATCATCATCAAGAAACACAAATAACACGGTTTGAGGAATTGGCTACGGTACGCAAGAAAAAGTGTTGGCTACGGTGCCAACCGGAACAACTCCATGGTATCTTCAACAATATAAGGAAGTTAATTAGAGAAAGCATTATGTTATCTTCAAGACTTCAACAACATCAAACTAATATCAATTAATTATATCATAAAACAAAAAACATGTTACTAATTTTAGAACTACTCTGGGGCCCCATGGACAGATTAAAACACAATTTGAGGAAGGAGACGTACAAAAGAGTTCATCACATGGTTAGAATATTCTACTACAATATCAAGCTAAAAAAGATGGCACTTTTGGACTAAATTTCATTTTCAAATAGCCATTAAATGGTAAAAAATATGAACAAGCAAAAAAAAAAACCTACTATTAAGAAATCATATTTAAAATAAAGTAAATTTGGCTATTTAAGTTGGTTAAGAAACCTAAAAGCCCAAGTTTTGTAGGTAAGTTAAGTGACTTGGAATATATAAACAGATGTGAATTACCAAACTATAATTACAATTATTCAAAATTAAGCATATAAACCAGATAACATCAAATGAAATCTGACAACTATTCATCTGAAACCATGATTATATCACAAACCCACCAAAAAATTACACACTACAACTAAAATAAAACATAAATCATGATGTTTGATAAATAAAAAAATCCACATACACGAAAATTTAAAAAAAAAAAAAAAAAAAAAAAAACAATATAATAAACTGAATTCTTGCATGAAGAGTGAACTAGAGCATGAAAATGAGAAAGATTTACCTTTGAGCAGAAAGTGAAGAAATAGCGGAACTGGAGTTGTGCTGGAGATGGGTGTTGACGTTCGCCGGTTGCTGACGAGCGGACGGCGACAGTCGGAATGGATTCGGGTTGGGTGGGTTATCGGGATAGTTTCAGGTTAAGGCATAGAATTTGGGGTTTTCTCCTGTTGTGTTGTATAGTTGTTAAGTCAATTTTGCCCCCACATACAAAAATAAAAATAAAAAATATATTTTGAGTGGTGTTATTGGCACACTTACCGGTCTATTCATGTCCAATTTTTTATTATATAGTATTTTTTTTTTTTTTTTTCATTTACCAAAATTATTAAAGAGACATACAATTTAAGGGAAAAAAAATCTTCTACAAAAATCTATTAAAACCCCATATTCCTTTTCCAAAAAAAAAAAAACCCACGTTCTTGTTATCCGTTTCTCTGAAAAAATATATTCTTAACTCTTAAACCTTAAAATTTACTTCTTATACACATGCAAATTATTATGGAAGAGTCTCAGAAAAATATCAAGCATATAAAAGAATTGTCTGAGAACAATATCAAACGTCTACAATAATTGTACGTTTAACAATGATATTAAACATATGCAAAAATTGTCTGAAAATGATATTAAGCATTACAAGAATTGTCTGAGAATGATGTCAAGCATTTGGATACAATTCCTTCTCTAGAAGTAAGTTTGAAGTTTATTTTTTATTTTTAGAATGATATCAAGCTGTCGTTGTGTTGAGCCCGTTATTTTTTTCTGTTTTCTTTTCCACCATGAAATAAGAAGAAGAAAAAAAACTCAAAAAAATAAAAATAAGAAGAATAAATAAATCGTTAAATGGAGGTGAGAGAGACGTATACAAAGATTAGATATAGAGAAATTAGAGATGGGGTGTATTAAGTGTTTGTTTGATTGAGCTTTCTACTGCCTCAAAAGGTCTACAAACGTCTATTTGAGTTTTTTTTTTGAGTTGTTTGGTTGGGCTTTTGAGATTATCTATTTTAAATTAAGTAGAGGCTAGTAGAATTTAAATCTCTGCTAGGCAAAAGCTCATGGGAGGTACTTCTGCAAAAAGAATTTTTTAAAAAAAGTCTACCAACTAAACATCTATAATTTTTTATTTTTTCAAAAACTCTATTTTTAATAGATCTACTACAAATAGATATGTTACCAATAGAGGTTTTTTAAAAGCCTAACCAAACAAGCTCTAAGTTTAAAAAATAAGTAAACAAGGTAGTTTTGGAAATAAATCAAAAAAATTAATAACAATATTTATTTTTATTTAATTAAATCAAAATTTTAAAAAGTGGGACATAAATAGACCGTTAGGGTCACTCTTTTAATTTTCTCCTTACAATCCAAATTTATCTTTTAACACTCATTTTCTAAAGAAATTCCATCCAAAAATCTTAAATTTTAAAAAATTCTAAATACACATCATTTTATTCCAGCATTTAAATACCTTTTTCATTTTAAATACCCTTAAATTCAATTGGAAGTATGGCATAAAATTAACTATTCACTTTCCAAAGTCTCAGCATTTAAACATAAATAAGAAAATTAACCTTCCATATTACCTTCTATTCATTTCTATTAATTTGTTCCTAAGTTTTTAAGCTGATTTTTCTTATCATATTTGTTATAATGACATAATTATCCTCATAATCTGAATGCGATTGTTAATTTGTAATGTCCCATCTTAACTCTGTCATATATTGAAGTAACCTTGATTTATTTGAGGATTAATTGTAGTGATTGACCCATGCAAAGTCAAGCATAAAAACTCTAATAGATATCAATTAAACGATGTCCATAGAAAGGTATCAAAATTTCAAATTTCTTGGAAGTTATTGCATTTTTCCACACATCAATGTCTCATCATCTCAAATACCATTTACTGCCCTTTTAATAGTTTATGAATTCTCTTCTTTTATTCAATTGAAGAACAAATTATTAGATAATATTGTTTTTGTTTTTGTTTTTTGTTTTTTTTTTCTTTTTGCACATCACCTCTTAGCAGAGCTGGTAGTGCACTTCCCTTCTACATATGCAGTGAGAGGTTCAAATACTATCATGCGCATTTTAGAAACATGTGTGAGGAGTTTTCCCGGCAGTCATAATGTAATATTCTTGCAGTACTTCAAAAAAAAAAATTGTTTTTCTTTTTTCTTTTCTAAATTAAAATTGTATTTATTGGATGCTAGTCCATTTTTCCACTCATGTTACAGAAGACTTTGAATTGGCATCTTACCCTTACATATAAGTAGGGGTGGGCAGAAGAACCGGGACCAGAACAAACTATAGAAAATATTTTTTTAAAAATTATGTTTGTTTAGTACTCTTTTCCAATTTAGATGAGACTTTGAATTTGGATTAACCCCAAAAACTGTCCCTACTTTGAATTTGTATCAAATGTATTATTGGAGTTGAGGATGATTCTGACTTGTCATCAAAGAAAAAGTTTAGATTTATAGCAACAAGCTTGACAAGTCAAGCATGTCACTACTTGTAGAAATTAAATTTTCCAAAAAGATGTAACACGGTATGTAGAAGCTATTCTATTGGCAAGTCTAGGAAAAAATGATCAAATTTTCCAATATGAAATTTCTTGTAAGTTAGATGAATTAGTTGGTAATCTCATAATGTTTTAGTGTCTAACGTATTGTTTGGAGTTGGAAATGATTCCGACTTGATAATGATATCGAATAAAAAGTTTGACTTGATTAACATCAACCTTAATTGACAAGTCAGGTATGCCACTACTTGTACAAATTCATTTTTCTAAAATCATATAACACAGTTTGAGCTTTTCTACTATTTAAGTCTAGGAAGAAAGTAATCAAATTTTTTTTTTTTTTTTTTTTTTGGAATTTATTTTGCATTTTTTTTCCATAGAGGTTTTAAGAGACTTTGCATCTAGGAAATATTTCTTAAACGTTTTCCTATATTTTTCCAACGAGTAAGTACCTAAACTATAAATTTTAATAAAGTAAACTGTTTAAAAAAATAAATAGAAAATAAAGTAAACTTAATTATAAATTTGAAAGTAAAATAAATGAGTTAAAATGTAAATAACTCGTACATTAGTTTTTAGCAGAAATGTTAGTGCACCTCCCTTTCAGTTAGTGCGGACCCATGAATTTTAATAAGGTGGGGCACTTGAACAAAATAATAATTATATAGAAAAAATACTTAAAAATAAAGGTTATAGTAAAATGAGTTTTACGTATAAGTAGGGGTGGGCAGAAGAATCAGGACCAGAATAAACTATAGAAAATATTATTAAAAAACTTATGTTTGTTTAGTACTTTTTTCCAATTTAGATGATACTTTGAATTTGGATTAACCCCAAAAACTGTCCCTACTTTGAATTTGTATCAAATGTATTATTGGAGTTGAGGATGATTCTGACTTGTCATCAAAGAAGAAGTTTAGATTTATAGCAACAAGCTTGACAAGTCAAGCATGTCACTACTTGTAGAAATTAAATTTTCCAAAAAGATGTAACACGGTATGTAGAAGCTATTCTATTGGCAAGTCTAGGAAAAAATGATCAAATTTTCCAATATGAAATTTCTTGTAAGTTAGATGAATTAGTTGGTAATCTCATGATGTTTTAGTGTCTAACGTATTGTTTGGAGTTGGAAATGATTCCGACTTGATAATGATATCGAATAAAAAGTTTGACTTGATTAACATCAACCTTAATTGACAAGTTAGGCATGCCACTGCTTGTACAAATTCATTTTTCTAAAATCATATAACACAGTTTGAGCTTTTCTACTATTTAACTCTAGGAAGAAAGTGATCAAAGGTTTTTTTTTTTTTTTTTTTTCTTGGAATTTATTTTGCATTTTTTTCTATAGAGGTTTTAAGAGACTTTGCATCTAGGAAATATTTCTTAAACGTTTTCCTATATTTTTCCAACGAGTAAGTACCTAAACTATAAATTTTAATAAAGTAACTGTTTAAAAAAATAAATAGAAAATAAAGTAAACTTAATTATAAATTTGAAAGTAATAATAAATGAGTTAAAATGTAAATAACTCGTACATCACTTTTTAACAGAAATGTTAGTGCACCTTCCTTTCAGTTAGTGGCGGACCCATGAATTTTAATCAGGTGGGGCACTTGAACAAAATAATAATTATATAGAAAAAATACTTTAAAATAAAGGTTATAGTAAAATGAGTTTTACGTATAAGTAGGGGTGGGCAGAAGAATCAGGACTAGAATAAACTATAGAAATATTTTTAAAAAACTTATGTTTGTTTAGTACTCTTTTCCAATTTAGATGAAACTTTGAATTTGGATTAACCCCAAAAACTGTCCCTACTTTGAATTTGTATCAAATGTATTATGGAGTTGAGGATGATTCTGACTTGTCATCAAAGAAAAAGTTTAGCTTTATAGCAACAAGCTTGACAAGTCAAGCATGTCACTACTTGTAGAAATTAAATTTTCCAAAAAGATGTAACACGGTATGTAGAAGCTATTCTATTGGCAAGTCTAGGAAAAAATGATCAAATTTTGCAATCTGAAATTTCTTGTAAGTTATATAAATTAGTTGGTAATCTCATGATGTTTTAGTGTCTAACGTATTGTTTGGAGTTGGAAATGATTCCGACTTGATAATGATATCGAATAAAAAGTTTGACTTGATTAACAACAACCTTAATTGACAAGTCAGGCATGCCACTACTTGTACAAATTCATTTTTCTAAAATCATATAACACAGTTTGAGCTTTTCTACTATTTAAGTCTAGGAAGAAAGTGATCAAAGGTTTTTTTTTTTTTTTTTTTTCTTGGAATTTATTTTGCATTTTTTTTCTATAGAGGTTTTAAGAGACTTTGCATCTAGGAAATATTTCTTAAACGTTTTCCTATATTTTTCCAACGAGTAAGTACCTAAACTATAAATTTTAATAAAGTAAACTGTTTAAAAAATAAATAGAAAATAAAGTAAACTTAATTATAAATTTGAAAGTAATAATAAATGAGTTAAAATGTAAATAACTCGTACATCACTTTTTAGTAGAAATGTTAGTGCACCTCCCTTTCAGTTAGTGGCGGACCCATGAATTTTAATCAGGTGGGGCACATGAACAAAATAATAATTATATAGAAAAAATACTTAAAAATAAAGGTTATAGTAAAATGAGTTTTACGTATAAGTAGGGGTGGGCAGAAGAATCAGGACCAGAATAACTATAGAAAATATTTTTAAAAACTTATGTTTGTTTAGTACTCTTTTCCAATTTAGATGAAACTTTGAATTTGGATTAACCCCAAAAACTGTCCCTACTTTGAATTTGTATCAAATGTATTATTGGAGTTGAGGATGATTCGGACTTGTCATAAAAAAAAAAGTTTAGATTTATAGCAACAAGCTTGGACAAAGGTCAAGCATCGTCACTACTTGGTAGAATTAAATTTCCAAAAGATGTAACACGGTATGTAGAAGCTATCTATTGGCAAGTCTAGGAAAAAAATGATCAAATTTTCCAATCTGAAGTTTCTTGTAAGTTGATGAATTAGTTGGTAATCGATGATGTTAGGGTCACGTATTGTTTGGAGTTGAATGATTCCGACTTGATAATGATATCGAATAAAAGTTTGACTTGATTAACACAACCTAATTGACAAGCAGGCATGCATACTTGTACAAATTCATTTTTCTGAAATCATATAACACAGTTTTGAGCTTTCTATTTATTTAAGTCTAGGAAGAAAGGATCAAAAAGGTTTTTTTTTTTTTTTTTTTTTTTTTTTTTTTTTCTTGGAATTTATTTTGCATTTTTTCTATAGAGGTTTTAGAGACTTGCATCTAGGAAATATTTTTAAACGTTTTCTATATTTTTCCACGAGTAAGTACCTAAACTATAATTTTAATGAAGTAAACTGTTTAAAAAATAAAATAGAAAATAAGAAACTTAATTATAAATTGAAAGTATAATAAGTTAAAATGAAATAATCGTACATCACTTTTAGTAGAAATGGTTTAGTGACCTTCCTTTCAGTAGGGCGGACCCATGAATTTTAATCAGGTGGGACTTGAACAAATAAATAATTATATAGAAAAATACTTAAAATAAAGGTTATAGTAAAATGAGTTTGACGTATAGTAGGGGTGGGCAGAAGAATGAGGACCAGAATAAACTATAGAAAATATTTTTAAAAAAACTTATGTTTGTTTAGTACTCTTTCCAATTTAGATGAAACTTTGAATTGGATTAACCCCAAAAACGTCCCTACTTGAATTTGTATCAAATGTATATTGGAGTTGAGGATGATTCTGACTTGTCATAACAAAAAAAGTTTAGATTTATAGCAACAAGCTTGCAATTCAAGCATGTCACTATTGTAGAAAT